>CM026391.1:47116407-47157511 GCA_014843695.1 Archivesica marissinica
CGATACATACCAGGTGTATAACACCGATACATACCCGGTGTATAACAACGATACATACCAGGTGTATAGCACCGATACATACCAGGTGTATAACACCGATACATACCCGGTGTATAACAACGATACATACCAGGTGTATAGCACCGATACATACCCGGTGTATAACAACGATACATACCAGGTGTATAACACCGATACATACCAGGTGTATAGCACCGATACATACCCGGTGTATAACAACGATACATACCAGGTGTATAGCACCGATACATACCAGGTGTATAACAACGATACATACCAGGTGTATAACACCGATACATACCAGGTGTATAGCACCGATACATACCCGGTGTATAACAACGATACATACCAGGTGTATAGCACCGATACATACCAGGTGTATAGCACCGATACATACCAGGTGTATAACACCGATACATACCCGGTGTATAACAACGATACATACCAGGTGTATAGCACCGATACATACCAGGTGTATAACACCGATACATACCCGGTGTATAACAACGATACATACCCGGTGTATAACACCGATACATACCCGGTGTATAACAACGATACATACCAGGTGTATAACACCGATACATACCCGGTGTATAACACCGATACATACCCGGTGTATAACACCGATACATACCCGGTGTATAACACCGATACATACCCGGTGTATAACACCGATACATACCCGGTGTATAACACCGATACATACCCGGTGTATAACAATGATACATACCCGGTGTATAACACCGATACATACCCGGTGTATAACAACGATACATACCCGGTGTATAACACCGATACATACCCGGTGTATAACAACGATACATACCCGGTGTATAACACCGATACATACCCGGTGTATAACAACGATACATACCAGGTGTATAGCACCGATACATACCAGGTGTATAGCACCGATACATACCAGGTGTATAACACCGATACATACCAGGTGTATAGCACTGATACATACCAGATGTATAGCACCGATACATTCCCGGTGTATAGCACCGATACATACCCGGTGTATAACAACGATACATACCAGGTGTATAGCACCGATACATACCAGGTGTATAACAACGATACATACCAGGTGTATAGCACCGATACATACCCGGTGTATAGCTCCGATACATGCCAGGTGTATAACAACGATACATACCAGGTGTATAGCACCGATACATGCCAGGTGTATAGCACCGATACATTCCCGGTGTATAACACCGATACCTACCAGGTGTATAACAACGATACATACCCGGTGTATAGCACCGATACATACCCGGTGTATAACAACGATACATACCAGGTGTATAGCACCGATACATACCCGGTGTATAACAACGATACATACCAGGTGTATATCACTGATACATGCCAGGTGTATAACACCGATACATACCCGGTGTATAACAACGATACATACCAGGTGTATAGCACCGATACATACCAGGTGTATAACACCGATACATACCAGGTGTATAGCACCGATACATACCCGGTGTATAACAACGATACATACCAGGTATATAGCACCGATACATACCCGGTGTATAGCACCGATACATACCCGGTGTATAACAACGATACATACCAGGTGTATAGCACCGATACATACCCGGTGTATAACAACGATACATACCAGGTGTATAACAACGATACATACCAGGTGTATAGCACCGATACATACCCGGTGTATAACAACGATACATACCAGGTGTATAGCACCGATACATACCAGGTGTATAACACCGATACATACCAGGTGTATAACACCGATACATACCAGGTGTATAGCACCGATACATACCAGGTGTATAACACCGATACATACCAGGTGTATAACACCGATACATACCCGGTGTATAACACCGATACATACCCGGTGTATAACACCGATACATACCAGGTGTATAACACCGATACATACCAGGTGTATAACACCGATACATGCCCGGTGTATAACAACGATACATACCAGGTGTATAACACCGATACATACCCGGTGTATAACACCGATACATACCAGGTGTATAACACCGATACATACCCGTGTATAACAACGATACCTACAGGTGTATATCACCGATACATCCCGGTGTATAACAACGATACATACCCGGTGTATAACAACGATACATACCCGGTGTATACAACGATACATACCAGGTGTATAACACCGATACATACCAGGTGTATAACAACGATACCTACCAGGTGTATATCACCGATACATGCCCGGTGTATAACAACGATACATGCCCGGTGTATAACAACGATACATACCCGGTGTATAACAACGATACATACCCGGTGTATAACACCGATACATACCAGGTGTATAACACCGATACATGCCCGGTGTATAACAACGATACATACCCGGTGTATAACAACGATACATACCAGGTGTATAGCACCGATACATACCAGGTGTATAGCACCGATACATAACCGGTGTATAACAACGATACCTACCAGGTGTATATCACCGTTACATACCCGGTGTATAACAACGATACATACCAGGTGTATAACACCGATACATGCCAGGTGTATAACACCGATACATACCCGGTGTATAACAACGATACATACCAGGTGTATAACACCGATACATACCAGGTGTATAACAACGATGCATACCAGGTGTATAGCACCGATACATACCAGGTGTATAACACCGATACATACCAGGTGTATAACACCGATACATACCCGGTGTATAACAACGATGCATACCAGGTGTATAGCACCGATACATACCAGGTGTATAACACCGATACATACCAGGTGTATAACAACGATGCATACCAGGTGTATAGCACCGATACATGCCCGGTGTATAACAACGATACATACCAGGTGTATAGCACCGATACATGCCCGGTGTATAACAACGATGCATACCAGGTGTATAGCACCGATACATGCCCGGTGTATAACAATGATACATACCCGGTGAATAACACCGATACATACCAGGTGTATAACACCGATACATACCAGGTGTATAACACCGATACATACCAGGTGTATAGCACCGATACATACCAGGTGTATAACACCGATACATGCCCGGTGTATAACACCGATACATACCCGGTGTATAACACCGATACCTACCAGGTGTATATCACCGATACATACCAGGTGTATAACACCGATACATGCCAGGTGTATAACAACGATACATGCCAGGTGTATAACAACGATACATACCAGGTGTATAGCACCGATACATGCCAGGTGATAACACGTCATCCGTGTATGCACCGATACATGCCAGGTGTTAACACCGTAATACCCGGTGTAACACGATACATCCAGGTTATAACACCGATACTACCCGGTGTATAACAACGATACATACCAGGTGTATAACACCGATACATACCAGGTGTATAACACCGATACATACCAGGTGTATAACACCGATACCTACCAGGTGTATATCACCGATACATGCCCGGTGTATAACAATGATACATACCCGGTGTATAACAACGATACATACCAGGTGTATAACACCGATACATACCAGGTGTATAGCACCGATACATACCAGGTGTATAACAACGATACATGCCAGGTGTATAACAACGATACATACCCGGTGTATAGCACCGATACATGCCAGGTGTATAACACCGATACATACCCGGTGTATAACAACGATACATGCCAGGTGTATAACACCGATACATACCCGGTGTATAACAACGATACATACCAGGTGTATAACACCGATACATACCAGGTGTATAACACCGATACATACCAGGTGTATAACAACGATACCTACCAGGTGTATATCACCGATACATGCCCGGTGTATAACAACGATACATACCCGGTGTATAACAACGATACATACCAGGTGTATAGCACCGATACATACCAGGTGTATAGCACCGATACATACCCGGTGTATAACACCAATACATACCCGGTGTATAACAACGATACATACCAGGTGTATAACACCGATACATACCAGGTGTATAACAACGATACATACCAGGTGTATAACACCGATACATACCAGGTGTATATCACCGATACATGCCCGGTGTATAACAACGATACATACCAGGTGTATAGCACCGATACATGCCCGGTGTATAACAACGATACATACCGTGTATAGCACCGATACATCCAGGTGTATAACACCGATACATACCCTGTATAACACGATACATACCAGGTGTATACACCGATACATACCGGTGTATACCCGATACATACCAGGTGTATAGCACCGATACATACCCGGTGTATAACAACGATACATACCAGTGTATAGCACCGATACATACCAGGTGTATAACACCGATACATCGTGTATAACAACGATACATACCAGGTGTATAACACCGATACATCGGTGTATAACACCATAATACCAGTGTATAACAACGATACATACCAGGTGTATAACACCGATAATACCCGGTATACAACGATACATACAGGTGTATAGCACCGATACATACCCGGTGTATAACAACGATACATACAGGTGTATAGCACCGATACATACCCGGTGTATAACAACGATACATACCAGGTGTATAGCACCGATACATACCAGGTGTATAACACCGATACATACCCGGTGTATAACAACGATACATACCAGGTGTATAGCACCGATACATACCCGGTGTATAACAACGATACATACCAGGTGTATAGCACCGATACATACCCGGTGTATAACAACGATACATACCAGGTGTATAACACCGATACATACCAGGTGTATAGCACCGATACATACCCGGTGTATAACAACGATACATACCAGGTGTATAGCACCGATACATACCCGGTGTATAACACCGATACATACCAGGTGTATAACACCGATACATACCCGGTGTATAACACCGATACATACCCGGTGTATAACACCGATACATACCAGGTGTATAACACCGATACATACCCGGTGTATAACAACGATACATACCAGGTGTATAACACCGATACATACCCGGTGTATAACAACGATACATACCAGGTGTATAACACCGATACATACCCGGTGTATAACAACGATACATACCAGGTGTATAGCACCGATACATACCAGGTGTATAACACCGATACATACCAGGTGTATACACGATACATACCAGGTGAACACCGATACATACCCGTGTATAACACGAACATACCAGGATACAGATACATCCAGGTGTTACACCGATACATACCCGGTGTATAACAACGATACATACCCGGTGTATAACACCGATACATACCCGGTGTATAACACGATACATACCCGGTGTATAACACGATACATACCCGGTGTATAACACCGATACATACCCGTGTATAACACCGATACATACCGGTGTATAACACCGATACATACCCGGTGTATACACCTACATACCGTGTATAACACCGATACATACCCGGTGTATAACACCGATACATACCCGGTGTATAACAACGATACATACCCGGTGTATAACACCGATACATACCCGGTGTATAACAACGATACATACCCGGTGTATAACACCGATACATACCCGGTGTATAACAACGATACATACCAGGTGTATAGCACCGATACATACCAGGTGTATAGCACCGATACATACCAGGTGTATAACACCGATACATACCAGGTGTATAGCACTGATACATACCAGATGTATAGCACCGATACATTCCCGGTGTATAGCACCGATACATACCCGGTGTATAACAACGATACATACCAGGTGTATAGCACCGATACATACCAGGTGTATAACAACGATACATACCAGGTGTATAGCACCGATACATACCCGGTGTATAGCTCCGATACATGCCAGGTGTATAACAACGATACATACCAGGTGTATAGCACCGATACATGCCAGGTGTATAGCACCGATACATTCCCGGTGTATAACACCGATACCTACCAGGTGTATAACAACGATACATACCCGGTGTATAGCACCGATACATACCCGGTGTATAACAACGATACATACCAGGTGTATAGCACCGATACATACCCGGTGTATAACAACGATACATACCAGGTGTATATCACTGATACATGCCAGGTGTATAACACCGATACATACCCGGTGTATAACAACGATACATACCAGGTGTATAGCACCGATACATACTAGGTGTATAACACCGATACATACCAGGTGTATAGCACCGATACATACCCGGTGTATAACAACGATACATACCAGGTATATAGCACCGATACATACCCGGTGTATAGCACCGATACATACCCGGTGTATAACAACGATACATACCAGGTGTATAGCACCGATACATACCCGGTGTATAACATCGATACATACCAGGTGTATAACAACGATACATACCAGGTGTATAGCACCGATACATACCAGGTGTATAGCACCGATACATACCCAGTGTATAACAACGATACATACTAGGTGTATAGCACCGATAAATACCAGGTGTATAACAACGATACATACCAGGTGTATAGCACCGATACATACCCGGTGTATAGCAACGATACATACCAGGTGTATATCACCGATACATACCCGGTGTATAACAACGATACATACCAGGTGTATAGCACCAATACATACCCGGTGTATAACAACGATACATACGATGTGTATATCACCGATACATGCCAGGTGTATAACACCGATACATACCCGGTGTATAACAACGATACATACCAGGTGTATAGCACCGATACATACTAGGTGTATAACACCGATACATACCAGGTGTATAGCACCGATACATACCCGGTGTATAACAACGATACATACCAGGTATATAGCACCGATACATACTTGTGTATAGCACCGATACATACCAGGTGTATAGCACCAATACATACCAGGTGTATAACACCGATACATACCCGGTGTATAACACCGATACATGCCAGGTGTATAGCACCGACACATACCCGGTGTATAGCACCGACACATACCCGGTGTATAACAACGATACATACCAGGTGTATAACAACGCTACATACCCGGTGTATAACACCGATACATACCAGGTGTATAGCACCGATACATACCCGGTGTATAATAACGATACCTACCAGGTGTATAGCACCGATACATACCCGGTGTATAACAACGATACATACCAGGTGTATAACACCGATACATACCAGGTGTATAGCACCGATACATACCCGGTGTATAACAACGATACATACCAGGTGTATAGCACCGATACATACCAGGTGTATAACAACGATACATACCAGGTTATAGCACCATACATACCGTGTATAGCACCGATACATACCCGGTGTATAACAACGATACATACCAGGTGTATAGCACCGATACATACCAGGTGTATAACAACGATACATACCAGGTGTATAGCACCGATACATACCAGGTGTATAGCACCGATACATACCCGGTGTATAACAACGATACATACTAGGTGTATAGCACCGATACATACCAGGTGTATAACAACGATACATACCAGGTGTATAGCACCGATACATACCCGGTGTATAGCAACGATACATACCAGGTGTATATCACCGATACATACCCGGTGTATAACAACGATACATACCAGGTGTATAGCACCAATACATACCCGGTGTATAACAACGATACATACGATGTGTATATCACCGATACATGCCCGGTGTATAACAACGATACATACCCGGTGTATAACAACGATACATACCCGGTGTATAACAACGATACATACCAGGTGTATAACACCGATACATACCAGGTGTATAACAACGATACCTACCAGGTGTATATCACCGATACATGCCCGGTGTATAACAACGATACATGCCCGGTGTATAACAACGATACATACCCGGTGTATAACAACGATACATACCCGGTGTATAACACCGATACATACCAGGTGTATAACACCGATACATGCCCGGTGTATAACAACGATACATACCCGGTGTATAACAACGATACATACCAGGTGTATAGCACCGATACATACCAGGTGTATAGCACCGATACATAACCGGTGTATAACAACGATACCTACCAGGTGTATATCACCGTTACATACCCGGTGTATAACAACGATACATACCAGGTGTATAACACCGATACATGCCAGGTGTATAACACCGATACATACCCGGTGTATAACAACGATACATACCAGGTGTATAACACCGATACATACCAGGTGTATAACAACGATACATACCAGGTGTATAGCACCGATACATACCAGGTGTATAACACCGATACATACCAGGTGTATAACACCGATACATACCCGGTGTATAACAACGATACATACCAGGTGTATAGCACCGATACATACCAGGTGTATAACACCGATACATACCAGGTGTATAACAACGATACATACCAGGTGTATAGCACCGATACATACCCGGTGTATAACAACGATACATACCAGGTGTATAGCACCGATACATACCAGGTGTATAGCACCGATACATAACCGGTGTATAACAACGATACCTACCAGGTGTATATCACCGTTACATACCCGGTGTATAACAACGATACATACCAGGTGTATAACACCGATACATGCCAGGTGTATAACACCGATACATACCCGGTGTATAACAACGATACATACCAGGTGTATAACACCGATACATACCAGGTGTATAACAACGATGCATACCAGGTGTATAGCACCGATACATACCAGGTGTATAACACCGATACATACCAGGTGTATAACACCGATACATACCCGGTGTATAACAACGATGCATACCAGGTGTATAGCACCGATACATACCAGGTGTATAACACCGATACATACCAGGTGTATAACAACGATGCATACCAGGTGTATAGCACCGATACATGCCCGGTGTATAACAACGATACATACCAGGTGTATAGCACCGATACATGCCCGGTGTATAACAACGATGCATACCAGGTGTATAGCACCGATACATGCCCGGTGTATAACAATGATACATACCCGGTGAATAACACCGATACATACCAGGTGTATAACACCGATACATACCAGGTGTATAACACCGATACATACCAGGTGTATAGCACCGATACATACCAGGTGTATAACACCGATACATGCCAGGTGTATAACACCGATACATGCCCGGTGTATAACACCGATACATACCCGGTGTATAACACCGATACCTACCAGGTGTATATCACCGATACATACCAGGTGTATAACACCGATACATGCCAGGTGTATAACAACGATACATACCAGGTGTATAGCACCGATACATGCCAGGTGTATAACAACGATACATGCCAGGTGTATAACAACGATACATACCCGGTGTATAGCACCGATACATGCCAGGTGTATAACACCGATACATACCCGGTGTATAACAACGATACATGCCAGGTGTATAACACCGATACATACCCGGTGTATAACAACGATACATACCAGGTGTATAACACCGATACATACCAGGTGTATAACACCGATACATACCAGGTGTATAACAACGATACCTACCAGGTGTATATCACCGATACATGCCCGGTGTATAACAATGATACATACCCGGTGTATAACAACGATACATACCAGGTGTATAGCACCGATACATACCAGGTGTATAGCACCGATACATACCCGGTGTATAACACCAATACATACCCGGTGTATAACAACGATACATACCAGGTGTATAACACCGATACATACCAGATGTATAACAACGATACATACCAGGTGTATAACACCGATACATACCAGGTGTATATCACCGATACATGCCCGGTGTATAACAACGATACATACCAGGTGTATAGCACCGATACATGCCCGGTGTATAACAACGATACATACCAGGTGTATAGCACCGATACATGCCAGGTGTATAACACCGATACATACCCGGTGTATAACAACGATACATACCAGGTGTATAGCACCGATACATACCAGGTGTATAGCACCGATACATGCCAGGTGTATAGCACCGATACATACCCGGTGTATAACAACGATACATACCAGGTGTATAGCACCGATACATGCCAGGTGTATAACACCGATACATACCCGGTGTATAACAACGATACATACCAGGTGTATAACACCGATACATACCAGGTGTATAACACCGATAAATACCAGGTGTATAACAACGATACATACCAGGTGTATATCACCGATACATGCCCGGTGTATAACAACGATACATACCAGGTGTATAGCACCGATACATGCCCGGTGTATAACAACGATACATACCAGGTGTATAGCACCGATACATACCCGGTGTATAACAACGATACATACCAGGTGTATAGCACCGATACATACCCGGTGTATAACAACGATACATACCCGGTGTATAACAACGATACATACCAGGTGTATAGCACCGATACATACCCGGTGTATAACAACGATACATACCAGGTGTATAGCACCGATACATACCCGGTGTATAACAACGATACATACCAGGTGTATAGCACCGATACATACCAGGTGTATAACACCGATACATACCCGGTGTATACAACCGATACATACCAGGTGTATACAAATACCCGGTGTATAACAACGATACTACAGGTGTATACACCGATATAACACCGATACATACCAGTGTATACACCGATACATACCGGTGTAACAACGATACATACCAGGTGTATACACCGATACATACCAGGTGTATAACAACGATACATACCAGGTGTATAGCACCGATACATACCAGGTGTATAGCACCGATACATACCCGGTGTATAACAACGATACATACCAGGTGTATAGCACCGATACATGCCAGGTGTATAGCACCGATACATACCTGGTGTATAACACCGATACATACCAGGTGTATAGCACCGATACATGCCAGGTGTATAACACCGATACATACCCGGTGTATAACAACGATACATACCAGGTGTATAGCACCGATACATGCCAGGTGTATAACACCGATACATACCCGGTGTATAACAACGATACATACCCGGTGTATAACACCGATACATACCCGGTGTATAACAACGATACATACCCGGTGTATAACACCGATACATACCGGTGTATAACACGAACACCATACCCGGTGTATAACACCGATACATACCCGGTGTATAACACCGATACATACCCGGTGTATAACACCGATACATACCCGGTGTATAACACCGATACATACCCGGTGTATAACAACGATACATACCCGGTGTATAACACCGATACATACCCGGTGTATAACAACGATACATACCCGGTGTATAACACCGATACATACCCGGTGTATAACACCGATACATACCCGGTGTATAACACCGATACATACCCGGTGTATAACACCGATACATACCAGGTGTATAACACCGATACATACCCGGTGTATAACACCGATACATACCCGGTGTATAACAACGATACATACCAGGTGTATAACACCGATACATACCCGGTGTATAACAACGATACATACCGGTGTATACACCGATACATACCAGGTGTATACACGATACATACGTGTATAGCACCGATACATACCCGGTGTATAACAACGATACATACAGGTGTATACACCGATACATACCAGGTGTATAACAACGATACATACCAGGTGTATAGCACCGATACATACCCGGTGTATAGCACCGATACATACCCGGTGTATAACAACGATACATACCAGGTGTATAGCACCGATACATACCGGTGTATAACACCGATACATACCAGGTGTATAACAACGATACATACCAGGTGTATAGCACCGATACATACCAGGTGTATAGCACCGATACATACCCGGTGTATAACAACGATACATACCAGGTGTATAGCACCGATACATACCAGGTGTATAACAACGATACATACCAGGTGTATAGCACCGATACATACCCGGTGTATAGCACGATACATACCAGGTGTATACACCGATACATCGGTGTATAACAACGATACATACCAGTGTACACCATACATACCGGTGTATAACAACGATAATACAGTTATATCACCGATACATGCCCGTGTATAACAACGATACATACCGGTGTATAACAACGATACATACCCGGTGTATAACAACGATACATACCAGGTGTATAACACCGATACATACCAGGTGTATAACAACGATACCTACCAGGTGTATATCACCGATACATGCCCGGTGTATAACAACGATACATGCCCGGTGTATAACAACGATACATACCCGGTGTATAACAACGATACATACCCGGTGTATAACACCGATACATACCAGGTGTATAACACCGATACATGCCCGGTGTATAACAACGATACATACCCGGTGTATAACAACGATACATACCAGGTGTATAGCACCGATACATACCAGGTGTATAGCACCGATACATAACCGGTGTATAACAACGATACCTACCAGGTGTATATCACCGTTACATACCCGGTGTATAACAACGATACATACCAGGTGTATAACACCGATACATGCCAGGTGTATAACACCGATACATACCCGGTGTATAACAACGATACATACCAGGTGTATAACACCGATACATACCAGGTGTATAACAACGATGCATACCAGGTGTATAGCACCGATACATACCAGGTGTATAACACCGATACATACCAGGTGTATAACACCGATACATACCCGGTGTATAACAACGATGCATACCAGGTGTATAGCACCGATACATACCAGGTGTATAACACCGATACATACCAGGTGTATAACAACGATGCATACCAGGTGTATAGCACCGATACATGCCCGGTGTATAACAACGATACATACCAGGTGTATAGCACCGATACATGCCCGGTGTATAACAACGATGCATACCAGGTGTATAGCACCGATACATGCCCGGTGTATAACAATGATACATACCCGGTGAATAACACCGATACATACCAGGTGTATAACACCGATACATACCAGGTGTATAACACCGATACATACCAGGTGTATAGCACCGATACATACCAGGTGTATAACACCGATACATGCCAGGTGTATAACACCGATACATGCCCGGTGTATAACACCGATACATACCCGGTGTATAACACCGATACCTACCAGGTGTATATCACCGATACATACCAGGTGTATAACACCGATACATGCCAGGTGTATAACAACGATACATACCAGGTGTATAGCACCGATACATGCCAGGTGTATAACAACGATACATGCCAGGTGTATAACAACGATACATACCCGGTGTATAGCACCGATACATGCCAGGTGTATAACACCGATACATACCCGGTGTATAACAACGATACATGCCAGGTGTATAACACCGATACATACCCGGTGTATAACAACGATACATACCAGGTGTATAACACCGATACATACCAGGTGTATAACACCGATACATACCAGGTGTATAACAACGATACCTACCAGGTGTATATCACCGATACATGCCCGGTGTATAACAATGATACATACCCGGTGTATAACAACGATACATACCAGGTGTATAGCACCGATACATACCAGGTGTATAGCACCGATACATACCCGGTGTATAACACCAATACATACCCGGTGTATAACAACGATACATACCAGGTGTATAACACCGATACATACCAGATGTATAACAACGATACATACCAGGTGTATAACACCGATACATACCAGGTGTATATCACCGATACATGCCCGGTGTATAACAACGATACATACCAGGTGTATAGCACCGATACATGCCCGGTGTATAACAACGATACATACCAGGTGTATAGCACCGATACATGCCAGGTGTATAACACCGATACATACCCGGTGTATAACAACGATACATACCAGGTGTATAGCACCGATACATACCAGGTGTATAGCACCGATACATGCCAGGTGTATAGCACCGATACATACCCGGTGTATAACAACGATACATACCAGGTGTATAGCACCGATACATCCAGGTGTATAACACCGATACATACCGGTGTATAACACAACGATACATACCGGTGTATACACACCGGTGTATAACAACGATACATACCAGGTGTATAACACCGATACATACCAGGTGTATAACACCGATACATACCAGGTGTATAACAACGATACATACCAGGTGTATATCACCGATACATGCCCGTGTATAAACGATACATACCAGGTGTATAGCACCGATACATGCCCGGTGTATAACAACGATACATACCAGGTGTATAGCACCGATACATACCCGGTGTATAACAACGATACATACCAGGTGTATAGCACCGATACATACCCGGTGTATAACAACGATACATACCCGGTGTATAACAACGATACATACCAGGTGTATAGCACCGATACATACCCGGTGTATAACAACGATACATACCAGGTGTATAGCACCGATACATACCAGGTGTATAACACCGATACATACCCGGTGTATAACAACGATACATACCAGGTGTATAGCACCGATACATACCCGGTGTATAACAACGATACCTACCAGGTGTATAGCACCGATACATACCCGGTGTATAACAACGATACATACCAGGTGTATAACACCGATACATACCAGGTGTATAGCACCGATACATACCCGGTGTATAACAACGATACATACCAGGTGTATAGCACCGATACATACCAGGTGTATAACAACGATACATACCAGGTGTATAGCACCGATACATACCAGGTGTATAGCACCGACACATACCCGGTGTATAACAACGATACATACCAGGTGTATAGCACCGATACATGCCAGGTGTATAGCACCGATACATACCTGGTGTATAACACCGATACCTACCAGGTGTATAGCACCGATACATGCCAGGTGTATAACACCGATACATACCCGGTGTATAACAACGATACATACCAGGTGTATAGCACCGATACATGCCAGGTGTATAACACCGATACATACCCGGTGTATAACAACGATACATACCCGGTGTATAACACCGATACATACCCGGTGTATAACACCGATACATACCCGGTGTATAACACCGATACATACCCGGTGTATAACACCGATACATACCCGGTGTATAACACCGATACATACCCGGTGTATAACACCGATACATACCCGGTGTATAACAACGATACATACCCGGTGTATAACACCGATACATACCGGTGTATAACACCGATACATACCCGGTGTATAACACCGATACATACCCGGTGTATAACAACGATACATACCCGGTGTATAACACCGATACATACCCGGTGTATAACAACGATACATACCCGGTGTATAACACCGATACATACCCGGTGTATAACAACGATACATACCAGGTGTATAGCACCGATACATACCAGGTGTATAGCACCGATACATACCAGGTGTATAACACCGATACATACCAGGTGTATAGCACTGATACATACCAGATGTATAGCACCGATACATTCCCGGTGTATAGCACCGATACATACCCGGTGTATAACAACGATACATACCAGGTGTATAGCACCGATACATACCAGGTGTATAACAACGATACATACCAGGTGTATAGCACCGATACATACCCGGTGTATAGCTCCGATACATGCCAGGTGTATAACAACGATACATACCAGGTGTATAGCACCGATACATGCCAGGTGTATAGCACCGATACATTCCCGGTGTATAACACCGATACCTACCAGGTGTATAACAACGATACATACCCGGTGTATAGCACCGATACATACCCGGTGTATAACAACGATACATACCAGGTGTATAGCACCGATACATACCCGGTGTATAACAACGATACATACCAGGTGTATATCACTGATACATGCCAGGTGTATAACACCGATACATACCCGGTGTATAACAACGATACATACCAGGTGTATAGCACCGATACATACTAGGTGTATAACACCGATACATACCAGGTGTATAGCACCGATACATACCCGGTGTATAACAACGATACATACCAGGTATATAGCACCGATACATACCCGGTGTATAGCACCGATACATACCCGGTGTATAACAACGATACATACCAGGTGTATAGCACCGATACATACCCGGTGTATAACATCGATACATACCAGGTGTATAACAACGATACATACCAGGTGTATAGCACCGATACATACCAGGTGTATAGCACCGATACATACCCAGTGTATAACAACGATACATACTAGGTGTATAGCACCGATACATACCAGGTGTATAACACCGATACATACCAGGTGTATAACACCGATACATACCAGGTGTATAGCACCGATACATACCAGGTGTATAACACCGATACATGCCAGGTGTATAACACCGATACATGCCCGGTGTATAACACCGATACATACCCGGTGTATAACACCGATACCTACCAGGTGTATATCACCGATACATACCAGGTGTATAACAACGATACATACCAGGTGTATAACACCGATACATACCCGGTGTATAACACCGATACATACCAGGTGTATAACACCGATACATACCAGGTGTATAACACCGATACATACCAGGTGTATAACAACGATACCTACTAGGTGTATATCACCGATACATGCCCGGTGTATAACAACGATACATACCCGGTGTATAACAACGATACATACCCGGTGTATAACAACGATACATACCAGGTGTATAACACCGATACATACCAGGTGTATAACAACGATACCTACCAGGTGTATATCACCGATACATGCCCGGTGTATAACAACGATACATGCCCGGTGTATAACAACGATACATACCCGGTGTATAACAACGATACATACCCGGTGTATAACACCGATACATACCAGGTGTATAACACCGATACATGCCCGGTGTATAACAACGATACATACCCGGTGTATAACAACGATACATACCAGGTGTATAGCACCGATACATACCAGGTGTATAGCACCGATACATAACCGGTGTATAACAACGATACCTACCAGGTGTATATCACCGTTACATACCCGGTGTATAACAACGATACATACCAGGTGTATAACACCGATACATGCCAGGTGTATAACACCGATACATACCCGGTGTATAACAACGATACATACCAGGTGTATAACACCGATACATACCAGGTGTATAACAACGATGCATACCAGGTGTATAGCACCGATACATACCAGGTGTATAACACCGATACATACCAGGTGTATAACACCGATACATACCCGGTGTATAACAACGATGCATACCAGGTGTATAGCACCGATACATACCAGGTGTATAACACCGATACATACCAGGTGTATAACAACGATGCATACCAGGTGTATAGCACCGATACATGCCCGGTGTATAACAACGATACATACCAGGTGTATAGCACCGATACATGCCCGGTGTATAACAACGATGCATACCAGGTGTATAGCACCGATACATGCCCGGTGTATAACAATGATACATACCCGGTGAATAACACCGATACATACCAGGTGTATAACACCGATACATACCAGGTGTATAACACCGATACATACCAGGTGTATAGCACCGATACATACCAGGTGTATAACACGATACATCCAGGTGTATACACCGATACATGCCCGGTGTATAACACCGATACATACCCGGTGTATAACACCGATACCTACCAGGTGTATATCACCGATACATACCAGGTGTATAACACCGATACATGCCAGGTGTATAACAACGATACATACCAGGTGTATAGCACCGATACATGCCAGGTGTATAACAACGATACATGCCAGGTGTATAACAACGATACATACCCGGTGTATAGCACCGATACATGCCAGGTGTATAACACCGATACATACCCGGTGTATAACAACGATACATGCCAGGTGTATAACACCGATACATACCCGGTGTATAACAACGATACATACCAGGTGTATAACACCGATACATACCAGGTGTATAACACCGATACATACCAGGTGTATAACACGATACATACCAGGTGTATAACACCGATACATACCAGGTGTATAACACCGATACATACCAGGTGTATAACAACGATACCTACCAGGTGTATATCACCGATACATGCCCGGTGTATAACAATGATACATACCCGGTGTATAACAACGATACATACCAGGTGTATAGCACCGATACATACCAGGTGTATAGCACCGATACATACCCGGTGTATAACACCGATACATACCCGGTGTATAACAACGATACATACCAGGTGTATAACACCGATACATACCAGGTGTATAACAACGATACATACCAGGTGTATAGCACCGATACATACCCGGTGTATAACAACGATACATACCAGGTGTATAGCACCGATACATACCAGGTGTATAACACCGATACATACCCGGTGTATAACAACGATACATACCAGGTGTATAGCACCGATACATACCCGGTGTATAGCACCGATACATACCCGGTGTATAACACCGATACATACCAGGTGTATAACAACGATACATACAGGTGTATAGCACCGATACATACCGGTGTATAACACGATACATACCAGGTGTATAGCACCGATACATACCCGGTGTATAACAACGATACATACCAGGTGTATAGCACCGATACATACCAGGTGTATAGCACCGATACATACCCGGTGTATAACAACGATACATACCAGGTGTATAGCACCGATACATACCAGGTGTATAACAACGATACATACCAGGTGTATAGCACCGATACATACCCGGTGTATAACAACGATACATACCAGGTGTATAGCACCGATACATACCCGGTGTATAACAACGATACATACCAGGTGTATAGCACCGATACATACCCGGTGTATAACAACGATACATACCAGGTGTATATCACCGATACATGCCAGGTGTATAACACCGATACATACCCGGTGTATAACAACGATACATACCAGGTGTATAGCACCGATACATACTAGGTGTATAACACCGATACATACCAGGTGTATAGCACCGATACATACCCGGTGTATAACAACGATACATACCAGGTATATAGCACCGATACATACCCGGTGTATAGCACCGATACATACCAGGTGTATAGCACCAATACATACCAGGTGTATAACACCGATACATACCCGGTGTATAACACCGATACATACCAGGTGTATAACACCGATACATGCCAGGTGTATAGCACCGACACATACCCGGTGTATAACAACGATACATACCAGGTGTATAACAACGCTACATACCCGGTGTATAACAACAATACATACCAGGTGTATAACACCGATACATACCAGGTGTATAGCACCGATACATACCCGGTGTATAACAACGATACATACCAGGTGTATAGCACCGATACATGCCCGATATATAACACCGATACATACCAGGTTTATAGCACCGATACATGCCCGATGTATAACACCGATACATACCAGGTGTATAGCACCAATACATACCAGGTGTATAACACTGATACAGGCCCGGTGTATAACACCGATACATACCAGGTGTATAACACTGATACATGCCCGGTGTATAACAACGATACATACCAGGTGTATAGCACCGATACATGCCCGGTGTATAGCAACGATACATACCAGGTGTATAACAATGATACATACCAGGTGTATAACACCGATACATGCCAGGTGTATAACAACGATGCATACCAGGTGCATAGCACCGATACATTCCAGGTGTATAGCACCGATACATACCCGGTGTATAACAACGATACATACCAGGTGTATAGCACCGATACATGCCAGGTGGAAAACACCGATACATACCCGGTGTATAGCATCGATACATACCAGGTGTATAACATCGATACATACCAGGTGTATAGCACCGATACATACCCGGTGTATAACAACGATACATACCATGTGTATAGCACCGATACATACCAGGTGAATAGCACCGATACATACCCGGTGTATAACAACGATACATACCACGTGTATAGCACCGATACATGCCAGGTGTATGACACCGATAAATACCAGGTGTATAACAACGATACATACCAGGTGTATAACACCGATACATGCCATGTGTATAACACCGATACATACCAGGTGTATAACACCGATACATGCCAGGTGTATAACACCGATACATACCCGGTGTATCACAACAATACATACCAGGTGTATAACACCGATACATACCAGGTGTATAGCACCGATACATACCAGGTGTATAACACCGATACATACAAGGTGTATAACAACGATACATACCAGGTGTATAGCACCGATACATACCAGGTGTACAGCACCGATACATACCAGGTGTATAACAACGATACATACCAGGTGTATAACACCGATACATACCAGGTGTATAGCACCGATACATACCAGGTGTATAACACCGATACATACCAGGTGTATAACAACGATACATACCAGGTGTATAGCACCGATACATACCAGGTGTATAGCACCGATACATACCAGGTGTATAACAACGATACATACCAGGTGTATAACACCGATACATACCAGGTGTATAGCATCGATACATGCCAGGTGTATAGCACCGATACATACCCGGTGTATAACAACGATACATACCAGGTGTATAGCACCGATACATACCCGATGTATAACAACGATACATACCAGTTGTATAGCACAGATACATGTCAGGTGTATAACACCGATACATACCCGGTGTATAACAACGATACATACCAGGTGTATAGCACCGACACATACCAGATGTATAGCACCGATACATTCCCGGTGTATAGCACCGATACATACCAGGTGTATAACAATGATACATACCAGGTGTATAGCACTGATACATACCAGGTGTATAACAACGATACATACCCGGTGTATAACAACGTTACATACCAGGTGTATAACAACGATACATACCAGGTGTATAGCACCGATACATACCAGGTGTATAACAACGATACATACCAGGTGTATAACACCGATACATACCAGGTGTATAGCACCGATACATACCAGGTGTATAACAACGATACATACCAGGTGTATAGCACCGATACATACCAGGTGTATAACAACGATACATACCCGGTGTATAACAACGATACATACCAGGTGTGTAACAACGATACATACCAGGTGTATAACAACGATACATACCAGGTGTATAGCACTGATACATACAAGGTGTATAACAACGATACATACCAGGTGTATAACACCGATACATACCAGTTGTATAGCACCGATACATACCAGGTGTATAACAACGATACATACCAGGTGTATAGCACCGATACATACCAGGTGTATAACAACGATACATACCCGGTGTATAACAACGATACATACCAGGTGTATAGCACCGATACATACCAGGTGTATAGCACCGATACATACCCGCTGTATAGCACCGATACATACCCGGTGTATAATACGGATACCTACCAGGTGTATAGCACCGATACATGCCAGGTGTATAGCACCGATACATGTCAGGTGTATAACACCGATACATACCCGGTGTATAACAACGATACATGCCCGGTGTATAACACCGATACATACCAGGTGTATAGCACTGATACATGCCCGATGTATAACAACGATACATACCAGGTGTATAGCACTGATACATACCAGGTGTATAGCACCGATACATGCCAGGTGTCTAACACCGATACCTACCAGGTGTATAGCACCGATACATACCAGGTGTATAACACCAATACATGCCAGGTGTATAATACCGATACATGCCAGGTGTATAACACCGATATATGTCAGGTGTATAACACCGATACATACCAGGTGAATAACACCGATACATACCCGGTGTATAGCACCGATACATACCAGGTGTATAGCACCGATACATACCAGGTGTATAGCACCGATACATGTCAGGTGTATAACACCGATACATACCAGGTGTATAACAACGATACATGCCCGGTGTATAGCACCGATACATACCAGGTGTATAGCACCGATACATACCCGGTGTATAGCACCGATACATACCCGGTGTATAACAACGATACCTACCAGGTGTATACACGATACAATGTATAACAACGATACATACCCGGTGTATAACAACGATACATACCAGGTGTATAACACCGATACATGCCAGGTGTATAACACCGATACATGCCAGGTGGTATAACACCGATACATGCCAGGTGTATAACATCGATACATGCCGTAGTTGGCCCATCCCATTATGCTCCCCCCGAAAGGTTTGAACACTGAATAACAAATTGTGCAATTTCCTGGTACATCTTATGTAAAATGAGGATATGTGCTGGTGTACCGATTTACTACGAAATTAATGAGATGAAAGTAATCATAACTTTGGAAATTAAGGGTTGTGCCCTGAGCACCCCCGCCCGGACACGCCTCTGCAGTTGGAAATTATAAAAACGATCATATCGGATTTATCATTACTACATGTAGTAACCAATCTATATATGCAGCCATATACAAACATTGATTTATGTCTAAATTAAATGTATACTAATTGCAAATTACTATTGAAATAAATGTCAGAAATAGTTAATTGGGCAGTGCCACCAATAGTGTAGTGTTATTTTTTATCATTGCAAGCACGGGAAATATGTAACGGAACTCGTGCTACGAGGTAACAAACTAGCGGAATGTGGAACGGGCATTGGAAAAGCACTGAGTAAGTAAAGCACATTCTCGTGACACAGTAACGAGATGTTAATACCCTATGTTTTTATGATAATAAATGCAAATCTTTGGACTATGCCATTTTCTTGTTCAAAAAACTAAATTGCCATCCATGTATCCCGTTTTTCTATGCAAACAATGTTAATAATATATTTAAAAACTGAGGAACAGCCAACTATGTGATAGTCAGATAGTGGTCACCTCTATTAAGCAGACAACCCGGTATAAAGCAGCCAGTTCCAGATTCCCAATATGTTGTTTTAGTATACATTTCACATCTATTATTAAGACGCCATCTGTGCTAAGCAGCCACCTTCTATGATTCCCTTGGCTGGCTGTTTACGACATGTTTGAATGCACATTGACCAGCCACCTTCTATGATACCCGTGGCTGGCTGGTTTACGACATGTTTGAATGCACATTGACCAGCCACCTTCTATGATACCCGTGGCTGGCTGGTTTACGACATGTTTGAATGCACATTGACCAGCCACCTTCTATGATTTCCGTGGCTGGCTGGTTTACGACATGTTTGAATGCACATTGCTATTATGATATGCTGCAGAGAAACCGAGCAACCAATGGAGCCGACTTTATATATTTCAACAATATTCAAGCATCTAAATATGCTAAACATTTAAAATTAATAGGTTTTTTGACTGCCAAATTTGAGTAATACTGTATTTTGTAATATGTATGGAAATTGTGAGTCAGATTGAACCGGAATATGACTTTAAAATATGCCCCTTTTCTACCTTTGAGCTATCCAGGGTCCACTCTGGAGCACTGTCGTACAAAGTCATTATGTTGTCGTGGAGAAGCCAACCCACATTTCCTGGTAATCAATTCTCCAACCTCCACAAACGACTAACAACTCTTTCACATATAGTTGTAAAGCAACAAATAAATTGCCTATTAAATACAAAGTAAACACACACAGTAAGATCATTTATAGTTCCAATGTTTCATTTCTTCTCATACCACATCCTTGTGAAGAGGTACTCAAATCAAACTTAAAAACAGCAAAAATATTACCAATGCAATGGAAACATGACACCATTTACCTGTGAATGACGTCACTGTGTTTACACACTGTATTCTTTCGCCATTTATTACAGTATACCCCACCTTCAGTTTGCAATTGCCTGACTTCTTAGGTCACATCTTTTCTACACATTAAATAGTCTGAAGTAACTGAAAATCACAAACACTATACATAAACAATGCATTTTTTACCAAAAAGAAAAGTGCACTACATTCGTTATCAGGACTAATTACGTTTATACAACATATCATCATTGATATCGCTGCGGCCTTGTGATATCGCTGCGGCCTTGTGATAGCGATGAAAGGCGAGTTCTAACAAAAGTGTGTTACAAATTAGAATGGTTAAGTTGGTATTGTATGCTAGCTGTTCAAGGAAAACTATTAAGTGTGTGCCACACACTTCTGGATTGTTTCTGAAGCCTAGTGTGTGAGTTGTTTTACAGGTTTTTGTAGGTACACATCTTTCATAGTATTGTGTACCATTTCAGGGCTAATATTAATAATTGATAACATGGTAACTTATCATCTATGATGTGTACACTTTCAGAAGCTAACAGTACTCTAATTGTACTGGATCTGTGCTGGAATCATATCAGGGGAAATGGTGCGATAGGGCTCTGCAAGGGACTACAGGTAATATATGTTATTATATCACCTTTTCTTCTTGGCTGTGATGATTGGAGTTTGGATTGCAGTTTTTCACTGCATAGCATACTTCCTATATATAGTGTATATAAATATTTTATATTGAGCGTTACTTTTTCACTGCATATTTTAGAATTATGGATTTTACTATCATGAGTGAAGAAAGTAATCCTTCACACATTGCACTAATTTACCCAATCCTTCACACATTGCACTAATTTACCCAATCCTTCACACATTGCACTAATTTACCCAATCCTTCACACATTGCACTAATTTACCCAATATTTCGCACATTTTGATACCAAATTTGCCTATAATTTTATTTTCTTCTAAAATGATATAAATATTACCTCTTAAGGCAAGTGCACAGTTTCTTTTTGGTGTCTGTATATATTAAAAATGGGTTGACGTTCGTGAAATCACAGACGGATCTGTAATCCAGTGATAACACGCTGGACTGGTAATCCAGGTATCGCAGATTCGATCCCCCGTCTGACCCTAATAAAATTAACAGTCTTTCAGATGGGACATTAAACCGAGGTCTCATGTCGGTGCTGTACATCGTGCACGTAAAAGAACCAGAGTAGACTCTGGAATGGGTTTCTGTCTGTATTATTGCACTATCCTCCAAAAATTAAAAAGACTAATGTCATCAGGAGGCGTCACTCATATGGGCAACCGGTAGCGATGATAAATAACGTAAAACACTCAAGTTCGTGAAATAAAACTTACCAAACTTACCAACTTATTAAAACTAATGAGAACATATGTCCCAGGGTATATCTGATGCAGTTGAAACTTACTGTGAACTATCCAATTGATTTGTTTAAATATAAAATTACATCGGCCATTTGCACTGATTCAGAGTTGATTTGAACAAATCAGTTTTACATCGAATAACAATAGTCTTGTAGAGACTTGTAATTATAACCATGCATAACCATTTAATTGTGGTGCATACGTTCTTTATGGATACGAATATGTAGTTATTTTGTTATTCATTCGAGACAGGATGTGTCTTACGAACCGGTGTGTCCTGTACAACATTCGAGACAGGATGTGTCTTACGAACCGGTGTGTCCTGTACAAGGGCGTGGTTGTTCTTGTTGATATCGGCTTAAACCTACATATACAACTGAGGTTTATTAATTTGAAGTAGAGATATAACTAAATTTGATGTCATTTAATGACTAGACGTAGTATACCATCCTGAATTATGATAGAGAGCGGATAATGAACCAATCTTACATGGTATTGCGTTACATCCTACTAGTTTAGATACACGTCATCAGTTTGTGCTGGGGGTTGGAAGTCACGCCAACAGATCAGGTGATATGGCGACTCTCCAGCTATTATTGGTGGAGGAAGACCCCCGGTGCCCCTCCGAACAATATCACAGAAATTATTTTAGGGGAAAGGCTTGGGCTGAATGTTGTATAAGAATGAAATGATGAAATGAAAAACAGATTCTCAGTATTTGTTTAGGGTGGGTGGGGTGGGTGGGGTAGTCATAGCAAATGGCGGTAACTCAGAAACGGACGGGCACCGGATATAACCACCGACCTACCACATGCCAGTTGGATAACTTCCTTACAAGAGATAATTCGACAACCCCAGCGGGAGTCGAACCTACAGCGGCGAGGGGCAAGTGATTTAAATTTGTTTTTGTATTTTTTTTTATTTTCAATATTCAATCATTGCATATATGACTGTATTCGTTGTTAGAACATAGTATGACAGCATTCATCACTTAATCATAGTATGACAGCATTCATCACTTAATCATAGTATAAAAGCATTCATCACTTAATCATATTATAACAGCATTCATCACTTAATCATAGTATAACAGCATTCATCACTTAATCATAGTATAACAGCATTCATCACTTAATCATAGTATAACAGCATGCATCACTTAATCATATTATAACAGCATTCATCACTTAATCATAGTATAACAGCATTCATCACTTAATCATATTATAACAGCATTCATCACTTAATCATAGTATAACAGCATTCATCACTTAATCATATTATAACAGCATGCATCACTTAATCATAGTATAACAGTATTCATCACTTAATCATAATCATAGTATAACAGCATTCATCACTTAATCATAGTATAACAGCATTCATCACTTAATCATAGCATAACAGCATTCATCACTTAATCATAGTATAACAGCATTCATCACTTAATCATAGAATAACAGCATTCATCACTTAATCATAGTATAACAGCATTCATCACTTAATCATAGTATAACAACATTCATCACTTAATCATAATCATAGTATAACAGCATGCATCACTTAATCATAGTATAACAGCATTCATCAC
Source organism: Archivesica marissinica (assembly GCA_014843695.1). NCBI lineage: Eukaryota > Metazoa > Mollusca > Bivalvia > Venerida > Vesicomyidae > Archivesica > Archivesica marissinica. The sequence goes on from CM026391.1 coordinate 47,143,086, forward strand.
TTAATCATAGTATAACAGCATTCATCACTTAATCATAGTATAACAGCATTCATCACTCAATCATATTATAACAGCATTCATCACTTAATCATAGTATAACAGTATTCATCACTTAATCATAATCATAGTATAACAGCATTCATCACTTAATCATAATCATAGTATAACAGCATTCATCACTTAATCATAATCATAGTATAACAGCATTCATCACTTAATCATAATCATAGTATAACAGCATTCATCACTTAATCATAGTATAACAGCATTCATCACTTAATCATAATCATAGTATAACAGCATTCATCACTTAATCATAATCATAGTATAACAGCATTCATCACTTAATCATAGTATAACAGCATTCATCACTTAATCATAGTATAACAGCATTCATCACTTAATCATAGTATAACAGCATTCATCACTTAATCATATTATAACAGCATGCATCACTTACTCATATTATAACGGCATGCATCACTTTAATCATAGTATAACAACATTCATCACTTCATAATAGTATAACAGCATTCATCACTTAATCATAGTAACACAGTATTCATCACTTAATCATAGTATAACAGCATTCATCACTTAATCATAGTATGACAGCATTCATCACTTAATCATAATATAACAGCATTCATCACTTAATCATAGAATAACAGCATTCATCACTTAATCATAGCATGACAGCATTCATCACTTAATCATAGTATAACAGTATTCATCACTTAACCATACTCATAGTATAACATCATTCATCACTCAATCATAGTATAACAGCATTCATCACTTAATCATAGTATAACAGCATTCATCACTTAATCATAATATAACAGCAGTCATCACTTAATCATAGTATAACAGCATTCATCACAATGCCAGTATTTGTTATTCAAGCATATCATGACAATGTTCATTATTCAGTAATAGTATGACAGTTAATAGCATAACAGTATTCATTATTCAAGCATATCATGACAATGTTCATTATTCAGTAATAGTATGACAGTTAATAGCATAACAGTATTCATTATTCAAGCATATCATGACAATGTTCATTATTCAGTAATAGTATGACAGTTAATAGCATGACAATGTTCATTATTCAAGCATATCATGACAATGTTCATTATTCAGTAATAGTATGACAGTTAATAGCATGACAGTATTCATTATTCAAGCATATTACATCAATATACATTATTCAAGCAGATTATGACAATGTTCATTATTCAAGCATAGCATGACAATGTTCATTATTCAAGCATAGCATGACAATGTTCATTATTCAAGCATAGCATGACAATGTTCATTATTCAAGCATAGCATGACCATGTTCGTTATTCAAGCATAGTAGAACAATGTTCATTATTCAGTAATAGTATGACAGTTAATATCATGACAGTATTCATTATTCAAGCATATCATGACAATGTTCATTATTCAAGCATACCATGACAATGTTCATTATTCAAGCATAGTAGAACAATTTTATTATTCAGTAATAGTATGACAGTTAATAGCATGACATTATTCAAGCATACCATGACAATGTTCATTATTCAGTAATAGTATGACAGTTAATAGCATGACAGTATTCATTATTCAAGCATACCATGAAAATGTTCATTATTCAGTAATATTATGACAGTTAATAGCATGACAGTATTCATTATTCAAGCATAGTATGGTAGTGTTAGTTATTCAAGCATAGTATGGTAGTGTTAGTTATTCAAGCATAGTATGGTAGTGTTAGTTATTCAAGCATAGTACGGTAGTGTTAGTTATTCAAGCATAGTAGGGTAGTGTTAATTATTCAAGCATAGTATGGTAGTGTTAGTTATTCAAGCATAGTACGGTAGTGTTAGTTATTCCATCATAGTATGCTAGTGTTAGTTATTCAAGCATAGTATGGTATTGTTCATTATTCAAGCATGGTATGGTAGTGTTAGTTATTCAATCACAGTGTGGTAGTGTTAGTTATTCAATCACAGTATGGTAGTGTTAGTTATTCTAGCATAGTATGGTAGTGTTAGTTATTCAAGCATAGTATGGTAGTGTTAATTATTCAAGCATAGTAATGTAGTGTTAGTTATTCAAGCATAGTATGGTAGTGTTAATTATTCAAGCATAGTAATGTAGTGTTAGTTATTCAATCATAGTATGGTAGTGATAGTTATTCTAGCATAGTATCGTAGTGCTAGTTATTCCATCATAGTATGGTAGTGTTAGTTATTCAAGCATAGTATGGTAGTGTTAGTTATTCAAGCATAGTATGGTAGTGTTAGTTATTCAAGCATAGTATGGTAGTGTTAGTTCTTCAAGCATAGTATGGTAGTGTTAGTTCTTCAAGCATAGGATGGTAGTGTTAGTTATTCAATCATAGTATTGTAGTGTTAGTTATTCCATCATAGTATGGTAGTGTTAGTTATTCAAGCATAGTATGGTAGTGTTAGTTATTCAAGCATAGTATGGTAGTGTTAGTTATTCCATCAAATATGGTAGTGTTAGTTATTAAAGCATAGCATGGTAGTGTTTATTATTCAAGCATATCATGGTAGTGTTAGTTATTCAAGCATAGCATGGTAGTGTTAGTTATTCAAGCATAGTATCGTAGTGTTAGTTATTCAAGCATAGTATGGTAGTGTTAGTTATTCAAGCATAGTATGGTAGTGTTAGTTATTCAAGCATAGTATCGTAGTGTTAGTTATTCAAGCATAGTATGGTAGTGTTAGTTATTCAAGCATAGTATGGTAGTGTTAGTTATTCAAGCATAGTATCATAGTGTTAGTTATTCAAGCATAGTATGGTAGTGTTAGTTATTCAAGCATAGTATGGTAGTGTTAGTTATTCCATCATAGTATGGTAGTGTTAATTATTCCATCATAGTATGGTAGTGTTAGTTATTCAAGCATAGTATAGTAGTGTTAGTTCTTCAAGCATAGTATGGTAGTGTTAGTTATTCCATCATAGTATGGTAGTGTTAGTTATTCCATCATAGTATGGTAGTGTTAGTTATTCAAGCATAGTATGGTAGTGTTAGTTATTCCATCATAGTATGGTAGTGTTAGTTATTCAAGCATAGTATGGTAGTGTTAGTTATTCCATCATAGTATGGTAGTGTTAGTTATTCAAGCATAGTATGGTAGTGTTAGTTATTCAAGCATAGTATTGTAGTGTTAGTTATTCCATCATAGTATGGTAGTGTTAGTTATTCCATCATAGTATGGTAGTGTTAGTTATTAAAGCATAGCATGGTAGTGTTTGTTATTCAAGCATATCATGGTAGTGTTAGTTATTCAAGCATAGCATGGTAGTGTTAGTTATTCAAGCATAGTATCGTAGTGTTAGTTATTCAAGCATAGTATGGTAGTGTTTGTTATTCAAGCATAGTATGGTAGTGTTAGTTATTCAAGCATAGTATCGTAGTGTTAGTTATTCAAGCATAGTATGGTAGTGTTAGTTATTCAAGCATAGTATGGTAGTGTTAGTTATTCAAGCATAGTATGGTAGTGTTAGTTATTCAAGCATAGTATGGTAGTGTTAGTTATTCAAGCATAGTATGGTAGTGTTAGTTATTCTAGCATAGTATGGTAGTGTTAGTTATTCAATCATAGTATGGTAGTGTTAGTTATTCAAGCATAGTATGGTAGTGTTAGTTATTCAAGCATAGTATGGTAGTGTTAGTTCTTCAAGCATAGTATGGTAGTGTTAGTTATTCCATCATAGTATGGTAGTGTTAGTTATTCAAGCATAGTATCGTAGTGTTAGTTATTCAAGCATAGTATGGTAGTGTTAGTTATTCCATCATAGTATGGTAGTGTTAGTTATTCAAGCATAGTATCGTAGTGTTAGTTATTCAAGCATAGTATGGTAGTGTTAGTTATTCTAGCATAGTATCGTAGTGCTAGTTATTCCATCATAGTATGGTAGTGTTAGTTATTCAATCATAGTATGGTAGTGTTAGTTATTCAAGCATATTATGGTAGTGTTAGTTATTCAAGCATAGTATGGTAGTGTTAGATCTTCAAGCATAGTATGGTAGTGTTAGTTCTTCAAGCATAGTATGGTAGTGTTAGTTATTCAATCATAGTATTGTAGTGTTAGTTATTCCATCATAGTATAGTAGTGTTAGTTATTCAAGCATAGTATGGTAGTGTTAGTTATTCAAGCATAGTATGGTAGTGTTAGTTCTTCAAGCATAGTATGGTAGTGTTAGTTATTCCATCATAGTTTGGTAGTGTTAGTTATTCAAGCATAGTATCGTAGTGTTAGTTATTCAAGCATAGTATGGTAGTGTTAGTTATTCAAGCATAGTATGGTAGTGTTAGTTATTCCATCATAGTATGGTAGTGTTAGTTATTCCATCATAGTATGGTAGTGTTAGTTATTCAAGCATAGTATGGTAGTGTTAGTTATTCAAGCATAGTATGGTAGTGTTAGTTATTCCATCATAGTATGGTAGTGTTAGTTATTAAAGCATAGCATGGTAGTGTTTGTTATTCAAGCATATCATGGTAGTGTTAGTTATTCCATCATAGTATGGTAGTGTTAGTTATTCAAGCATAGTATGGTAGTGTTAGTTATTCCATCATAGTATGGTAGTGTTAGTTATTCAAGCATAGTATGGTAGTGTTAGTTATTCCATCATAGTATGGTAGTGTTAGTTATTCATAGTATGGTAGTGTTAGTTATTAAAGCATAGCATGGTAGTGTTTATTATTCAAGCATATCATGGTAGTGTTAGTTATTCAAGCATAGTATGGTAGTGTTAGTTATTCAAGCATAGTATCGTAGTGTTAGTTATTCAAGCATAGTATGGTAGTGTTAGTTATTCAAGCATAGTATGGTAGTGTTAGTTATTCAAGCATAGTATGGTAGTGTTAGTTATTCAAGCATAGTATGGTAGTGTTAGTTATTCAAGCATAGTATGGTAGTGTTAGTTATTCAAGCATAGTATGGTAGTGTTAGTTATTCAAGCATAGTATGGTAGTGTTAGTTATTCAAGCATAGTATGGTAGTGTTAGTTATTCAAGCATAGTATGGTAGTGTTAGTTATTCAAGCATAGTATGGTAGTGTTAGTTATTCAAGCATAGTATGGTAGTGTTAGTTATTCAAGCATAGTATGGTAGTGTTAGTTATTCAAGCATAGTATGGTAGTGTTAGTTATTCAAGCATAGTATGGTAGTGTTAGTTATTCCATCATAGTATGGTAGTGTTAGTTATTCAAGCATAGTATGGTAGTGTTAGTTATTCCATCATAGTATGGTAGTGTTAGTTATTCAAGCATAGTATGGTAGTGTTAGTTATTCCATCATAGTATGGTAGTGTTAGTTATTCCATCATAGTATGGTAGTGTTAGTTATTCCATCATAGTATGGTAGTGTTAGTTATTCAAGCATAGTATGGTAGTGTTAGTTATTCCATCATAGTATGGTAGTGTTAGTTATTCAGCATAGTATGGTAGTGTTAGTTATTCCATCATAGTATGGTAGTGTTAGTTATTCAAGCATAGTATGGTAGTGTTAGTTATTCAAGCATAGTATGGTAGTGTTAGTTATTCAAGCATAGTATGGTAGTGTTAGTTATTCAAGCATAGTATGGTAGTGTTAGTTATTCAAGCATAGTATGGTAGTGTTAGTTATTCAAGCATAGTATGGTAGTGTTAGTTATTCAAGCATAGTATGGTAGTGTTAGTTATTCCATCATAGTATGGTAGTGTTAGTTATTCAAGCATAGTATGGTAGTGTTAGTTATTCAAGCATAGTATGGTAGTGTTAGTTATTCAAGCATAGTATGGTAGTGTTAGTTATTCAAGCATAGTATGGTAGTGTTAGTTATTCAAGCATAGTATGGTAGTGTTAGTTATTCCATCATAGTATGTAGTGTTAGTTATTCCATCATAGTATGGTAGTGTTAGTTATTCAAGCATAGTATGGTAGTGTTAGTTATTCAAGCATAGTATGGTAGTGTTAGTTATTCAAGCATAGTATGGTAGTGTTAGTTATTCCATCATAGTATGGTAGTGTTAGTTATTCAAGCATAGTATGGTAGTGTTAGTTATTCAAGCATAGTATGGTAGTGTTAGTTATTCAAGCATAGTATGGTAGTGTTAGTTATTCAAGCATAGTATGGTAGTGTTAGTTATTCAAGCATAGTATGGTAGTGTTAGTTATTCAAGCATAGTATGGTAGTGTTAGTTATTCCATCATAGTATGGTAGTGTTAGTTATTCAAGCATAGTATGGTAGTGTTAGTTATTCAAGCATAGTATGGTAGTGTTAGTTATTCAAGCATAGTATGGTAGTGTTAGTTATTCAGCATAGTATGGTAGTGTTAGTTATTCAAGCATAGTATGGTAGTGTTAGTTATTCAAGCATAGTATGGTAGTGTTAGTTATTCAAGCATAGTATGGTAGTGTTAGTTATTCAAGCATAGTATGGTAGTGTTAGTTATTCAATCATAGTATGGTAGTGTTAGTTATTCAAGCATAGTATGGTAGTGTTAGTTATTCAAGCATAGTATGGTAGTGTTAGTTATTCAAGCATAGTATGGTAGTGTTAGTTATTCAAGCATAGTATGGTAGTGTTAGTTATTCAAGCATAGTATGGTAGTGTTAGTTATTCAAGCATAGTATGGTAGTGTTAGTTATTCCATCATAGTATGGTAGTGTTAGTTATTCAAGCATAGTATGGTAGTGTTAGTTATTCAAGCATAGTATGGTAGTGTTAGTTATTCAAGCATAGTATGGTAGTGTTAGTTATTCCATCATAGTATGGTAGTGTTAGTTATTCAAGCATAGTATGGTAGTGTTAGTTATTCAAGCATAGTATGGTAGTGTTAGTTATTCAAGCATAGTATGGTAGTGTTAGTTATTCCATCATAGTATGGTAGTGTTAGTTATTCAAGCATAGTATGGTAGTGTTAGTTATTCAAGCATAGTATGGTAGTGTTAGTTATTCAAGCATAGTATGGTAGTGTTAGTTATTCCATCATAGTATGGTAGTGTTAGTTATTCAAGCATAGTATGGTAGTGTTAGTTATTCAAGCATAGTATGGTAGTGTTAGTTATTCCATCATAGTATGGTAGTGTTAGTTATTCAAGCATAGTATGGTAGTGTTAGTTATTCCACATAGTATGGTAGTGTTAGTTATTCAAGCATAGTATGGTAGTGTTAGTTATTCAAGCATAGTATGGTAGTGTTAGTTATTCAAGCATAGTATGGTAGTGTTAGTTATTCCAGCATAGTATGGTAGTGTTAGTTATTCAAGCATAGTATGGTAGTGTTAGTTATTCAAGCATAGTATGGTAGTGTTAGTTATTCAAGCATAGTATGGTAGTGTTAGTTATTCAAGCATAGTATGGTAGTGTTAGTTATTCAAGCATAGTATGGTAGTGTTAGTTATTCAAGCATAGTATGGTAGTGTTAGTTATTCCTCATAGTATGGTAGTGTTAGTTATTCAAGCATAGTATGGTAGTGTTAGTTATTCAAGCATAGTATGGTAGTGTTAGTTATTCAAGCATAGTATGGTAGTGTTAGTTATTCAAGCATAGTATGGTAGTGTTAGTTATTCAAGCATAGTATGGTAGTGTTAGTTATTCAAGCATAGTATGGTAGTGTTAGTTATTCAAGCATAGTATGGTAGTGTTAGTTATTCAAGCATAGTATGGTAGTGTTAGTTATTCCATCATAGTATGGTAGTGTTAGTTATTCCATCATAGTATGGTAGTGTTAGTTATTCAAGCATAGTATGGTAGTGTTAGTTATTCAAGCATAGTATGGTAGTGTTAGTTATTCCATCATAGTATGGTAGTGTTAGTTATTCCATCATAGTATGGTAGTGTTAGTTATTCAATCATAGTATGGTAGTGTTAGTTATTCAAGCATAGTATGGTAGTGTTAGTTATTCCATCATAGTATGGTAGTGTTAGTTATTCAAGCATAGTATGGTAGTGTTAGTTATTCAAGCATAGTATGGTAGTGTTAGTTATTCAAGCATAGTATGGTAGTGTTAGTTATTCAAGCATAGTATGGTAGTGTTAGTTATTCAAGCATAGTATGGTAGTGTTAGTTATTCAAGCATAGTATGGTAGTGTTAGTTATTCAAGCATAGTATGGTAGTGTTAGTTATTCCAGCATAGTATGGTAGTGTTAGTTATTCAAGCATAGTATGGTAGTGTTAGTTATTCAAGCATAGTATGGTAGTGTTAGTTATTCAAGCATAGTATGGTAGTGTTAGTTATTCAAGCATAGTATGGTAGTGTTAGTTATTCAAGCATAGTATGGTAGTGTTAGTTATTCAAGCATAGTATGGTAGTGTTAGTTATTCAAGCATAGTATGGTAGTGTTAGTTATTCAAGCATAGTATGGTAGTGTTAGTTATTCAATCATAGTATGGTAGTGTTAGTTATTCAAGCATAGTATGGTAGTGTTAGTTATTCAAGCATAGTATGGTAGTGTTAGTTATTCAAGCATAGTATGGTAGTGTTAGTTATTCAAGCATAGTATGGTAGTGTTAGTTATTCCATCATAGTATGGTAGTGTTAGTTATTCAAGCATAGTATGGTAGTGTTAGTTATTCAAGCATAGTATGGTAGTGTTAGTTATTCAAGCATAGTATGGTAGTGTTAGTTATTCCATCATAGTATGGTAGTGTTAGTTATTCAAGCATAGTATGGTAGTGTTAGTTATTCAAGCATAGTATGGTAGTGTTAGTTATTCAAGCATAGTATGGTAGTGTTAGTTATTCCATCATAGTATGGTAGTGTTAGTTATTCAAGCATAGTATGGTAGTGTTAGTTATTCAAGCATAGTATGGTAGTGTTAGTTATTCCATCATAGTATGGTAGTGTTAGTTATTCAAGCATAGTATGGTAGTGTTAGTTATTCCATCATAGTATGGTAGTGTTAGTTATTCAAGCATAGTATGGTAGTGTTAGTTATTCCATCATAGTATGGTAGTGTTAGTTATTCAAGCATAGTATGGTAGTGTTAGTTATTCAAGCATAGCATGGTAGTGTTAGTTATTCAAGCATAGCATGGTAGTGTTAGTTATTCAAGCATAGTATGGTAGTGTTAGTTATTCAAGCATAGTATGGTAGTGTTAGTTATTCAAGCATAGTATGGTAGTGTTAGTTATTCAAGCATAGTATGGTAGTGTTAGTTATTCAAGCATAGTATGGTAGTGTTAGTTATTCAAGCATAGTATGGTAGTGTTAGTTATTCAAGCATAGTATGGTAGTGTTAGTTATTCAAGCATAGTATGGTAGTGTTAGTTATTCAAGCATAGTATGGTAGTGTTAGTTATTCCATCATAGTATGGTAGTGTTAGTTATTCAAGCATAGTATGGTAGTGTTAGTTATTCAAGCATAGTATGGTAGTGTTAGTTATTCCATCATAGTATGGTAGTGTTAGTTATTCAAGCATAGTATGGTAGTGTTAGTTATTCAAGCATAGTATGGTAGTGTTAGTTATTCCATCATAGTATGGTAGTGTTAGTTATTCAAGCATAGTATGGTAGTGTTAGTTATTCAAGCATAGTATGGTAGTGTTAGTTATAGCATAGTATGGTAGTGTTAGTTATTCAAGCATAGTATGGTAGTGTTAGTTATTCAAGCATAGTATGGTAGTGTTAGTTATTCAAGCATAGTATGGTAGTGTTAGTTATTCAAGCATAGTATGGTAGTGTTAGTTATTCAAGCATAGTATGGTAGTGTTAGTTATTCAAGCATAGTATGGTAGTGTTAGTTATTCAAGCATAGTATGGTAGTGTTAGTTATTCAAGCATAGTATGGTAGTGTTAGTTATTCAAGCATAGTATGGTAGTGTTAGTTATTCAAGCATAGTATGGTAGTGTTAGTTATTCAAGCATAGTATGGTAGTGTTAGTTATTCCATCATAGTATGGTAGTGTTAGTTATTCAAGCATAGTATGGTAGTGTTAGTTATTCAAGCATAGTATGGTAGTGTTAGTTATTCAAGCATAGTATGGTAGTGTTAGTTATTCCATCATAGTATGGTAGTGTTAGTTATTCCATCATAGTATGGTAGTGTTAGTTATTCAAGCATAGTATGGTAGTGTTAGTTATTCAAGCATAGTATGGTAGTGTTAGTTATTCAAGCATAGTATGGTAGTGTTAGTTATTCAAGCATAGTATGGTAGTGTTAGTTATTCAAGCATAGTATGGTAGTGTTAGTTATTCAAGCATAGTATGGTAGTGTTAGTTATTCAAGCATAGTATGGTAGTGTTAGTTATTCCATCATAGTATGGTAGTGTTAGTTATTCAAGCATAGTATGGTAGTGTTAGTTATTCCATCATAGTATGGTAGTGTTAGTTATTCAAGCATAGTATGGTAGTGTTAGTTATTCAAGCATAGTATGGTAGTGTTAGTTATTCAAGCATAGTATGGTAGTGTTAGTTATTCAAGCATAGTATGGTAGTGTTAGTTATTCAAGCATAGTATGGTAGTGTTAGTTATTCAAGCATAGTATGGTAGTGTTAGTTATTCCATCATAGTATGGTAGTGTTAGTTATTCAAGCATAGTATGGTAGTGTTAGTTATTCAAGCATAGTATGGTAGTGTTAGTTATTCCATCATAGTATGGTAGTGTTAGTTATTCAAGCATAGTATGGTAGTGTTAGTTATTCAAGCATAGTATGGTAGTGTTAGTTATTCAAGCATAGTATGGTAGTGTTAGTTATTCAAGCATAGTATGGTAGTGTTAGTTATTCCATCATAGTATGGTAGTGTTAGTTATTCAAGCATAGTATGGTAGTGTTAGTTATTCAAGCATAGTATGGTAGTGTTAGTTATTCAAGCATAGTATGGTAGTGTTAGTTATTCAAGCATAGTATGGTAGTGTTAGTTATTCAAGCATAGTATGGTAGTGTTAGTTATTCAAGCATAGTATGGTAGTGTTAGTTATTCAAGCATAGTATGGTAGTGTTAGTTATTCCATCATAGTATGGTAGTGTTAGTTATTCAAGCATAGTATGGTAGTGTTAGTTATTCCATCATAGTATGGTAGTGTTAGTTATTCCATCATAGTATGGTAGTGTTAGTTATTCAAGCATAGTATGGTAGTGTTAGTTATTCAATCATAGTATGGTAGTGTTAGTTATTCAAGCATAGTATGGTAGTGTTAGTTATTCAAGCATAGTATGGTAGTGTTAGTTATTCAAGCATAGTATGGTAGTGTTAGTTATTCAAGCATAGTATGGTAGTGTTAGTTATTCCATCATAGTATGGTAGTGTTAGTTATTCAAGCATAGTATGGTAGTGTTAGTTATTCAAGCATAGTATGGTAGTGTTAGTTCTTCAAGCATAGTATGGTAGTGTTAGTTCTTCAAGCATAGTATGGTAGTGTTAGTTATTCAATCATAGTATTGTAGTGTTAGTTATTCCATCATAGTATAGTAGTGTTAGTTATTCAAGCATAGTATGGTAGTGTTAGTTATTCAAGCATAGTATGGTAGTGTTAGTTCTTCAAGCATAGTATGGTAGTGTTAGTTATTCCATCATAGTTTGGTAGTGTTAGTTATTCAAGCATAGTATCGTAGTGTTAGTTATTCAAGCATAGTATGGTAGTGTTAGTTATTCAAGCATAGTATGGTAGTGTTAGTTATTCCATCATAGTATGGTAGTGTTAATTATTCCATCATAGTATGGTAGTGTTAGTTATTCAAGCATAGTATGGTAGTGTTAGTTATTCAAGCATAGTATGGTAGTGTTAGTTATTCCATCATAGTATGGTAGTGTTAGTTATTAAAGCATAGCATGGTAGTGTTTGTTATTCAAGCATATCATGGTAGTGTTAGTTATTCCATCATAGTATGGTAGTGTTAGTTATTCAAGCATAGTATGGTAGTGTTAGTTATTCCATCATAGTATGGTAGTGTTAGTTATTCAAGCATAGTATGGTAGTGTAAGTTATTCCATCATAGTATGGTAGTGTTAGTTATTCCATCATAGTATGGTAGTGTTAGTTATTAAAGCATAGCATGGTAGTGTTTATTATTCAAGCATATCATGGTAGTGTTAGTTATTCAAGCATAGCATGGTAGTGTTAGTTATTCAAGCATAGTATCGTAGTGTTAGTTATTCAAGCATAGTATGGTAGTGTTAGTTATTCAAGCATAGTATGGTAGTGTTAGTTATTCAAGCATAGTATCGTAGTGTTAGTTATTCAAGCATAGTATGGTAGTGTTAGTTATTCAAGCATAGTATGGTAGTGTTAGTTATTCAAGCATAGTATCGTAGTGTTAGTTATTCAAGCATAGTATGGTAGTGTTAGTTATTCAAGCATAGTATGGTAGTGTTAGTTATTCCATCATAGTATGGTAGTGTTAATTATTCCATCATAGTATGGTAGTGTTAGTTATTCAAGCATAGTATGGTAGTGTTAGTTATTCAAGCATAGTATGGTAGTGTTAGTTATTCCATCATAGTATGGTAGTGTTAGTTATTCCATCATAGTATGGTAGTGTTAGTTATTCAAGCATAGTATGGTAGTGTTAGTTATTCAAGCATAGTATGGTAGTGTTAGTTATTCAAGCATAGTATGGTAGTGTTAGTTATTCAAGCATAGTATGGTAGTGTTAGTTATTCCATCATAGTATGGTAGTGTTAGTTATTCCATCATAGTATGGTAGTGTTAGTTATTCAAGCATAGTATGGTAGTGTTAGTTATTCAAGCATAGTATGGTAGTGTTAGTTATTCAAGCATAGTATGGTAGTGTTAGTTATTCCATCATAGTATGGTAGTGTTAGTTATTCAAGCATAGTATGGTAGTGTTAGTTATTCAAGCATAGTATGGTAGTGTTAGTTATTCAAGCATAGTATGGTAGTGTTAGTTATTCAAGCATAGTATGGTAGTGTTAGTTATTCAAGCATAGTATGGTAGTGTTAGTTATTCAAGCATAGTATGGTAGTGTTAGTTATTCAAGCATAGTATGGTAGTGTTAGTTATTCAAGCATAGTATGGTAGTGTTAGTTATTCAAGCATAGTATGGTAGTGTTAGTTATTCAAGCATAGTATGGTAGTGTTAGTTATTCAAGCATAGTATGGTAGTGTTAGTTATTCAAGCATAGTATGGTAGTGTTAGTTATTCAAGCATAGTATGGTAGTGTTAGTTATTCAAGCATAGTATGGTAGTGTTAGTTATTCAAGCATAGTATGGTAGTGTTAGTTATTCAATCATAGTATGGTAGTGTTAGTTATTCAAGCATAGTATGGTAGTGTTAGTTATTCCATCATAGTATGGTAGTGTTAGTTATTCAAGCATAGTATGGTAGTGTTAGTTATTCAAGCATAGTATTGTAGTGTTAGTTATTCCATCATAGTATGGTAGTGTTAGTTATTCAAGCATAGTATGGTAGTGTTAGTTATTCAAGCATAGTATGGTAGTGTTAGTTATTCAAGCCTAGTATGGTAGTGTTAGTTATTCAAGCATAGTATGGTAGTGTTAGTTATTCCATCATAGTATGGTAGTGTTAGTTATTCAAGCATAGTATGGTAGTGTTAGTTATTCCATCATAGTATGGTAGTGTTAGTTATTCAATCATAGTATGGTAGTGTTAGTTATTCCATCATAGTATGGTAGTGTTAGTTATTCAATCATAGTATGGTAGTGTTAGTTATTCAATCATAGTATGGTAGTGTTAGTTATTCAAGCATAGTATGGTAGTGTTAGTTATTCAAGCATAGTATGGTAGTGTTAGTTATTCAAGCATAGTATGGTAGTGTTAGTTATTCAAGCATAGTATGGTAGTGTTAGTTATTCAAGCATAGTATGGTAGTGTTAGTTATTCAAGCATAGTATGGTAGTGTTAGTTATTCAAGCATAGTATGGTAGTGTTAGTTATTCAGCATAGTATGGTAGTGTTAGTTATTCAGCATAGTATGGTAGTGTTAGTTATTCAAGCATAGTATGGTAGTGTTAGTTATTCAAGCATAGTATGGTAGTGTTAGTTATTCAAGCATAGTATGGTAGTGTTAGTTATTCCATCATAGTATGGTAGTGTTAGTTATTCAAGCATAGTATGGTAGTGTTAGTTATTCAAGCATAGTATGGTAGTGTTAGTTATTCCATCATAGTATGGTAGTGTTAGTTATTCAAGCATAGTATGGTAGTGTTAGTTATTCAAGCATAGTATGGTAGTGTTAGTTATTCAAGCATAGTATGGTAGTGTTAGTTATTCCATCATAGTATGGTAGTGTTAGTTATTCAATCATAGTATGGTAGTGTTAGTTATTCAATCATATTATGGTAGTGTTAGTTATTCAATCATAGTATGGTAGTGTTAGATCTTCAAGCATAGTATCATAGTGTTAGTTATTCAAGCATAGTATGGTAGTGTTAGTTATTCAAACATAGTATGGTAGTGTTAGTTATTCCATCATAGTATGGT
>CM026391.1:47158511-47203683 GCA_014843695.1 Archivesica marissinica
GTGTTAGTTATTCAAGCATAGTATGGTAGTGTTAGTTATTCAAGCCTAGTATGGTAGTGTTAGTTATTCAAGCATAGTATGGTAGTGTTAGTTATTCAAGCATAGTATGGTAGTGTTAGTTATTCTAGCATAGTATGGTAGTGTTAGTTATTCCATCATAGTATGGTAGTGTTAGTTATTCAAGCATAGTATGGTAGTGTTAGTTATTCCATCAAAAAACCACACAGTATGGTAGTGTTAGTTATTCAAGCATAGTATGGTAGTGTTAGTTATTCAATCATAGTATGGTAGTGTTAGTTATTCAAGCATAGTATGGTAGTGTTAGTTATTCAAGCATAGTATGGTAGTGTTAGTTATTCAAGCATAGTATTGTAGTGTTAGTTATTCAAGCATAGTATGGTAGTGTTAGTTATTCCATCACAGTATGGTAGTGTAAGTTACAGCATAGTATGGTAGTGTTAGTTATTCCATCATAGTATGGTAGTGTTAGTTATTCAAGCATAGTATGGTAGTGTTAGTTATTCAATCATAGTATGGTAGTGTTAGTTATTCCAGCATAGTATGGTAGTGTTAGTTATTCCATCATAGTATGGTAGTGTTATTTATTCAAGCATAGTATGGTAGTGTTAGTTATTCCATCATAGTATGGTAGTGTTAGTTATTCCATCATAGTATGGTAGTGTTAGTTATTCAAGCATAGTATGGTAGTGTTAGTTATTCAAGCATAGTATGGTAGTGTTAGTTATTCAAGCATAGTATGGTAGTGTTAGTTATTCAAGCATAGTATGGTAGTGTTAGTTATTCAAGCATAGTATGGTAGTGTTAGTTATTCAGCATAGTATGGTAGTGTTAGTTATTCCATCATAGTATGGTAGTGTTAGTTATTCAAGCATAGTATGGTAGTGTTAGTTATTCCATCATAGTATGGTAGTGTTAGTTATTCCATCATAGTATGGTAGTGTTAGTTATTCAAGCATAGTATGGTAGTGTTAGTTATTCAAGCATAGTATGGTAGTGTTAGTTATTCAAGCATAGTATGGTAGTGTTAGTTATTCAAGCATAGTATGGTAGTGTTAGTTATTCAAGCATAGTATGTAGTGTTAGTTATTCAAGCATAGTATGGTAGTGTTAGTTATTCAAGCATAGTATGGTAGTGTTAGTTATTCAAGCATAGTATGGTAGTGTTAGTTATTCAAGCATAGTATGGTAGTGTTAGTTATTCAAGCATAGTATGGTAGTGTTAGTTATTCAAGCATAGTATGGTAGTGTTAGTTATTCAAG
This sequence comes from Archivesica marissinica, assembly GCA_014843695.1. Lineage (NCBI taxonomy): Eukaryota > Metazoa > Mollusca > Bivalvia > Venerida > Vesicomyidae > Archivesica > Archivesica marissinica. The sequence continues at coordinate 47,159,793 of CM026391.1, forward strand.
CATAGTATGGTAGTGTTAGTTATTCAAGCATAGTATGGTAGTGTTAGTTATTCTAGCATAGTATGGTAGTGTTAGTTATTCCATCATAGTATGGTAGTGTTAGTTATTCAAGCATAGTATGGTAGTGTTAGTTATTCCATCATAGTATGGTAGTGTTAGTTATTCAATCATAGTATGGTAGTGTTAGTTATTCAAGCATAGTATGGTAGTGTTAGTTATTCAAGCATAGTATGGTAGTGTTAGTTATTCAAGCATAGTATGGTAGTGTTAGTTATTCAAGCATAGTATGGTAGTGTTAGTTATTCAAGCATAGTATGGTAGTGTTAGTTATTCAAGCATAGTATGGTAGTGTTAGTTATTCAAGCATAGTATGGTAGTGTTAGTTATTCCATCATAGTATGGTAGTGTTAGTTATTCAAGCATAGTATGGTAGTGTTAGTTATTCCATCATAGTATGGTAGTGTTAGTTATTCCATCATAGTATGGTAGTGTTAGTTATTCAAGCATAGTATGGTAGTGTTAGTTATTCAAGCATAGTATGGTAGTGTTAGTTATTCAAGCATAGTATGGTAGTGTTAGTTATTCAAGCATAGTATGGTAGTGTTAGTTATTCAAGCATAGTATGGTAGTGTTAGTTATTCAAGCATAGTATGGTAGTGTTAGTTATTCCATCATAGTATGGTAGTGTTAGTTATTCCATCATAGTATGGTAGTGTTAGTTATTCAAGCATAGTATGGTAGTGTTAGTTATTCAAGCATAGTATTGTAGTGTTAGTTCTTCCATCATAGTATGGTAGTGTTAGTTATTCCATCATAGTATGGTAGTGTTAGTTATTCCATCATAGTATGGTAGTGTTAGTTATTCAAGCATAGTATGGTAGTGTTAGTTATTCCATCATAGTATTGTAGTGTTAGTTATTCAAGCTAGTATGGTAGTGTTAGTTATTAAAGCATAGTATGGTAGTGTTAGTTCTTCAAGCATAGTATGGTAGTGTTAGTTATTCAAGCTAGTATGGTAGTGTTAATTCTTCAAGCATAGTATGGTAGTGTTAGTTCTTCAAGCATAGTATGGTAGTGTTAGTTATTCAAGCTAGTATGGTAGTGTTAGTTCTTCTAGCATAGTATGGTAGTGTTAGTTATTCAAGCATAGTATTGTAGTGTTAGTTATTCAAGCTAGTATGGTAGTGTTAGTTCTTCAAGCATAGTATGGTAGTGTTAGTTATTCAGGCCTAGTATGGTAGTGTTAGTTCTTCTAGCATAGTATGGTAGTGTTAGTTATTCCATCATAGTATGGTAGTGTTAGTTATTCCATCATAGTATGGTAGTGTTAGTTATTCAAGCATAGTATGGTAGTGTTAGTTATTCAAGCCTAGTATGGTAGTGTTAGTTATTCAAGCATAGTATGGTAGTGTTAGTTATTCAAGCATAGTATGGTAGTGTTAGTTATTCAAGCATAGTATGGTAGTGTTAGTTATTCAAGCTAGTATGGTAGTGTTAGTTATTCAAGCATAGTATGGTAGTGTTAGTTCTTCAAGCATAGTATGGTAGTGTTAGTTATTCAAGCTAGTATGGTAGTGTTAGTTCTTCTAGCATAGTATGGTAGTGTTAGTTATTCCATCATAGTATGGTAGTGTTAGTTATTCCATCATAGTATGGTAGTGTTAGTTATTCAAGCATAGTATGGTAGTGTTAGTTATTCAAGCCTAGTATGGTAGTGTTAGTTATTCAAGCATAGTATGGTAGTGTTAGTTATTCAAGCATAGTATGGTAGTGTTAGTTATTCAAGCCTAGTATGGTAGTGTTAGTTATTCAAGCATAGTATTGTAGTGTTAGTTATTCAAGCATAGTATGGTAGTGTTAGTTATTCAAGCATAGTATGGTAGTGTTAGTTCTTCTAGCATAGTATGGTAGTGTTAGTTATTCAAGCATAGTATTGTAGTGTTAGTTCTTCTAGCATAGTATGGTAGTGTTAGTTATTCTAGCATAGTATGGTAGTGTTAGTTATTCCATCATAGTATGGTAGTGTTAGTTATTCAAGCATAGTATGGTAGTGTTAGTTATTCCATCATAGTATGGTAGTGTTAGTTATTCCATCATAGTATGGTAGTGTTAGTTATTCCATCATAGTATGGTAGTGTTAGTTATTCAAGCATAGTATGGTAGTGTTAGTTATTCCATCATAGTATTGTAGTGTTAGTTATTCCATCATAGTATTGTAGTGTTAGTTATTCAAGCTAGTATGGTAGTGTTAGTTATTAAAGCATAGTATGGTAGTGTTAGTTATTCTAGCATATTATGGTAGTGTTAGTTATTCCATTATAGTATGGTAGTGTTAGTTATTCCATCATAGTATGGTAGTGTTAGTTCTTCAAGCATAGTATGGTAGTGTTAGTTATTCAAGCATAGTATTGTAGTGTTAGTTCTTCAAGCATAGTATGGTAGTGTTAGTTCTTCAAGCATAGTATGGTAGTGTTAGTTATTCAAGCATAGTATGGTAGTGTTAGTTATTCAAGCATAGTATGGTAGTGTTAGTTATTCAAGCATAGTATGGTAGTGTTAGTTATTCAAGCATAGTATGGTAGTGTTAGTTATTCAAGCATAGTATGGTAGTGTTAGTTATTCAAGCATAGTATGGTAGTGTTAGTTATTCCATCATAGTATAGTAGTGTTAGTTATTCCATCATAGTATGGTAGTGTTAGTTATTCAAGCATAGTATGGTAGTGTAAGTTATTCAAGCATAGTATTGTAGTGTTAGTTATTCTAGCATAGTATGGTAGTGTTAGTTATTCCAGCATAGTATGGTAGTGTTAGTTATTCCATCATAGTATGGTAGTGTTAGTTATTCCAGCATAGTATGGTAGTGTTAGTTATTCCATCATAGTATGGTAGTGTTAGTTATTCAAGCATAGTATGGTAGTGTTAGTTATTCAAGCATAGTATGGTAGTGTTAGTTATTCTAGCATAGTATGGTAGTGTTAGTTATTCCATCATAGTATGGTAGTGTTAGTTATTCAAGCTAGTATGTAGTGTTAGTTATTCCATCATAGTATGGTAGTGTTAGTTATTCAAGCATAGTATGGTAGTGTTAGTTATTCTAGCATAGTATGGTAGTGTTATTATTCTAGCATAGTATGGTAGTGTTAGTTCTTCAAGCATAGTATGGTAGTGTTAGTTATTCAAGCATAGTATGGTAGTGTTAGTTATTCCATCATAGTATGGTAGTGTAAGTTATTCAAGCATAGTATTGTAGTGTTAGTTATTCCATCATAGTATGGTAGTGTTAGTTATTCTAGCATAGTATGGTAGTGTTAGTTATTCTATCATAGTATGATAGTGTTAATTATTCTAGCATAGTATGGTAGTGTTAGTTATTCCATCATAGTATGGTAGTGTTAGTTCTTCAAGCATAGTATGGTAGTGTTAGTTCTTCAAGCATAGTATGGTAGTGTTAGTTCTTCAAGCATAGTATGGTAGTGTTAGTTCTTCAAGCATAGTATGGTAGTGTTTGTTATTCCATCATAGTATGGTAGTGTTAGTTCTTCAAGCATAGTATGGTAGTGTAAGTTATTCAAGCATAGTATTGTAGTGTTAGTTATTCCATCATAGTATGGTAGTGTTAGTTATTCAAGCATAGTATGGTAGTGTTAGTTATTCCATCATAGTATGGTAGTGTTAGTTCTTCCATCATAGTATGGTAGTGTTAGTTATTCCATCATAGTATGGTAGTGTTAGTTATTCCAGCATAGTATGGTAGTGTTAGTTATTCCATCATAGTATGGTAGTGTTAGTTATTCTAGCATAGTATGGTAGTGTTAGTTATTCAAGCATAGTATGGTAGTGTTAGTTCTTCCATCATAGTATGGTAGTGTTAGTTATTCCATCATAGTATGGTAGTGTTAGTTATTCAAGCATAGTATGGTAGTGTTAGTTATTCCATCATAGTATGGTAGTGTTAGTTATTCAAGCATAGTATGGTAGTGTTAGTTCTTCAAGCATAGTATGGTAGTGTTAGTTCTTCAAGCATAGTATGGTAGTGTTAGTTATTCAAGCATAGTATGGTAGTGTTAGTTATTCCATCATAGTATGGTAGTGTAAGTTATTCAAGCATAGTATTGTAGTGTTAGTTATTCCATCATAGTATGGTAGTGTTAGTTATTCAAGCAAGTATGTAGTGTTAGTTATTCAAGCATAGTATGGTAGTGTTAGTTATTCAAGCATAGTATGGTAGTGTTAGTTATTCAACATAGTATGGTAGTGTTAGTTCTTCCATCATAGTATGGTAGTGTTAGTTATTCAAGCATAGTATGTAGTGTTAGTTATTCCATCATAGTATTGTAGTGTTAGTTATTCAAGCATAGTATGGTAGTGTTAGTTATTCCAGCATAGTATGGTAGTGTTAGTTATTCCATCATAGTATGGTAGTGTTAGTTATTCCATCATAGTATGGTAGTGTTAGTTATTCCATCATAGTATGGTAGTGTTAGTTATTCAAGCATAGTATGGTAGTGTTAGTTATTCCATCATAGTATGGTAGTGTTAGTTATTCCATCATAGTATGGTAGTGTTAGTTCTTCCATCATAGTATGGTAGTGTTAGTTATTCAAGCATAGTATGGTAGTGTTAGTTATTCCATCATAGTATGGTAGTGTTAGTTATTCAAGCATAGTATGGTAGTGTTAGTTCTTCCATCATAGTATGGTAGTGTTAGTTCTTCAAGCATAGTATGGTAGTGTTAGTTATTCAAGCATAGTATGGTAGTGTTAGTTATTCTATCATAGTATGGTAGTGTTAGTTATTCTAGCATAGTATGGTAGTGTTAGTTATTCCATCATAGTATGGTAGTGTTAGTTATTCAAGCATAGTATGTAGTGTTAGTTATTCCATCATAGTATGGTAGTGTTAGTTATTCAAGCATAGTATGGTAGTGTTAGTTATTCTAGCATAGTATGGTAGTGTTAATTCTTCTAGCATAGCATGGTAGTGTTAGTTCTTCAAGCATAGTATGGTAGTGTTAGTTATTCAAGCATAGTATGGTAGTGTTAGTTATTCCATCATAGTATGGTAGTGTAAGTTATTCAAGCATAGTATTGTAGTGTTAGTTATTCCATCATAGTATGGTAGTGTTAGTTATTCTAGCATAGTATGGTAGTGTTAGTTATTCTATCATAGTATGATAGTGTTAATTATTCTAGCATAGTATGGTAGTGTTAGTTATTCCATCATAGTATGGTAGTGTTAGTTCTTCAAGCATAGTATGGTAGTGTTAGTTCTTCAAGCATAGTATGGTAGTGTTAGTTCTTCAAGCATAGTATGGTAGTGTTAGTTATTCAAGCATAGTATGGTAGTGTTGTTATTCCATCATAGTATGGTAGTGTTAGTTCTTCAAGCATAGTATGGTAGTGTAAGTTATTCAAGCATAGTATTGTAGTGTTAGTTATTCCATCATAGTATGGTAGTGTTAGTTATTCAAGCATAGTATGGTAGTGTTAGTTCTCCATCATAGTATGGTAGTGTTAGTTCTTCCATCATAGTATGGTAGTGTTAGTTATTCCATCATAGTATGGTAGTGTTAGTTATTCCAGCATAGTATGGTAGTGTTAGTTATTCCATCATAGTATGGTAGTGTTAGTTATTCTAGCATAGTATGGTAGTGTTAGTTATTCAAGCATAGTATGGTAGTGTTAGTTCTTCCATCATAGTATGGTAGTGTTAGTTATTCCATCATAGTATGGTAGTGTTAGTTATTCAAGCATGGTATGGTAGTGTTAGTTATTCCATCATAGTATGGTAGTGTTAGTTATTCAAGCATAGTATGGTAGTGTTAGTTCTTCAAGCATAGTATGGTAGTGTTAGTTCTTCAAGCATAGTATGGTAGTGTTAGTTATTCAAGCATAGTATGGTAGTGTTAGTTATTCCATCATAGTATGGTAGTGTAAGTTATTCAAGCATAGTATTGTAGTGTTAGTTATTCCATCATAGTATGGTAGTGTTAGTTATTCAAGCATAGTATGGTAGTGTTAGTTATTCAAGCATAGTATGGTAGTGTTAGTTATTCAAGCATAGTATTGTAGTGTTAGTTCTTCCATCATAGTATGGTAGTGTTAGTTCTTCCATCATAGTATTGTAGTGTTAGTTATTCAAGCATAGTATTGTAGTGTTAGTTCTTCCATCATAGTATTGTAGTGTTAGTTATTCCAGCATAGTATGGTAGTGTTAGTTCTTCCATCATAGTATGGTAGTGTTAGTTCTTCCATCATAGTATGGTAGTGTTAGTTCTTCCATCATAGTATGGTAGTGTTAGTTATTCCATCATAGTATGGTAGTGTTAGTTATTCCAGCATAGTATGGTAGTGTTAGTTATTCCATCATAGTATGGTAGTGTTAGTTCTTCCATCATAGTTTGGTAGTGTTAGTTCTTCCATCATAGTATGGTAGTGTTAGTTATTCAAGCATAGTATGGTAGTGTTAGTTATTCCATCATAGTATGGTAGTGTTAGTTATTCAAGCATGGTATTGTAGTGTTAGTTCTTCCATCATAGTATGGTAGTGTTAGTTCTTCAAGCATAGTATGGTAGTGTTAGTTCTTCAAGCATAGTATGGTAGTGTTAGTTCTTCAAGCATAGTATGGTATTGTAAGTTATTCAAGCATAATATGGTAGTGTTAGTTATTCAAGCCTAGTATGGTAGTGTTAGTTATTCAAGCATAGTATGGTAGTGTTAGTTATTCCATCATAGTATGGTAGTGTTAGTTATTCAAGCATAGTATGGTAGTGTTAGTTCTTCAAGCATAGTATTGTAGTGTTAGTTATTCCATCATAGTATGGTAGTGTTAGTTATTCAAGCATAGTATGGTAGTGTTAGTTATTCAAGCATAGTATGTTAGTGTTAGTTATTCAAGCATAGTATTGTAGTGTTAGTTATTCAAGCCTAGTATTGTAGTGTTAGTTATTCAAGCATAGTATGGTAGTGTTAGTTATTCAAGCCTAGTATGGTAGTGTTAGTTATTCAAGCCTAGTATTGTAGTGTTAATTATTCAAGCATAGTATGGTAGTGTTAGTTATTCAAGCCTAGTATGGTAGTGTTAGTTATTCAAGCCTAGTATGGTCGTGTTAGTTATTCAAGCCTAGTATGGTAGTGTTAGCTATTCAAGCCTAGTATGGTAGTGTTAGTTATTCAAGCATAGTATGGTAGTGTTAGTTATTCAAGCATAGTATGGTAGTGTTAGTTATTCAAGCATAGTATGGTAGTGTTAGTTATTCAAGCATAGTATGGTAGTGTTAGTTATTCAAGCCTAGTATGATAGTGTTAGTTATTCCATCATAGTATGGTAGTGTTAGTTATTCAAGCCTAGTATGGTGGTGTTATTTATTCAAGCATAGTATGGTAGTGTTAGTTATTCAAGCATAGTATGGTAGTGTTAGTTATTCCATCATAGTATGGTAGTGTTAGTTATTCAAGCCTAGTATGGTAGTGTTAGTTATTCAAGCATAGTATGGTAGTGTTAGTTATTCAAGCATATTATGGTAGTGTTAGTTATTCAAGCCTAGTATTGTAGTGTTAGTTATTCAAGCATAGTATGGTAGTGTTAGCTATTCAAACCTAGTATGGTAGTGTGTTCTTCAAGCATAGCATGGTAGTGTTAGTTATTCAATAACAGTAAGACAAAACTTCATTATTCCAACATGATGTGAAACTGAAAGAGTATAATCTAAAGTTTATAAACGTTAATAAAGTTTGTTAAAAAGGAAGCTGTTTTACCTTTACATTTTATGTATTCTTTGATCATATTTATTTCATGTAGAAATGTGTTAAAAACATTGAAAGTTATAGCTGGCTTTTCAGTTAGGAAATATGTTTTATAAATGCTGAAACCAATTATTGCCACAATCAGATTGATTTCCCAATAACGGTTGTTGTGATAGTGGTATCCCAACAAAATCAATTTTAAGTTAGCAATTTGCTTGTATATTCCTAGAAGTTTACATGTTTTTAATTGCATTCCAAAATGGTGTATCAGAGCGAAAATGGACGAAACAATGGTCCATATTGTCTATTGTTTGACACACTTTGCAATTAGGAGTTTCGTTAATTTTCCACTTGTACAAATGTTCAACAGTTGGAACAATAGTGTGTATAACCTTATATCGAAATTGCTCGTAGCGATTACCAATGCAAGTGTTCGTTCAGTTGTGAATAGATTTTAGACCAAGAAACTTGAGAATGTATACTATGGTTTTGAAACTTTTTCAGATAGCAGTGTTTTGTATATATATCCGTTAGTAAGGTTTTCAAGTGATATGATTTTAAATGGAAGAGGGGCCAACATGGTTTTGACTAATGTGTTAGTAGATTGTTCAGACTTTAGAGCTAATTTCCAAGTTTTAGGTACCGCATTTCGTAAAACTGTAATTTCTGCAATCCAATTTGACTTGTTTATCTTGGATACACTGTTCATTGATTGTACTATTGTTATATATTATGTAATTTACAGACATGATACCAGAGTTTATCATCCAGTGTTGGATAAATAGCACTTTACAATTATGTTTTATCATTTCATTACCTCATATTAGTTCTATACGTATTTCATAATAAGTGTTTGGCTGTTCTTTATATATGTTCTTGAACTTTATCCATTTCCTTTGGATATCTTTATAGAAGTCCGGCAATGTTATATAAATAGTGTTGATAGGTTCTTCGTGGTTTTTAAGTGCATGTAAAAAAGACCAGAGATGATTGGCTAAATTTGTTTAGATAGTAGTACGGAAATACTTTCCAATTTGCTTTGTCTTTTGAAAGTAGAGATGTTACCCATTTAATTTGTAACGTTGTTGCATAACTTTCAAGATCAATCATATTTAGGTATATTTTCAAGGTTATTTATAGTATAGTTCGTTTGATTTGTTCACGTTTACCATTCCAAATAAAACTATAGAATAAGGTGTTCAGCCTGCTTAATATGTCTTTAGGAAAGTGTAGGGATTGTAATAAATACGTGAGTTTTGGCAGTAGTATAGATTTGACCACTGTCACTCTGCCATAAAATGTTAGATTTCGTTTATTAATGATGTTTTTGCAGTTATCAAATGTAGAGTCCCAGTTCGAATTCTCGCATTCTGTCTTATTTGTTCCGAAAAAGATACCTAACGCTTTTACTTTGTCGCTCCATTTAATGTTACCTATTTATTCTTTGGATACTCTTGATTTGCCATTCCACATTCCTTCAGTTTTATTAATGTTTAGTGACAACCCTGAGTATTTGCCAAATGTACTGATAGTTGAAAATGCGTTCTCTATATCTGTTTTGTCTTTGATGCATAATGTTGTGTCGTCTGCAAGTTTAAGATTTATTATTTCGTTATTTGTTGTTATTGGAATACTGGATATGTTATCATGAAGAAGAAGCAGAATCGTTTATTAAGACACACACGTATACAGTTTATGTTCTACAAACAAATGAATATAGTGATAATACATACTATTCAATCAATCTTGTATTACATATACGCTTCTCTGTCATACATTGTCCCGATAAGGTATTGTTAAAGTGTGCTTACTAATTGAAGTTTTTAAATGTTTACTATATTAATCATTTTGGAGGATAATCTCAAAATATCCTAAAGCTATATTTCGTGGGCTGGGTGCAACACTACTGTAAGCCTTTCACTAGATCTGTCTTACACCAGTTGATACTATTAAATGTAGGTCCGTCCAAGATAAAATGTAACGCATTATATATACTTAATTTGTGTTAGTTCTAACGAGCTTTATGTTATACATTGGTATTCTATATATATTATTCAATTCAATTCAACATTTTATTACATAAAGCACAATAACATTGCTTATAGTAAACATATATATATATATACATACAATTGGAAACATGGTTTACAGAGAAGCATGTATTGCATATGATATACACGTGTATACTTACAACATGTACAATAATGAAAAATAGTATAAATTATCATATATTATATATATATATATATAACTATTCATGCATACTATACACTTTCATACTTCACACATACTCATTGACACCACCTATGGTCAATATAAGTATGGGTACTTACACTTATATGTGTACGTATTTTGATAGCTAATACAGCGACGATAATAAAAAGAAGAGATGATATGCAGCAACCTTGTCTAAGACCACGTGTTAAATTGAAGTTATTAGTAATCCATCCGTTATTTATTATGCATGATGAAATGTTATTGTAGAGTGATGCTACCAAGCGGATAAACATTGGTTGGAAGTTAAACATTTTGAGAGATTTAGATAGACAATCTAGTTCAATAGTATCAAATGCTTTTCGAAAGTCAAGAAAAAGTAGTGCGCCATCTATGTCTGCATTTGCACAGTAGTCTATTATATCTGATACGTGTCGAATAGTATTTCCGATGTAACGACCGTTTACATAGCCTTGTTGGTCTAGATTTATTATTGAAGGAAGAACTTTTTGTAACCGAATTTCCAGGACGCTTGTAAGAAGCTTGTAGTCGGTGTTTAAAAGAGAAATGGGTCGCCAATTTCCAATGGTTTGAGGATCGCCTTTTTTGTATAATAATGAGATAATTCCTACTTTTTGAGTGGTCGATAGTTCATTGTTGGTGTATGTTTCGTCAAAGCTATTTATAAGTAGATGTTTTAGATTGTTCCAAAATGTTTTATAAAACTCAACAGTTAGACCGTCATTTCCAGGACTTTTATTTGTTTTCTATTTAAAAGAGCTGTTTCGCATTCAGTTTCAGTTAGTAACCCTTCACAACTATTTGCTTTTTCTTCCGTTACAATATGAGAAGGTGTAACTGTATTGAGATATTCATCAATGTTTGGATTTTGAGAACCTTTCGTATATAACTTGCTGTAGAATTTTACTTCTTCGTTGAGAACATCTTCAAAATGTGCAACAATTTTGCCATCATCTAACAAAGAGTTCATAACTGATTTTTCTAGTGAATGAAAATATTTAGAGATTTTTTCACCGTCTTCAATAAGTTGTGCACGAGATCCTATTTTCGCTCCATTAGATTTTATTTCGTATATAGTTTCTATTTCAGATTCTACATATTTTATGCGGTTTGAGATATCGTTACATTGATTGTTCATATTCAGCATTTAATTTTAAAGGTTCTGTTTCTGAATATGCAATTGGTTTTTCTATGATTTCGTACTTAATTATTTGCAACCGGGTGCGATGTGCTGCATTAGACAGTTTTCAAGGATAATATACGTCTATCGTAGGTAAATCGTCGCTTAGAAACGATACTACTGGCCTGGAATGGTTTTGGCTTTGAGGGCAGCACTGCCATGGGCTACGCTTTAGCGGAGAACATCACGCTACAAGTGCTAGATTTATCAAACAACAGAATACACCCATTCGCCATGTTTGAGCTCATCAAAGGATTGGAGAAGAATAAAGTGCTGTCCACATTGAAGGTAACCACTTCTGTGCATATTACCATCATGCATGGCATAAATAAAACAACACCTCCGATTAATAATCACATATCATAGCTTATACAAATTTGTTTTAGTTCGATTGCCAAACAAGTTCCTTCAACTTATATTAATCACTCTCGAGATCTCATTCCTGATGGAATCGATCGCCACGAGGGAGAGAGAAGAGGCAATATGGAATTTAAAGTGCACAAACGTAACAGCTACGCCGGGATCTGGATCTAAGATAATGTGTTGTCCATACTATTTTCAGATTGGGTATAACCCTATTACCACCAGTATGAGCAGTGTTCTACTCACCAAGTTATACCTAGCCAGGGAGAGCCATCTAAAGGACCTGGACCTGGCTGTGAGCAGTGAAATGTTTTATTATACATGTCGTTAATTGTATATAAAGGATCTTACATGAGTGGTGCTATTTAGTGAGCCTTTTGGAAACGAGTTTCATGAAAGGCGAGCTTAATTGCAAAATTCCAAAACTCGTTTAAAAAAATAAGGTATGAAATCGACACGAGTGTAAGAACAAATACGTTTCTGTTTGCCAGTGTATTTTGTTATTTTGTACATTAAGCTGCATCCGTGCGCCATTGTAAATAGTCCCTGATAATCGAACAACTTCACGCAAATAATAGACACGTTTAATCACTGTATATCACTAGTTCATATTTAGCATTATATTTTTTATATAAAGAGACACGGTTTGAACTGGGCTGGAACCCGTGACCATCAGTGATGATAGGCTATAGTGGTATACAATTCAGCTACCTAAACCATTTGACCACGGTGGCGGACTTGTCCTATGAATATTCATTTTATTCATATTAAGGACAGATCAATGTACACGTACTATATATGATATAATACATTACAGGGTGTTATTGTAGACAAAGTATTAGATGGTCTATTAACCATTAGAATGCTGAATCAGCTGGAAGGAATGTGCAAACAACATAGATCTTGTTCAGCCGAAGCGTAACGTCGCGTCTGATCAGGAGCTATGATGTTTGCTATTCAGCCTGGTGTGTTAGCTCTAGTATCCGAATAGCAAACAGCATAGAGCCTGATCAGACGGCGCCGTCTGTGTTACGCTCTGTGTCGTCTGTGATCTGGCACAATGCTGTTTGCAAAAGCAACTTTAGTTTTGATTACCATTTTAATTGCTAAATGCAGCTACATGATACATTCCAGTGGTATTGTAGATAAAGACTTCGATGGCATATTAAAGCAGATACAGGATATATTCCAGGGTGTTATTGTAGACAAAGACTTCGATGGCATATTAAAGCAGATACGGGATATATTCCAGGGTGTTATTGTAGACAAAGACTTCGATGGCATATTAAAGCAGATACGGGATATATTCCAGGGTGTTATTGTAGACAAAGACTTCGATGGCATATTAAAGCAGATACGGGATATATTCCAGGGTGTTATTGTAGACAAAGACTTCGATGGCATATTAAAGCAGATACGGGATATATTCCAGGGTGTTATTGTAGACAAAGACTTCGATGGCATATTAAAGCAGATACGGGATATATTCCAGGGTGTTATTGTAGACAAAGACTTCGATGGCATATTAAAGCAGATACGGGATATATTCCAGGGTGTTATTGTAGATAAAGACTTCGATGGCATATTAAAGCAGATACGGGATATATTCCAGGGTGTTATTGTAGACAAAGACTTCGATGGCATATTAAAGCAGATACAGGATAAGCGACTATTTAGAGTGCACTACGATCTATCCTTGCCCGTAAGCAAGAATACAGTGTTCCATATTGACTCGAAGAACATCTTCAATATTGATCCCGTGCGGATCTTGTTCTATATGAAGGAGCATTTGAGAACCATCGATCTCTTCATGAAGGTCGACACAGATGGTAGTAAACGATTAGACAAAGGGGAGATGCGATTTGCATTTGAGGTAATATTATAGTTAGGAATGAAATGAGCAGCTGAAACCACACACGTTATAAGTGGTGTTAATTAGGAACGAACGAACGAACATATTTTATTCACATAAACTATACAGTTTGTAGTGACATAGCAATATTACATTCTACAACATAAGTATAAAATTATGACAACAAATGTAGGTGATAATTATTGGCATACCATATTACTATAGGGATGAACTATAGTATATAATTTTACTTACTCGAAATCTTAAAACATTACTAAATGCAATCCTAATTACAGTGACATCTATATAATAATTATGCGATATACTGTATTTCAGTACAACATATCAATAATTAAAATTTACAACAAAAACTGAAAAATAAACCTGATACTAGTATATTTTAAAATGGCTAACATATTGAAAAAACTGTATCTGTATATGTTAGTCGATTGTGCAGATCAATCAAGTCAAATACAGAACGTATGCAATGCATATTCCATACTAGGATACAGCGTTAAGTGGAACACACCAAACTGAAACCTACTTCCAAGAAATGTATCACAGAGTGTAGCCGGTCCAGTGATTGGGTCGATCCCTACCTACGAGGCTCCCGCTACACCTGTGACACTCTCCTCGGAACATACTCCATCTGACTGTTACACCAATACTATTCTCAGTATGGGCTATCATATATAAAGTATTGTCAAACGAATTCTACAATTGTGACCTCATAATTGTATATTGATCTAAGCAAAACTTAATCATTCAATATAATTGTATAAGAACTATTAATATCAGTTTTAAAAACCTCCAGGAACCGTTATGATCTAATGACACGTATCTCAAGAGCTTCTTGTATACATTTGCTTAACATATATAATTCTGATTTGTTTTTACTGGACAACAACTGAGTAAATTTAAACATACTTGGGTTTACTCTATAATACCGTTTAATATAAGTTCGTCTAAAAAATTCATATGGCCAACACTTAAAATATAAAATGAAATGCGTCTTCTATTTCGTTCACATTTGACAATACCTTAGATTTCTATCAATTCTATCTCTTCCATATCTACCAGTTTGAATTCTAAGACTATGTGCAGATAGTATTATTCTTGTAAGTGCAATACGAAGATTGCGAGATACAATGTTATTCAAATAAAAGTATATCCTTAACACATTTATACAATGTTAGCACTTCCATGTTATTTATAGTCATACGCCATTCCTGCATAAATTCATCCAGTACTCTTTGTTTGAACAATAAAAGGAATGATTGATCATTGCATTCTGATATTTGGTTATATGTAACATCATTCCATGTATACAGGAATCCATATTTAGATAATAAATCTTTAACACTAGTAAACCAATTTGCCTTACCATTCGATACATCCTTCATGGCAGTATCAACAATTGATTTTTTTAAATAATATTATCATTACGACACAATTTTAACCACTGTTTAACAATACGTGTATATCTGTTTATATATAATGGACAACGTCCTAATTCGCCATAAGCAGCAACGATACATGTTGATTGTCTAACACCTAATACCATTTTACAAAATTTAACATGTATATTTTCTAACATTTTGGATTTTGAAAAACCCCATATTTCACATCCATAAGAAATTGTTGAATTTACAAATGCATCAAATAACTGCAACGCCACTTTGGGCAAAGTGTCATGTTTCTTTAGATTAGCAGTGAGGGTGTTCATTGATTTTAGACCTTTTCCATACAATGTCTGTGTATTTAAGTTAAAATTACCAGTATAATTAAGTGTTACACCCAAATAATTAAAATCATTTACAACCTCTAGATATGCATTTCCATATTTCCATCTCTCGCCCCTTAGTAATCCTCCACGCTTTCTAAATACAACACATTTGGTTTTCTCAATGCTAACTTCGAGTCCCCACGTGTTACAATATTCGTGTAATTTATCCAAAGACGCTTGCATATCTTCGGGGTTTAAATCTATAATTACCAGATCATCTGCGAACAACAATAAAATCAGACAAATATCTTGTAAAGTAAGGCCACATTGTGTACTATTTTGTAAATACAATTCTCAATCTTCTACAAACAGCGAAAACATAATCGGAGAAATTATCTCCCCTTGTCTCAATCCGACTGCAATTTCAGAGAAATCAGATTAGTTTCCAGCATCACAAGATCGTACACACGATTTCACAGCTTGGTACATACTTCTAATTACACGTACAAGTTTACCGTTAATACCCATATTATACAATGGATGCCATAATGCTGCATTTCTATAAATAGAATCAAAACAACATCTCATATCTATAAAAGTACAATACAATCTATTGTTTTCGTTAATACATTTCAGCGTCTATAGTGGACCTGCCTGGCTGTTAAATAGGATAGCAAATGAAATACTATTGTATGCATGTATGGAGTGTGAAATACTACTGTATGTATGTATGTATGGAGTGTGAGATACTACTGTATGTATGTATGGAGTGTGAAATACTACTGTATGTATGTATGGAGTGTGAAATACTACTGTATGTATGTATGGAGTGTGAAATACTACTGTATGCATGTATGGAGTGTGAAATACTACTGTATGTATGTATGGAGTGTGAAATACTACTGTATGTATGTATGGAGTGTGAAATACTACTGTATGCATGTATGGAGTGTGAAATACTACTGTATGTATGCATGGAGTGTGCGATACTACTGTATGTATGTATGGAGTGTGAAATACTACTGTATGTATGTATGGAGTGTGAAATACTACAGTGTTTATGTATGGAGTGTGAAATACTACTGTATGTATGTATGGAGTGTGAAATACTACAGTGTGTATGTATGGAGTGTGAAATACTACTGTATGTATGTATGGAGTGTGAGATACTACTGTATGTATGTATGTATGGAGTGTGAGATACTACTGTATGTATGTATGGAGTGTGAAATACTACAGTGTGTATGTATGGAGTGTGAAATACTACTGTATGTATGTATGGAGTATGAGATACTACTGTATGTATGTATGTATGGAGTGTGAGATACTACTGTATGTATGTATGTATGGAGTGTGAAATACTACGGTATGTATGTATGGAGTATGAAATACTACTGTATGTATGTATGGAGTGTGAAATACTACTGTATGCATGTATGGAGTGTGAGATACTACTGTATGTATGTATGGAGTGTGAGATACTACTGTATGTATGTATGGAGTGTGAGATACTACTGTATGCATGTATGTAGTGTGAAATACTACTGTATGTATGTATGGAGTGTGAAATACTACTGTATGTATGTATGGAGTGTGAGATACTACTGTATGTATGTATGGAGTGTGAAATACTACAGTATGTATGTATGGAGTGTGAAATACTACTGTATGTATGTATGTATGGAGTGTGAGATACTACTGTATGTATGTATGGAGTGTGAGATACTACTGTATGTATGTATGGAGTGTGAAATACTACTGTATGTATGTATGGAGTGTGAGATACTACTGTATGCATGTAAGGAGTGTGAGATACTACTGTATGTATGTATGGAGTGTGAGATACTACTGTATGTATGTATGGAGTGTGAAATACTACAGTGTGTATGTATGGAGTGTGAAATACTATGTAAAAAACACTGTATGTATGGAGTGTAATACTCTGTTGATGTTGGAGTGTGAATACTACGTTGTATGTATGGAGTGTGATACTACGTTGATGTATGGAGTGTGAATACTACTGTATGTATGTATGGAGTGTGAGATACTACTGTATGTATGTATGTATGGAGTGTGAAATACTACTGTATGTATGTATGGAGTGTGAGATACTACTGTATGCATGTATGGAGTGTGAAATACTACAGTGTGTATGTATGGAGTGTGAAATACTACTGTATGTATGTATGGAGTGTGAAATACTACAGTGTGTATGTATGGAGTGTGAGATACTACTGTATGTATGTATGGAGTGTGAAATACTACAGTGTGTATGTATGGAGTGTGAAATACTACTTTATGTATGTATGGAGTGTGAAATACTACTGTATGTAAGTATGGAGTGTGAAATGCTACTGTATGTATGGAGTGTTAAATACTACTGTGTCATGTTTGGAGTGTGAAATACTACTGTGTGTATGTATGGAGTGTGAAGTACTACTGTATGCATGTATGGAGTGTGAAATACTACTGTATGTATGTATGGAGTGTGAGATACTACTGTATGTATGTATGTATGGAGTGTGAAATACTACTGTATGTATGTATGTATGGAGTGTGAAATACGACAGTGTGTATGTATGGTGTGTGAAATACTACAGTATTTATGTATGGAGTGTGAAATGCTACTGTATGTATGGAGTGTTAAATACTACTGTGTGCATGTTTGGAGTGTGAAATACTACTGTGTGTATGTATGGAGTGTGAAATACTACTGTATGCATTTATGGAGTGTGAAATACTACTGTATTATGGAGTGTGAGATACTACTGTATGTATGTATGTATGTATGTATGTATGGAGTGTGAGATACTACTGTATGCATGTATGGAGTGTGCAATACTACTGTATGTATGTATGGAGTGTGAGATACTACTGTATGTATGTATGGAGTGTGATATACTACAGTGTGTATGTATGGAGTGTGAGATACTACCCTATGTATGTATGGAGTGTGAGATACTACTGTATGTATGTATGGAGTGTGAAATACTACTGTATGTATGTATGGAGTGTGAGATACTACTGTATGCATGTATGGAGTGTGAAATACTACAGTGTGTATGTATGGAGTGTGAAATACTACTGTATGTACGTATGGAGTGTGAAATACTACAGTGTGTATGTATGGAGTGTGAGATACTACTGTATGTATGTATGGAGTGTGAAATACTACAGTGTGTATGTATGGAGTGTGAAATACTACTGTATGTATGTATGTATGTATGGAGTGTGAAATACTACTGTATGTATGTATGGAGTGTGAAATACTACTGTATGCATGTATGGAGTGTGAAATACTACTGTATGTATGTATGGAGTGTGAGATACTACTGTATGTATGTATGGAGTGTGAAATACTACTGTATGTATGTTTGGAGTGTGAAATACTACTGTATGTATGTATGGAGTGTGAAATACTACTGTATGCATGTATGGAGTGTGAAATACTACTGTATGTATGTATGGAGTGTGAGATACTACTGTATGTATGTATGTATGTATGTATGGAGTGTGAAATACTACTGTATGTATGTTTGGAGTGTGAAATACTACTGTATGTATGTATGGAGTGTGAAATACTACTGTATGCATGTATGGAGTGTGAATTACTACTGTATGTATGTATGGAGTGTGAGATACTACTGTATGTATGTATGTATGTATGGAGTGTGAAATACTACTGTATGTATGTATGGAATGTGAGATACTACTGTATGCATGTATGGAGTGTGAAATACTACTGTATGTATGTATGGAGTGTGAGATACTACTGTATGTATGTATGGAGTGTGAAATACTACAGTGTGTATGTATGGAGTGTGAAATACTACTGTATGTATGTATGGAGTGTGAAATACTACAGTGTGTATGTATGGAGTGTGAGATACTACTGTATGTATGTATGGAGTGTGAAATACTACTGTATGTATGTATGGAGTGTGAAATACTACTGTATGTATGGAGTGTTAAATACTACTGTGTGCATGTTTGGAGTGTGAAATACTACTGTGTGTATGTATGGAGTGTGAAATACTACTGTATGCATGTATGGAGTGTGAAATACTACTGTATGTATGTATGGAGTGTGAGATACTACTGTATGTATGTATGTATGGAGTGTGAAATACTACATGTATGTATGTATGGAGTGTGAGATACTACTGTATGCATGTATGGAGTGTGAAATACTACAGTGTGTATGTATGGAGTGTGAAATACTACTGTATGTATGTATGGAGTGTGAAATACTACAGTGTGTATGTATGGAGTGTGAGATACTACTGTATGTATGTATGGAGTGTGAAATACTACAGTGTGTATGTATGGAGTGTGAAATACTACTGTATGTATGTATGGAGTGTGAAATACTACTGTATGTAAGTATGGAGTGTGAAATGCTACTGTATGTATGGAGTGTTAAATACTACTGTGTGCATGTTTGGAGTGTGAAATACTACTGTGTGTATGTATGGAGTGTGAAGTACTACTGTATGCATGTATGGAGTGTGAAATACTACTGTATGTATGTATGGAGTGTGAGATACTACTGTATGTATGTATGTATGGAGTGTGAAATACTACTGTATGTATGTATGTATGGAGTGTGAAATACGACAGTGTGTATGTATGGTGTGTGAAATACTACAGTATTTATGTATGGAGTGTGAAATGCTACTGTATGTATGGAGTGTTAAATACTACTGTGTGCATGTTTGGAGTGTGAAATACTACTGTGTGTATGTATGGAGTGTGAAATACTACTGTATGCATTTATGGAGTGTGAAATACTACTGTATATATGGAGTGTGAGATACTACTGTATGTATGTATGTATGTATGTATGTATGGAGTGTGAGATACTACTGTATGCATGTATGGAGTGTGCAATACTACTGTATGTATGTATGGAGTGTGAGATACTACTGTATGTATGTATGGAGTGTGATATACTACAGTGTGTATGTATGGAGTGTGAGATACTACCCTATGTATGTATGGAGTGTGAGATACTACTGTATGTATGTATGGAGTGTGAAATACTACTGTATGTATGTATGGAGTGTGAGATACTACTGTATGCATGTATGGAGTGTGAAATACTACAGTGTGTATGTATGGAGTGTGAAATACTACTGTATGTATGTATGGAGTGTGAAATACTACAGTGTGTA
Source organism: Archivesica marissinica (assembly GCA_014843695.1). Classification (NCBI taxonomy): domain Eukaryota; kingdom Metazoa; phylum Mollusca; class Bivalvia; order Venerida; family Vesicomyidae; genus Archivesica; species Archivesica marissinica. Next base: position 47,180,070 of record CM026391.1, read on the forward strand.
TGTATGGAGTGTGAGATACTACTGTATGTATGTATGGAGTGTGAAATACTACAGTGTGTATGTATGGAGTGTGAAATACTACTGTATGTATGTATGTATGGAGTGTGAAATACTACTGTATGTATGTATGGAGTGTGAAATACTACTGTATGCATGTATGGAGTGTGAAATACTACTGTATGTATGTATGGAGTGTGAGATACTACTGTATGTATGTATGGAGTGTGAAATACTACAGTGTGTATGTATGGAGTGTGAAATACTACTGTATGTATGTATGGAGTGTGAAATACTACTGTATGTATGTATGGAGTGTGAAATACTACTGTATGTATGTATGGAGTGTGAAATACTACTGTATGTATGTATGGAGTGTGAGATACTACTGTATGTATGTATGTATGTATGGAGTGTGAAATACTACTGTATGTATGTATGGAGTGTGAAATACTACTGTATGTATGTATGGAGTGTGAAATACTACTGTATGCATGTATGGAGTGTGAAATACTACAGTGTGTATGTATGGAGTGTGAGATACTACTGTATGTATGTATGGAGTGTGAAATACTACAGTGTATATGTATGGAGTGTGAAATACTACTGTATGTATGTATGGAGTGTGAAATACTACTGTATGTATGTATGGAGTGTGAAATGCTACTGTATGTATGGAGTGTTAAATACTACTGTGTGCATGTTTGGAGTGTGAAATACTACTGTGTGTATGTATGGAGTGTGAAGTACTACTGTATGCATGTATGGAGTGTGAAATACTACTGTATGTATGTATGGAGTGTGAGATACTACTGTATGTATGTATGGAGTGTGAAATACTACAGTGTGTATGTATGGAGTGTGAAATACTACTGTATGTATGTATGGAGTGTGAAATACTACAGTGTGTATGTATGGAGTGTGAGATACTACTGTATGTATGTATGGAGTGTGAAATACTACAGTGTGTATGTATGGAGTGTGAAATACTACTGTATGTATGTATGTATGTATGGAGTGTGAAATGCTACTGTATGTATGTATGGAGTGTGAAATACTACTGTATGTATGTATGGAGTGTGAAATGCTACTGTATGTATGGAGTGTTAAATACTACTGTGTGCATGTTTGGAGTATGAAATACTACTGTGTGTATGTATGGAGTGTGAAATACTACTGTATGCATGTATGGAGTGTGAAATACTACTGTATGTATGTATGGAGTGTGAGATACTACTGTATGTATGTATGTATGGAGTGTGAAATACTACTGTATGTATGTATGGAGTGTGAGATACTACTGTATGCATGTATGGAGTGTGAAATACTACTGTATGTATGTATGTATGGAGTGTGAGATACTACTGTATGTATGTATGGAGTGTGAAATACTACAGTGTGTATGTATGGAGTGTGAAATACTACTGTATGTATGTATGGAGTGTGAAAAACTACTGTATGTATGTATGGCGTGTGAAATACTACAGTGTGTATGTATGGAGTGTGAAATACTACTGTATTTATGTATGTATGGAGTGTGAGATACTACTGTATGTATGTATGGAGTGTGAAATACTACTGTATGTATGTATGGAGTGGGAAATACTACAGTGTGTATGTATGGAGTGCGAAATACTACTGTATGTATGTATGGAGCGTGAAATACTACAGTGTGTATGTATGGAGTTTGAAATACTACTGTATGTATGTATGGAGTGTGAGATACTACTGTATGTATGTATGTATGGAGTGTGAAATACTACAGTGTATGCATGGAGTGTTAAATACTACTGTATGTATGTATGGAGTGTGAAATACTACTGTATGTAAGTATGGAGTGTGAAATGCTACTGTATGTATGGAGTGTTAAATACTACTGTGTGCATGTTTGGTGTGTGAAATACTACTGTGTGTATGTATGGAGTGTGAAATACTACTGTATGCATGTATGGAGTGTGAAATACTACTGTATGTATGTATGGAGTGTGAGATACTACTGTATGTATGTATGTATGGAGTGTGAAATACTACTGTATGTATGTATGGAGTGTGAGATACTACTGTATGCATGTTTGGAGTGTGAAATACTACTGTATGTATGTATGGATTGTGAGATACTACTGTATGTATGTATGGAGTGTGAAATACTACAGTGTGTATGTATGGAGTGTGAAATACTACTGTATGTATGTATGGAGTGTGAGATAATACTGTATGTATGTATGGAGTGTGAAATACTACTGTATGTATGTATGTATGGCGTGTGAAATACTACAGTGTGTATGTATGGAGTGTGAAATACTACTGTATTTATGTATGTATGGAGTGTGAGATACTACTGTATGTATGTATGGAGTGTGAAATACTACTGTATGTATGTATGTATGGAGTGGGAAATACTACAGTGTGTATGTATGGAGTGCGAAATACTACTGTATGTATGTATGGAGCATGAAATACTACAGTGTGTATGTATGGAGTGTGAAATACTACTGTATGTATGTATGGAGTGTGAGATACTACTGTATGTATGTATGGAGTGTGAAATACTACAGTGTGTATGCATGGAGTGTGAAATACTACTGTATGTATGTATGGAGTGTGAGATACCTCTGTATGTATGTATGTATGTATGGAGTGTGAAATACTACAGTGTGTATGTATGGAGTGTGAGATACTACCCTATGTATGTATGGAGTGTTAACTACTACTGTATGTATGTATGGAGTGTGAAATACTACAGTGTGTATGTATGGAGTGTGAAATACTACTGTATGTATGTATGGAGTGTGAGATACTTCTGTTTGTATGTATGGAGTGTGAAATACTACTGTATGTATGTATGTATGTATGGAGTGTGAAATACGACAGTGTGTATGTATGGAGTGTGAAATACTACAGTATTTATGTATGGAGTGTGAAATACTACAGTGTGTATGTATGGAGTGTGAAATACTACTGTATGTATGTATGGAGTGTGACATACTACAGTGTGTATGTATGGAGTGTGAAATACTACTGTATGTATGTATGTATGGAGTGTGAAATACGACAGTGTGTATGTATGGTGTGTGAAATACTACAGTGTTTATGTATGGAGTGTGAAATACTACAGTGTGTATGTATGGAGTGTGAAATACTACTGTATGTATGTATGTATGGAGTGTGACATACTACAATGTGTATGTATGGAGTGTGAAATACTACTGTTTGTATGTATGGAGTGTGAGATACTACTGTATGTATGTATGTATGTATGTATGGAGTGTGAGATACTACTGTATGTATGTATGTATGTATGTATGTATGTATGTATGTATGTATGTATGGAGTGTGAAATACGACAGTGTGTATGTATGGTGTGTGAAATACTACAGTATTTATGTATGGAGTGTGAAATACTACAGTGTGTATGTATGTAGTGTGAAATACTACTGTATGTATGTATGTATGGAGTGTGAGATACTACAGTGTGTATGTATGGAGTGTGAAATACTACTGTTTGTATGTATGGAGTGTGAGATACTACTGTATGTATGTATGGAGTGTGAAATACTACAGTGTGTATTTATGGAGTGTGAAATACTACTGTATGTATGTATGGAGTGTGAAATACTACTGTATGTATGTATGGAGTGTGAAATGCTACTGTATGTATGGAGTATTAAATACTACTGTGTGCATGTTTGGAGTGTGTAATACTACTGTGTGTATGTATGGAGTGTGAAATACTACTGTATGCATGTATGGAGTGTGAAATACTACTGTATGTATGTATGGAGTGTGAGATACTACTGTATGTATGTATGTATGGAGTGTGAAATACTACTGTATGTATGTATGGAGTGTGAGATACTACTGTATGCATGTATGGAGTGTGAAATACTACTGTATGTATGTATGGAGTGTGAGATACTACTGTATGTATGTATGTATGGAGTGTGAAATACTACTGTATGTATGTATGGAGTGTGAAATACTACAGTGTGTATGTATGGAGTGTTAGATACTACTGTATGTATGTATGGAGTGTGAAATACTACTGTATGTATGTATGGCATGTGAAATACTACAGTGTGTATGTATGGAGTGTGAAATACTACTGTATGTATGTATGGAGTGTGAAATACTACTGTATATATGTATGGAGTGTGAAATACTACTGTATGTATATATGGATTGGGAAGTACTACAGTGTGTATGTATGGAGTGTGAAATACTAATGTATGTATGTATGGAGTGTGAAATACTACAGTGTGTATGTATGGAGTGTGAAATACTACTGTATGTATGTATGGAGTGTGAGATACTACTGTATGTATGTATGGAGTGTGAAATACTACTGTATGCATGTATGGAGTGAGAAATACTACTGTATGTATGTATGGAGTGTGAAATATACTGTATGTATGTATGGAGTGTTAAATACTACAGTGTTTATGTATGGAGTGTGAAATACTACTGTATGTATGTATGGAGTGTGAAATACTACTGTATGTATGTATGTATGGAGTGTGAAATACTACTGTATGTATGTATGGATTGTGAGATACTACTGTATGTATGTATGGAGTGTGAAATACTAGTGTGTATGTATGGAGTGTGAAATACTACTGTATGTATGTATGGAGTGTGAAATACTACTGTATGTATGTATGGAGTGTGAAATACTACTGTATGTATGTATGGAGTGTGAAATACTACAGTGTGTATGTATGGAGTGTGAAATACTACTGTATGTATGTATGGAGTGTGAAATACTACTGTATGTATGCATGGATTGTGAAATACTACTGTATGTATGTATGTATGTATGTATGTATGTATGTATGTATGGACACCCTGATTTATTGCAACATGAGAATAAGATTGCTACATACATATATGTATTTATTTACTCAAAGCATTGAGTAATTTTAATATTAAGTTTGAAGATGTCGTTTTGCAGAGAGAAGGGTTGCCGATCAGTGAGAGTGCTTTGAATTCTGTCATGCAATATCTGGACACAAATAAAGACGGTGGAGTGGATTTAATGTAAGTATATAATTATTGTGTGTTATAGTTTATAGCAACAGACTAAGCTTAGATTTCACTACCGATCCGAGTTATTAGAAAATACATATTTTGGGCAAGCGGCGTTACTCCGTAAATACTGGAAAGTTTATCAATCCACAGTATTGAGTTAATTCCCCTAGTAGCAATGAATCGAACCCAGTATATTTACGCCAAAACATAATCATAACGGATGTAGCAGTTATATTTAATAATGTTGTTTCAAATATGTCGAGATGTAAACTAGTATACTTGCTACATGATGATGTACGTCTATAGGTCTCTGCAGAATTACTTATATGTTACAGCCGGAGACATGCTAAGCTCTGTCGAGATATAAACTCCTTGCTACATATACAAAGAAAATATAGCACACTTTGCAATTAAAATGTTTTCAGTACAGATTTGCCAGGACAGGTAAATAGATCATAGTCAACTGTAAGACACGCCTTTTCTTGCGACGAACGCTGCCTAACACTGTGAGTGCGCATGCCCATAACGAGTAAGCGTGTGAGCTGCATATCATTAGTTGGGAACCCTCATACGAAACTATACAATCAGTGCACATACGTTCATCGAAGGAAATGCAATAGCGATGTAAATATATATACGTATACATATCGGCAGTACTTATATGTTACAGACGATTGCGTGCTCTGCTCGGTATAGAAATGAGAGATCTACAAGAGAGTATTGACGACACTCGTCGAAGGTTCAGTTCCACGTAGTTAGATATATAGTACAGTAGCATACAGTTCCACGTAGTTAGATATATAGTACAGTAGCATACATTTCCACGTAGTTAGATATATAGTACAGTAGCATACAGTTCCACGTAGTTAGATATATAGTACAGTAGCATACAGTTCCACGTAGTTAGATATATAGTACAGTAGCATACAGTTCCACGTAGTTAGATATATAGTACAGTAGCATACAGTTCCACGTAGTTAGATATATAGTACAGTAGCATACAGTTCCACGTAGTTAGATAGATAGTACAGTAGCATACAGTTCCACGTAGTTAGATATATAGTACAGTAGCATACAGTTCCACGTAGTTAGATAGATAGTACAGTAGCATACAGTTCCACGTAGTTAGATAGATAGTACAGTAGCATACAGTTCCACGTAGTTAGATAGATAGTACAGTAGCATACAGTTCCGCGTAGTTAGATATATAGTACAGTAGCATACAGTTCCACGTAGTTAGATAGATAGTACAGTAGCATACAGTTCCACGTAGTTAGATATATAGTACAGTAGCATACAGTTCCACGTAGTTAGATATATAGTACAGTAGCATACAGTTCCACGTAGTTAGATATATAGTACAGTAGCATACAGTTCCACGTAGTTAGATATATAGTACAGTAGTATACAGTTCCACGTAGTTAGATATATAGTACAGTAGCATACAGTTCCACGTAGTTAGATATATAGTACAGTAGCATACAGTTCCACATAGTTAGATATATAGTACAGTAGTATACAGTTCCACGTAGTTAGATATATAGTACAGTAGCATACAGTTCCACGTAGTTAGATATATAGTACAGTAGCATACAGTTCCACGTAGTTAGATATATAGTACAGTAGCATACAGTTCCACGTAGTTAGATATATAGTACAGTAGCATACAGTTCCACGTAGTTAGATATATAGTACAGTAGTATACAGTTCCACGTAGTTAGATATATAGTACAGTAGTATACAGTTCCACGTAGTTAGATATATAGTACAGTAGTATACAGTTCCACGTAGTTAGATATATAGTACAGTAGCATACAGTTCCACGTAGTTAGATATATAGTACAGTAGTATACAGTTCCACGTAGTTAGATAGATAGTACAGTAGTATACAGTTCCACGTAGTTAGATAGATAGTACAGTAGTATACAGTTCCGCGTAGTTAGATAGATAGTACAGTAGTATACAGTTCCACGTAGTTAGATAGATAGTACAGTAGCATACAGTTCCACGTAGTTAGATATATAGTACAGTAGCATACAGTTCCACGTAGTTAGATAGATAGTACAGTAGTATACAGTTCCACGTAGTTAAATAGATAGTACAGTAGTACTAGTGTATAGTAGTGTGTTATTGAGCGCTTTAGCGAATCTATTAACCTTTGCTTGCTGAGTAAATAAAATCACATTTGCATAGCGCCAAATCTGATCAGCGAAAACACTTGGCTGACCAGCAAACAACATACATCCTGACCAGACGGCACATCATGTGTGTGTGTGGCGCATTCTATGCCGTCTTGTCTGGCTCTATGCTGTTTGCAAACGTGATTTTATCTGCCGCTAGCATGCAAAGGGTTAATAATACTAATAATAAATGCATTACACAGTGAGATAACTCATTTGAACAATTGAATCTTCAACAAATTAAATCGTCGAAGTCGTGATAGCGCAGTTGTAGTGCGATTGCTCCAGGTGTGAAAGGCCTGGAGATTGCGCCCAGCTGTAGCCGTCACGACTGTGTCCTTAAGCAAGGCACTGTTATTCCACATTGTCTCTTCTCTCTCCCTCTTCTCTCTCCCTCATGAATTCCATTAGGAATGAGGTCTCGAGCGCGATTTAACTAATGTTGTAAGAACGTGTTTCGCAATCGAAATCGAGCTAAAATAAATTGAAATAAATGAACAAATTAAAACAGTGTAAACCAATAGAACAGAACACAACAAGAACTTTAATTATCGAGCTATACACATGTTACACAGGCTTACAGGTAGTCTACCAATAGCATATACATGACATGGTTTGCAAAATATACTTTTGATTAATAAATGTACCTGTGCAACTCGTGCAACCCGTGCTACGCAGTACAGCAGACCGTCCTCACCACTCGAATTCCGGTACAACGAAGCACGAATAGAAATGTATACCTGTAATAGAAATGTATACCTGTAATAGAAATGTATACATGTAATAGAAATGTATACCTGTAATAGAAATGTATACCTGTAATAGAAATGTATACCTGTAATAGAAATGTATACCTGTAATAGAAATGTATACCTGTAATAGAAATGTATACCTGTACACATGTGTAATTATAATTAATCTGTTATTTACTCCACCCTGTATAATACAGTTATTTACTCCACCCTGTATAATACAGTTATTTACTCCACCCTGTATAATACAGTTATTCACTCCACCCTGTATAATACAGTTATTCACTCCACCCTGTATAATACAGTTATTCACTCCACCCTGTATAATACAGATATTCACTCCACCCTGTATAATACAGTTATTTACTCTACCCTGTATAATACAGTTATTTACTCCACCCTGTATAATACAGTTATTCACTCCACCCTGTATAATACAGTTATTTACTCCACCCTGTATAATACAGATATTCACTCCACCCTGTATAATACAGTTATTCACTCCACCCTGTATAATACAGTTATTCACTCCACCCTGTATAATACAGTTATTCACTCCACCCTGTATAATACAGTTATTCACTCCACCCTGTATAATACAGTTATTCACTCCACCCTGTATAATACAGTTATTTACTCCACCCTGTATAATACAGTTATTTACTCCACCCTGTATAATACAGTTATTTACTCCACCCTGTATAATACAGTTATTTACTCCACCCTGTATAATACAGTTATTCACTCCACCCTGTATAATACAGTTATTCACTCCACCCTGTATAATACAGTTATTTACTCCACCCTGTATAATACAGTTATTCACTCCACCCTGTATAATACAGTTATTCACTCCACCCTGTATAATACAGTTATTCACTCCACCCTGTATAATACAGTTATTCACTCCACCCTGTATAATACAGTTATTTACTCCACCCTGTATAATACAGTTATTCACTCCACCCTGTATAATACAGTTATTTACTCCACCCTGTATAATACAGTTATTTACTCCACCCTGTATAATACAGTTATTCACTCCACCCTGTATAATACAGTTATTCACTCCACCCTGTATAATACAGTTATTCACTCCACCCTGTATAATACAGTTATTTACTCCACCCTGTATAATACAGTTATTCACTCCACCCTGTATAATACAGTTTTGAAGAGTGTAGCATTGGCCATTTTGAAATCATAATATAACGTTTACTATGTTGTTGGGGAGTAGATTCAACATTTGGAGATTTGATGAAGATTACAAGTTTTGAGTTCGAAACTATGACGTGAATCAAAATGAATGTTCGAGATAGACATGCGATACATATACGATCATGCACTCATGATGATTTCATACCATATTTTATGAAATGAGTTACCACAGTAACAACAAACATAAATTTGAAGTAAATTTACGTTTCTGTTTGCCAGTATATTGTTGAGCTTTATCACATTAACGTATCCGTACGCCATAGTAAATATTCCCTGACAGTCGAACAACTTCATGCAAATAATCCACACATACGTGCGTGCGTGCGTGCGTGCGTGCGTGCGTGCGTGCGTGCGTGCGTGCGTGCGTGCGTGCGTGCGTGCGTGCGCGCGCGCACACACACACACACACACACACACACACACACACACACACACACACATCAATTATGAGATGACTGTATTACACTGAATACAAGCAAAGTTATGTGCACATTTATCATTGTGAATTACACATGAAGACTACATTTTGGGAAAGTCCAGATAAAGTCATCCAATTAAGTGTAGGGAAATGTTGAATAACGGAGATATACAAATCATTAAAAGAACCTGCAGTCCGTTCATTGAATCTATCAAATTTATCTTCTAAAATAGAGTTTCAGCTACCCCCACCCTTAGGCCTAAATAGTTTAAATGGAGTCAAATATAGGTCATCTAAACCACCTTGGAATTATATCGGGAAAGTAATGGTTTGGTACGAAAATAAAAGTACAGTCTACATCCGTTATGTCGAATTCCTTCGGACCGAACAAAATACTTCGACATAACCGAAGTTTGACTTAACGAAATTAGATATAAACTGAGCCAATTAATTATATGTAAAATGATACAGTATGAAATGGACTTTGATCCTACTTCGAGATAACCGGAGAATTCGACTGTATCAGTATTTTGCTTACTTGTGTTATCCATCACGTCATGCAATACACTTGCATTGTTTTATTGCTAGAATTAACCTCTGCATGGGGGGTAATACTAATGCTTAGTAGCGTATCTTCTAAGAAACGGATAGTGTGTTTTTTAGTCTCGTTTTCATCTTCCTTTTCTTACTTCCAATTTCCTTTATTGCGTGTAATTTTCCGGAACCAGGATGCAGTCAGGTTGGTGCATTAAAACGTATGAATTTCGTTACTTCACAACACTTGAGTAATAGTTTTTGTAACAAATACAATTATATGATATAATAAAATTGTATGCCAATATACTATGTGTGCACGCTAGGGAGCGTTAATATGTGTCACTATACAAAAATTAGTTTGGTCCAAGAACAGGAAATTCCATTGTGCTGATTGAATGCTTACATTGGCTGAACTAGAATGCGATCGAAACTGATGGATAATTAACGAATGAGTCGCGTACTAATAGTCTCCATCGGGGTATGAACTACACTGGGCGTGCTTAAACTATGGGGGAGAACGAAGGCATCCACGCTAGCTTTAAGCACACCCAATGTAGCTCATAGTAATGGAGACTATGTGCCCGCGATACTTTTATTCACATTGATTGTTATTTTCAATGACACTAAAACAAATATAGCTCACTTTTCATTTAAAAGATTTGCCACTTACCGTGTAACGGCCCTGGTAAAATAGATCATCATTGGAACAGCGTAAACTGTAAAGCACGCCTTTTCTTGCGAAGAACGCTGCGCAACACTGCGAATGCGCATGCCCGTAACTTCGAGTGCGCATGTCAGCTGCATATCATTAGTGAGGATATTCATAGGAAAATGGATACAAACAGGGCATATAAGTTCATCGAAGGAAATTCAATAGCGATGAACATATTGAGATATGATAAACGTTGGATTGAATAGTAGAACTAGAAATATTTTAGTTCATATGTTTGGTGATACTGTATTTTTATTTGAATATTTCCAGGGAATTTATAAACGGAGAGCGTCGATTGAAGCGTCATTTGATCAAAGAACACGAGGATGAAATACTGACCCCAAAACAACATGATCAAAAATACTCACAGGCGTTTACATCTGAGAAATCTTCTAGAAAACGACCACCTCTAACTAGGGCCAAAATGAGTTGATAAACTGATTAATGGGCACGAATACTGCCTATACTGCTACTATAGGGATAAGCTTACTTGTGTTCTATGGTATCCAATTTCCAAAGCGCTGTATTAAGCAAAACACGGAATAGACAAGGAACAGCAAAGGGCCGTAACAATGTTTGTGAAAACGTGTGGCCAAACCCATTTGCATCAACATATATTGACAATTAATATGCATCGTGTATCATACATAATTGTACACATTTGTGCATTTCTATTGTATTGTACATTACACATGTGGAAGTCGTGATAGAGCCGTAGTAGCGCGTTCGCTTCAGGTGTGAAAGGCCCGGAGTTCGCGCCCGACTGGAGCGTTACGATTGTGTCCTTAGGCAAGGCATTCCACATGCCTCTTCTCCCTCTCTCGTGGCGATGGATTCCATCAGCAATGAGGTCTCGAGAGTGATAAATATAAGTTGTGTAAGAACTTGTTTCGAAATCGAGCTAAAACAAATTTGTATAAACTAACATTTAGAATGCAATAAAATATGTTTAGACTACAATTATATCTATCCAAAGCAAGTGCCATGCTGATAATTATTGAATGTGGAAACATGTCCGTACCATTCCGAAATATACCTACATCATTTGCTGTTGACGTCTTGATAGCGCAGCTATAGTGCATTCACTTCAGGGGTGAAAGGCTCGGAGTTCGCGGCCAGCTGTAGCCGGTACGATCGCCTCTTCTCTCTCCCTCATGGATTCCATCAAGTATCAGGTCTCTTTAGAGAAGTTTTAACTAATGTTGCAATAACTTGTTTCGCAATCGAAATTGAGCTAAAATAAATTTAAGTAAGCTAAAAAATTAAACCAATGACACGGTGTAAACCAACAGAACAGAACAGTGTGTGTGTGTGTGCGTGCGTGCGTGCGTTCCCCCCCCGTGCGTGCGTGCGTGCGTGCGTGCGTGCGAGAGAGATGTGCTTAGAATGACTGTCAGGCCCGTCGCTGGGCATACGCAAGTACGCACGTGCCTATCGTTGGTCTCAGAAAATGAAAACTCCAAAAATGCAATAAAACCTCGGGAGGGGGGGGGGGGTAGTAGCGATACATAGGCGCCGTGATGTGTGGAGTGGTGGAATAATTGAGCCCATTGCAAATATGGTGCATCTCGAAATTTAGTATGTGCAATTTTACGTGCTTGTTTAATTGAAAGTCCGCCTCCGTGGTCGAGTGGTTAAGGTCGCTGACTTGTATACCACTGTAACCTATCATCACTGATGGTCACGGGTTCGAGCCCCGGAACCCCCCCTAGCGTACTCGCTCGCTATGCTCACTCGACAAACAATCATATTTGGCCGTGCGTATCATCAAAATAGCTCCAGCGACGGCCCTGACTGTCAACCATTGGATGTAATATCAACTCGTGTGTATTTGTTTTGTGGGTTTAAAGTCACATGGCGACTCTCCATGGGTACCGGGTAGAATCACCGACCTCCCACAAGCCAGCTGGAAAGCTTCCTCACTTGAAATAATTCGGCACCTCCAGTGGAATTCAAACCAAAAGTGGTAATGGACAAGTCATTTCAAGCCGACCTTAACCACTCGATCGTGGAGGCTTCTCTTGATTAGTTTTATAGTAATTAATTTAGTCTAAATGTCTTCAGTACAATTTCCGAAGCAAAAATAGTAGGCATATTGCAAACATAAATCGAATGACATAATTATTAACACGTGCAACTTGGTTTACGAGATATAGCCGCAGAAACCAAATCTCACATTTAGAACAAATTCATTAAACAAGAAGCAATTACTACTTCAATATGCATGTTTTAAATAAAGAAGGACCTGGTGAATGTTATTGAGTGGCGTCCGTTGGAACCGAATCGTCCCGTTCAAGGTCGTATGTAGTGTCCGTGAGCAAGTCACCCCATACGCATTGAAAAAAATCCTACTATTCCACACAGACCACGAATCGCCACGAATTGTAAATTTTAGGATTCCTGGATTTTTGCAAATTTTATAGTCCAATTCGTGACGCGCTACGACCCAATTACGATACAGGTACGGTGGAGTTACGAATAGTCGTGTGATTCGACTGGATTAGCAGGAATATTGTCAAGAATTCACTACGATTTACAAGAATCTATTACGAATACTGCACGATCGTTAGGAATCAGTTACGAATCAGTTAATAGCATGACGAATGCATGTACGAACCAGGTACGAATACAAATGAATTAGTGACTATTCTTAACAATTCTTGAGATTTTCCCTCAAGATAGAATCTATATATAGCTATAAAAAGGCCCTCACCCCTGCTTGGGCATCAGCTCCAAAATGGATGTTAAACGTAGAGCTTTCAAACTAACATAGAGCAGCTGTGTTATTGGCCTTGGAACTGGAGTATCAACACAAGCTGCTGATAGCTAGAAGACGACTGCTTCGAATGAGAAAAGCTCCCAGGTGGTAGGTTAGACCGTGGATTACACAAGCTAGAAGGCTAGCATGTTGTCACTAACTAACCTAGTTCTTCCCAAACATTACATAGCTCTAGTTTCATAACGGCTGTCGTGTCTCTTACAGAAGTGAGGTCAGAATCCACAGTATGAACTACATAACAGTGTTAAACAAAGTTGACCGCAGTGTAACTGCCGTCGAATATAGTCTACATATCTCTAATCTATTCACTGAATAAAGTCAATAAAGGTCAAAATTCACATTAAAAATGATATAATAGCATTAATTATTTTCTGGCAGCGGAAGTGTTACTATTATCCTGTTCAATGTGTAGTACGCCCAAATACCCCCACACACCCACAGCTAAACCACAGGCGTTGGAAGTCTCGATAATATTATAATAAATTCCAAAAGTGATATTACCTTACTTTATTTATTTATTTAACAATACCATATATTCTTTGTGTTTTGTTTTTATGGGTTTTTATTCCATATAAAGAACTATAAACGTTGTCCATTTTAAAAAGGGAATGTCCGGTCCTTTCCAATTAAAATGCCTATGCTAGCCCTTTTAACGATCTAAAATTAATGCAACATTATTTTGTTTTTATGTTACTAAGCATAAGAAAATACGAGTACGCAAATACCAGTACGCAAATACCAGTACGCAAATACCAGTACGAAAATACCAGTACGAAAATACCAGTACGCTGTTTGAAAAAAATGTATTAAAATGCTAAATAGGATAATATAGCAAACATTTTGATAAACATGCATAGATAAAATAATAATGTGTAACAGTAACAGTAAAATACTAATAAAGTATAATATTGTGTTAGACGTGATAGCGCAGTGGTAGTGCGATCGCTTCAAGTGCGAAATGTCCCGAGGTCGCGCCCAGCTGCAGCGATTACGATTGTGCCCTTAGGTAAGGCATTTAAATTCCACGTTGCCTCTTCTCTCTCCCTCGTGGTGATGGATTCCATCAGGAATGAGGCCTCGAGAGTGATTAATATATGTTGTAAGAACTTGTTCCGCAATCAAACTAAACTACATTTGTATGAACTAATAATGTAGATGTGTTTTAACTGATAATATTTCAAACTACCGTGGTTAGACTCCGAGTTGTGTGCTGAATTTACAATATCAATATATGATTGCCATCTAATTATTCTGACAAAGTAAAATATTTTCTCTAAATATGTCAATATGAATTATACAACTACAATATTGTTGACGTTGATTTTTGCAGTTGCGTCGATATCAAATTGCCAACAGAGAAATATGGCAGAGTAGGTCTTACTAACTCCATAAATAAATGTTTGTACTAAATCATATTATCATAGAAATGCTAGGTCAAGATGGCATGGTTGCTTCCCACCAATGAAACTCGGGTTTGATCGGACTTGGAAGTGTGTGAGATAGTACGATGGTCTCAAGGTCGGACAGGTGGGCTTTCTCCGGTACTCCGGTTTCCTCTCGCACGAATGACCGCATAAGTATACACTGTCTTCCGCGCCAACTGACATTACTATAAGTTGTTCCAACTGGTTTCGCAATCGTTGTAAAATAAACATAATTTATAATTATTAGGTGAAATATTGTGTTGCTTAAGATGCTGATGCATGTACAGTATGCTATGGCTATTGACAATTATTGAATATAAAGTTTATTAATTTTGCAACGATTGCGAAACAAGATTTAACTGACAGACAGACAGACAGACAGACAGACATATACTTTTATTCTCTCAGGTACATGTGTACAACATGAGGGTATATAACAGAAACAAATATTTAGCCACGTGGTGCTTCCGGGAATGACCTGAAATGAAAGCAGTTGTATAAACAATCATATCATGCATAATAATGTATAGAATTATACTTATAGTACTAACTCTCGTTGGCGTTGATTAAAAAGTATATATATATATATATATATATATATATATATATATATATATGTGTGTGTGTGTGTGGCAATTCGTTTGCCAGAAAGAAAACGGATAACCCGAAGTTACACATCGGTTCGATCTGCCCTGGTGACCACCGTACCATCTCACATAATTCCCGGTCCAATGATCTGTCCTGGTGACCACCGTACCATTTCCCATAATTCCCGGTCCAATGATCTGTCCTGGTGACCACCGTACCATCTCCCATAATTCCCGGTCCAATGATCTGTCCTGGTGACCACCGTACCATCTCCCATAATTCCCGGTCCAATGATCTGTCCTGGTGACCACCGTACCATCTCCCATAATTCCCGGTCCGATGATCTGTCCTGGTGACCACCGTACCATCTCCCATAATTCCCGGTCCAATGATCTGTCCTGGTGACCACCGTACCATCTCCCATAATTCCCGGTCCAATGATCTGTCCTGGTGACCACCGTACCATCTCCCATAATTCCCGGTCCAATGATCTGTCCTGGTGACCACCGTACCATCTCCCATAATTCCCGGTCCGATGATCTGTCCTGGTGACCACCGTATCATCTCCCATAATTCCCGGTCCGATGATCTGTCCTGGTGACCACCGTACCATCAGAGAAAGGCGAGTGTGCTAACAACTATGCTAATCGGACATTTTATTACAAAATATAGAAACTATAAAGACGTGTTTACGTTTATTTATCGTCGCTACCGGTTGTCCATATGAGCGACGCCTCCTGAAGAGATTAGTCATTTTAGATATTTGAAGGATAGTGCAATGACTCAGACAGAGACCCATTCCAGTGTCTCCTCTTGTTCTTTTACGTGCAATGTGTAATGCTCCGACACGAGACCTCGGTTTATAGTCCAATCTGAAAGACTGATACTTTTAGTAGGGTCAGACGGGGGATCGAACCTGCGATCCCTGGATTACAAGTCCAACGTGTTAACCACTGGATTACAGATCCGTCTGTAAAATAAAGACGCTTCTTGTAATCCCGAATATATATGTTATATCTGGCTAAGACCTATCTTAGCTACTACTAAGTTTATACAACTCTATGTTAGCTCGATTGCGAAATAAGTTCTTAAAACATTAGTTTAATCGCTTTCGAGATGGTATTCCTGATGGAACCCATTGCATTGATGGCGAGAGAAGATACAATGTGGATTTAAGTGATGGCTAGCCTGGGAACAGGCGTCCATATATTTTGCCTGGTCAGTCAAATACACAGTATAATTATTTTAACACCGAGACCATTAATTGGGCCGTATTGAGCTTCTGATATTTTGCCGGAAGTTAAAAAGTGAAAACTTGACAGACTGGAACCCAGACTGATTGATGGCAAGAGAAGAAGATACAATGTGGATTTAAGTGTATTGCCTAGGGACACGACCTCTGTGGTTCGAACTCACAATATCTCGATTACGAGGCGGAGACCGTAACCACTACAGCACGGAGGATCCTCTGTTACATTGATGGCGAGAGAAGAAGATACAATGTGGATTTAAGTGTATTGCCTAGGGACACGACCTCTGTGGTTCGAACTCACAATATCTCGATTACGATGCGGAGACCGTAACCACTACAGCACGGAGGATCCTCTGTTACTATGTAATGTGTCAAACATGCTGTTTGTTCGTATTTGCAGTTTTTATAGTTTAAACTTTATTTATTTTACAACCATTGTGAGGCAAGTTTAACAACTTATGTTAATCACTCGTTGGCGCGGATGAAATCGTAAATGTGTCATTCGTGTGGGAGGAACCCGGAGTACCCGGAGGAAACCCACCTGTCCGATTTGGCGACCACCATACCATCTCGCATACTTCCCGGTCCGAGAATCGAGCCCGGGTTGCATTGGCGAGAATAGAGCGTGCTAACCACTGCGCTAATCGGACAGGTACAGGTTATACAAATAAAATACGGCCCTGGAGAGGTTAGTCATTATAGATAGTTTGGGGATAGAGAACGTTTGAAGGGTCTACAAAATAAACAAATAAAACAGGTTTCTACCTCCGTCACATCTACAAATACAGTAATGATGAGGGGTTCCATGATGCCCAGCTCACCAATAATAGCACACGCATTTGGTGATGTATAGCTCACCGATACCTTAGCACACGTAGTTGGTGATGTATAGCTCACCGATACCTTAGCACACGTAGTTGGTGATGTATAGCTCACCGATACCTTAGCACACGTATTTGGTGATGTATAGCTCACTGGTACCTTAGCACACGTATTTGGTGATGCATAGCTCACTGGTACCTTAGCACACGTAGTTGGTGATGTATAGCTCACCGATACCTTAGCACACGTAGTTGGTGATGTATAGCTCACTGATACCTTAGCACACGTAGTTGGTGATGTATAGCTCACTGGTACCTTAGCACACGTAGTTGGTGATGTATAGCTCACCGATACCTTAGCACACGTAGTTGGTGATGTATAGCTCACCGATACTAGCACAGTATGGTGATGATAGCTCACCGATACCTTAGCACACGTATTTGGTGATGTATAGCTCACTGGTACCTTAGCACACGTATTGGTGATGTATAGCTCACTGGTACCTTAGCACACGTATTTGGTGATGTATAGCTCACTGGTACCTTAGCACACGTAGTTGGTGATGTATAGCTCACTGGTACTTAGCACACGTATTGGTGATGATAGCTCACTTACCTAGCACACGATTAACCACACCACACACAAAACAACCACACACATGGTGATGTATAGCTCACCGATACCTTAGCACACGTATTTGGTGATGTATAGCTCACCGTACCTTAGCACACGTATGGTGATATAGCTCACGTACCTTAGCACACGTATGGTGATGCATAGCTCACTGGTACCTTAGCACACGTAGTTGGTGATGTATAGCTCACCGATACCTTAGCACACGTAGTTGGTGATGTATAGCTCACCGATACCTTAGCACACGTAGTTGGTGATGTATAGCTCACTGGTACCTTAGCACACGTATTTGGTGATGTATAGCTCACTGGTACCTTAGCACACGTATTTGGTGATGTATAGCTCATCGATACCTTAGCACACGTATTTGGTAATTCATAGCTCACTGGTACCTTAGCACACGTATTTGATGATGTATAGCTCACTGGTACCTTAGCACACGTATTTGGTGATGTATAGCTCACTGGTACCTTAGCACACGTAGTTGGTGATGTATAGCTCACCGATACCTTAGCACACGTATTTGGTGATGTATAGCTCACCGATACCTTAGCACACGTAGTTGGTGATGTATAGCTCACCGATACCTTAGCACACGTATTTGGTGATGCATAGCTCACTGATACCTTAGCACACGTATTTGGTAATTCATAGCTCACTGGTACCTTAGCACACGTATTTGGTGATGTATAGCTCACCGATACCTTAGCACACGTATTTGGTGATGCATAGCTCACTGATACCTTAGCACACGTATTTGGTAATTCATAGCTCACTGGTACCTTAGCACACGTATTTGGTGATGTATAGCTCACCGATACCTTAGCACACGCATTTGGTAATTTATAGCTCACTGGTACCTTAGCACACGTATTTGGTGATGTATAGCTCACTGGTACCTTAGCACACGTAGTTGGTGATGTATAGCTCACCGATACCTTAGCACACGTATTTGGTGATGCATAGCTCACTGGTACCTTAGCATACGTAGTTGGTGATGTATAGCTCACTGGTACCTTAGCACACGTATTTGGTGGTGTATAGCTCACTGGTACCTTAGCACACGCATTTGGTAATGTATAGCTCACTGGTATCTTAGCACACGTATTTGGTGATGTATAGCTCACTGGTACCTTAGCACACGTAGTTGGTGATGTATAGCTCACTGGTATCTTAACACACGTATTTGGTGATGTATAGCTCACTGGTACCTTAGCACACGTATTTGGTGATGTATAGCTCACTGGTACCTTAGCACACGCATTTGTTAATTTATAGCTCACTGGTACCTTAGCACACGCATTTGTTAATGTATACCTTACTGGTACCTTAGCACACGCATTTGTTAATTTATACCTTACTGGTACCTTAGCACACGTATTTGGTGATGTATAGCTCACTGGTACCTTAGCACACGCATTTGTTAATTTATACCTTACTGGTACCATAGCACACGTATTGATGATTTACAGCTCACCAATACTCTAGCACACGAATTTGATGATTCACAAGTTATAGATTAGCACACTAGTTATAGCAGTATGGTGGGGCAGACATAATCGAAAGCATGATTCTGATGATTTACGATGATGATTAAGTTTAATTACCCTCGCTACATCGCCGCCGGCGAACCATATAGGGCGAGCATTCTCGGAATATTAGTTCGTGAGGTGTCTGTTGATCTGTAGAGTGGTCTTAAAGATGTCGATGATGGTGCAGTAAAACATGACAACTGGAGGAGGCATCTTCTTCCTCTTCAGAGTGACAAGTCCTGGTGGTTTTTTCTTTCCAAACGGCTCTCCTGAGGGCCACCCTCCTCACTGTTGATCAGCCCGCAGCAGCATTCATTATAAACGGATCTGACAGTTAGACATATTGTAGTCTAAATCGCTCCAGGGTCAGTCCATACCCCCACCATCTCTGTTGAATGAGGTCAAAGGGGTCAGTTTACATGTAAATATACCATTTATAAATCAATTACATGGCACCGAGTCAATTATTGTTACGTTGTATGGCTATGTGGTTAATAGGCTGTATATACTAGTTCTAAAACCATTGATCTCACTCTAGTTATTACATGCTTTCATTTTCTTATCTAAACAAACGCTTGTAAATTCATTGTTTGACTAGGATAATTTAAATGTTCAGTGGCAGTCCTCGAATTAAATAACAAATTTGAAATACATGTTTCCGTTAAACAATCGTTATTGATTCACAGGAGAAGAAAACACTTTATCCTTACCGGCATTGAAATAATTTGTAGAACTGGATTGAACATGGAGTTAGGTATAGCAGAATGGTTTTGTGAATATTTTCCAAAGGAATTAAAATATTTAATATCTGACTGTTATTATAGTAATCTTATTTTATATTAAAAATAAATATTGTTGTATCTATAAGTATCTATATGTATCTATATGTATCTATATGTATCTATATGTATCTATAAGTATCTATATGTATCTATATGTATCTATATGTATCTATATGTATCTATATGTATCTATATGTATCAAACAATATATGTATCTATATGTATCTATATGTATCTATATGTATCTATATGTATCTATATGTATCTATATGTATCTATATGTATCTATATGTATCTATATATCTATATGTATCGTTATATATTATCTATATTATCCAAATCTATATGTATCTATATGTATCTATATGTATCTATATGTATCTATAAGTATCTATATGTATCTATATGTATCTATATGTATCTATATGTATCTATATGTATCTATATCTATCTATATGTATCTATATGTATCTATAAGTATCTATATGTATCTATATGTATCTATATGTATCTATATGTATCTATATGTATCTATATGTATCTATATGTATCTATATGTATCTATATGTATCTATATGTATCTATATGTATCTATATGTATCTATATGTACAAATCTATATGTATCTATATGTATCTATATGTATCTATATGTATCTATATGTATCTATATGTATCTATATGTATCTATATGTATCTATATGTATCTATATGTATCTATATGTATCTATATGATATATGTATCTATATGTATCTATATGTATCTATAAGTATCTATAGGTATCTATATGTATCTATATGTATCTATTGTTCTATAAGTATCTATAGTATCTATATGTATTATATGTATCTATATGTATCTATATGATCTATATGTATCTATATGATCTATATGTATCTTATGTATCTATGTATCTATATGTATCTATATGTATCTATATGTATCTATATGTATCTATATGTATCTATATGTATCTATATGGATCTATATGTATCTATATGTATATATATGTATCTATATGTATCTATATGTATCTATATGTATCTATATGTATCTATATGTATCTATATGTATCTATATGTATCTATATGTATCTATATGTATCTATATGTATCTATATGTATATATATGTCTATATGTATCTATATGTATCTATATGTATCTATATGTATCTATATGTATCTATATGTATCTATATGTATCTATATGTATCTATATGATCTATATGATCTATATGTATCTATATGTATCTATTGTATTCTATGGTATAATAATGTATCTATATGTATTATATGTATCTATATGTATCTATATGTATCTATATGTATCTATATGTATCTATATGTATCTATATGTATCTATATGTATCTATATGTATCTATATGTATCTATATGTATCTATTGTATCTATATGTATCTATATGTATCTATATTTATATATATGTATCTATATGTATCTATAGTATTCTATATGTATCTATATGTATCTATAAGTATCTATAGTATCTATATGTATCTATATGTATCTATATGTATCTATAACAAAACAACAACAAACAACAAACAAACAAACAAAAAACAAACAAACAACAAACAAAACAAACAAACAAACAAACAATGTATCTATAGTATCTATATGTATCTATATGTTCTATATGTATCTATATGTATCTATAAGTATCTATATGTATCTATATGTATCTATATGTATCTATATGTATCTATATGTATCTATGTATCTATATGTATCTATATGTATCTATATGTATCTATATGTATCTATATGTATCTATATGTATCTATATGTATCTATATGTATCTATATGTATCTATATGTATCTATATGTATCTATATGTATCTATATGTATCTATATGTATCTATATGTATCTATATGTATCTATATGTATCTATATGTATCTATATGTATCTATATGTATCTATATGTATCTATATGTATCTATATGTATCTATAAGTATCTATATGTATCTATATGTATCTATATGTATCTATATGTATCTATATGTATCTATATGTATCTATATGTATCTATATGTATCTATATGTATCTATATGTATCTATATGTATCTATATGTATCTATATGTATCTATATGTATCTATATGTATCGCGAAATTAACGTTAAGCAAGCATGTTATCTGTTATCTAGATCGTGTATTCTTGGATTGCCTACAGTGACCATGTTATATCTGTTATATATATATATTGTGTATTCATGGATTGCCTACAGTGATCATTTTATATCTGTTATATATATATATTGTGTATTCATGGATTACCTACAGTGATCATGTTATATCTGTTATATATATATATATTGTGTATTCATGGATTGCCTACAGTGATCATGTTATATCTGTTATATATATATATTGTGTATTCATGGATTGCCTACAGTGATCATGTTATATCTGTTATATATATATATTGTGTATTATGGATACTACAGTGATCATGTATATCTAAAAAACAACAACAACAAACATATATATATATATTGTGTATTCTTGGATGCCTACAGTGATCATGTTATATCTGTTATATATATATATTGTGTATCATGGATTGCCTACAGTGATCATGTTATATCTGTATATATATATATATTGTGTATTCATGGATTGCCTACAGTGATCATGTTATATCTGTTATATATATATATATTGTGTATTCTTGGATTGCCTACAGTGACCATGTTATATCTGTTATATATATATATATTGTGTATTCTTGGATTGCCTACAGTGACCATGTTATATCTGTTATCTAGATTGTGTATTCATGGATTGCCTACAGTGATCATGTTATATCTGTTATAAATATATATATATTGTTTATTCCTGGATTACCTACAGTGACCATGTTATATCTGTTATATATATATATTGTGTATTCTTGGATTACCTACAGTGAACATGTTATATCTGTTATATATATATATAT
>CM026391.1:47204683-47248402 GCA_014843695.1 Archivesica marissinica
TCATGGATTGCCTACAGTGATCATGTTATATCTGTTATATATATATATTGTGTATTCATGGATTGCCTACAGTGATCATGTTATATCTGTTATATATATATATATTGTGTATTCATGGATTGCCTACAGTGATCATGTTATATCTGTTATATATATATATTGTGTATTCATGGATTGCCTACAGTGATCATGTTATATCTGTTATATATATATATTGTGTATTCTTGGATTGCCTACAGTGATCATGTTATATCTGTTATATATATATATATATATATATTATATATTTTTTATATATATATATATATATATATTGTGTATTCTTGGATTGCCTACAGTGATCATGTTATATCTGTTATATATATATATTGTGTATTCTTGGATTGCCTACAGTGATCATGTTATATCTGTTATATATATATATATATATTGTGTATTCTTGGATTGCCTACAGTGATCATGTTATATCTGTTATATATATATATTGTGTATTCTTGGATTGCCTACAGTGACCATGTTATATCTGTTATATATATATATTTGTGTATTCTTGGATTGCCTACAGTGATCATGTTATATCTGTTATATATATATATTTGTGTATTCATGGATTGCCTACAGTGATCATGTTATATCTGTTATATATATATATATTGTGTATTCATGGATTGCCTACAGTGATCATGTTATATCTGTTATATATATATATATTGTGTATTCTTGGATTGCCTACAGTGACCATGTTATATCTGTTATATATATATATATTTGTGTATTCATGGATTGCCTACAGTGATCATGTTATATCTGTTATATATATATATATTGTGTATTCATGGATTGCCTACAGTGATCATGTTATATCTGTTATATATATATATTGTGTATTCATGGATTGCCTACAGTGACCATGTTATATCTGTTATATATATATATTGTGTTTCTTGGATTGCATACAGTGACCATGTTATATCTGTTATATATATTGTGTATTCATGGATTGCCTACAGTGATCATGTTATATCTGTTATATATATATATATATATATATATAATGTGTATTCTTGGATTGCCTACAGTGACCATGTTATATCTGTTATATATATATATATATATATTTATATATATATATTGTATTTCTTGGATTGCCTACAGTGATCATGTTATATCTGTTATATATATATATTTTTATTTTTAAGTATATATTTTTATTATATATATATTGTGTATTCTGGATTGCCTACAGTGACCATGTTATATCTGTTATATATATATATTGTGTATTCTTGGATTGCCTACAGTGATCATGTTATATCTGTTATATATATATATATTGTGTATTCTTGGATTGCCTACAGTGACCATGTTATATCTGTTATATATATATATTGTTATTATATTATAATATATTTATATTTATATATATATATATTGTGTATTCATGGATTACCTACAGTGATCATGTTATATCTGTTATATATATATATATTGTGTATTCATGGATTGCCTACAGTGACCATGTTATATCTGTTATATATATATATATTGTGTATTCATGGATTGCCTACAGTGACCATGTTATATCTGTTATATATATATATATATATATTATATATATATTGTGTATTCTTGGATTGCCTACAGTGATCATGTTATATCTGTTATATATATATATATTGTATTTCTTGGATTGCCTACAGTGACCATGTTATATCTGTTATATATATTGTGTATTCTTGGATTGCCTACAGTGACCATGTTATATCTGTTTATATATTATTTTTTTTTATTATATTTATTATATATATATATATTGTGTATTCTTGGATTGCCTACAGTGACCATGTTATATCTGTTATATATATATATATTTGTATTCTTGGATTGCCTACAGTGATCATGTTATATCTGTTATATATATATATATATTGTTTATTCTTGGATTGCATACAGTGACCATGTTATATCTGTTATATATATATATTGTGTATTCTTGGATTGCCTACAGTGATCATGTTATATCTGTTATATATATATATATTGTGTATTCTTGGATTGCCTACAGTGATCATGTTATATCTATTATATATATATATATATTGTTTATTCTTGGATTGCATACAGTGATCATGTTATATCTATTATATATATATATTGTGTATTCTTGGATTGCCTACAGTGACGATGTTATATCTGTTATATATATATTGTATTTCTTGGATTGCCTACAGTGATCATGTTATATTATTATATATATATATATATATATATATATTTATATATATATATATATTGTGTATTCATGGATTGCATACAGTGACCATGTTATATCTGTTATTATATATATATATATTGTGTATTCTTGGATTGCCTACAGTGACCATGTTATATCTGTTATAATATATATATTGTGTATTCATGGATTGCCTACAGTGATCATGTTATATCTGTTATATATATATATTGTGTATTCATGGATTGCATACAGTGATCATGTTATATCTGTTATATATATATATTGTGTATTCATGGATTGCCTACAGTGACCATGTTATATCTGTTATATATATATATATATATATATATATATTGTGTATTCTTGGATTGCCTACAGTGACATGTTATATCTGTTATATATATATATTGTGTATTCTTGGATTGCCTACAGTGATCATGTTGTATCTGTTATATATATATATATTGTGTATTCTTGGATTGCCTACAGTGATCATGTTATATCTGTTATATATATATATATATATATATATATTGTGTATTCTTGGATTACCTACAGTGACATGTTATATCTGTTATCTAGATTGTGTATTCATGGGTTGCGTACAGTGAGTATCTATTTGTGATATGCTTTATAGAGTTAGCTGGGGTTGGGGACGGGAGGTGGTATCCGCGGCCGAATGGTTAGGGCCACTGACTTCAAATCACTTGCCCGTTTACACCAGTAGGGTCGATTTGAATCACATTACTTTTGTCGAGAAGTAAGTTGTTCAGCCGGCTTGCGTAAGATCAGTGATTCTGCCCAGGTGCCCTTCCGTGCCTGGAACACTGCTCAGAGGGGCACCCGGGGGCTATCCTCCATCAACAGCAACTGGATAGTAGCCATATATGATGAAGATGAGGCTTTAGACATTTGTATTTGATGAAAAGTGTCATTGATTTACAGTTATTGCGTCATTTATAAAATGTGACGTCATGTTGGTGTCATGTAATAGTGACGTGTAGGCCCTAAACAAAATATAGTTTAGATGCATGACCTCGAAGTATTCTGACGTAGTTTATTGACAGATGAAAGGTTCCTCTAACAGACAGAAATATATATTTTGTTCTACAATTGGGCTAGCGTGTGTGACAATACTGCGAAGCTTGATAAGTTCATATATAAATACATAATTATTCAAATTTACTTCTAACACCAATAATTCGGGAATGTTTGAGCGGTCAATCCCTTTCAAATACGATGTCATTTCATAAAACTAAGCTAGTGCTTAACAAAAAGTTCAACGACACTGGTGTTTGGGCATTGACAGAAGAGGCACTAGGCCAAACGTTAGACAGTAAGTCTAAGCAATAGGATTTAGTGGTGTATGACCTAAATATTCTCATGGCGCTTTCAACATTAGTTAATACAAATTTATTTTAACTCGATTGCGAAACAAGTTATACAACTTAGTTTAATCGCTCTCGAGACCTCATTCCCGATGGAAATACTCGCCATGAGAGAGAGAGAGGGAGAGAGAGAGCGAGAGAGAGAGAGCGAGGGGGAGGGGCGCAATCTGGCACACTCGTAACGGCTATAGTTCGGAGCGAAATCCGGGCCTTTCACACCTGAATCGCTACCACTGCTCTATCAGGAGTTCCATTTCTTACAATCTTAAACCAATCAGTTAATACATGTATGCGACTTTCATTGATACAATCAGTTAATACATGTATGCGACTTTCATTGATATAACTCTATGGTATATATTTCTTCATCACACACATTTTTTTAATTAAGGTTCCATTTGAAAGACTGTTAATTTTATTAGGGTCAGACGGGGGATCGAATCCTGTTGACGCACTGATTATTATATAGCACAATGTATGTACATATATTGAAATAAAATGGTGTTTAAACTAAACACGGTTTGTGGCCTTGTTGAGTAGGAACTAACCAATTAGGCATACGGCTTGCATGGTTAGTTCCAACGCTTAAGGACTCGAAACCGTTTTGTATTCGCCGACAAGCAACCGCTAGACATTTCCTAAATACCAGTGATGGATGTCAATCAAATGGACCCTGATTAAACACAGCCGGTGTAGAACTTATAAAGACATGTTTATCTTAAATAAAACATTTTCCAGTGTTTTTCAAAAGTGAATAGAAATACATTTTCATTACAAAAGAAAAGTGGTTGCTGTGGAAATGGAAGTCGTGATAGCGTAGTGATAGCGCGTTCGCTTCAGGTGCGAACGGACCGGAGTTCGCTCCCAGCTGTCAGTTGTGCCATTAGGCCAGGCATTTAAATTTCACATTGCCTCTTCTCTCTCCCTCGTGGCGATGGATTCCACCAGGAATGAGGTCTCAAGAGTGATTTATATACGTTGCATATACTTGTTTCGCAATCAAGCTAAGATACATGTGCATAAACTAAAGTGGTTGCTGACATTTAGTTTAATACCAAAATAAACATTAAACGTGAATGTGTTGCTTACTACAATTGCAATCCTATTCGATAAGTGTCTTCATATAGGCAATAAACATTAAACAGGGATTGTAATTCTGTATGTGTGTGTGGTGGTGGTGGTGGTGATGCACCGTGGCAATAAACAATAAAGTACAATATCACTGAAGAGCCTGTCGTGTGTTTGTCCGGGGATTACTAACAATGCTTAAATACAATCAGTAAACATCATGGAATATGGCGACTTAGATAAAACCATATGATATCTATGTATCACACATGTCTTTTAGCTTCGATTGCGGAGTAAGTTAATTTAGCTTAACTCTTTCACCGCCAATGTCGCATAAAAGCGACGTTGCAAAGAAGCAGAGAACCCGATCAGACAGAACAGAACGTGCCGTCTGATCAGGCTATATGCTGATTGCTTTTCAGACAATGGAGCTGAATCACCTGTCCTTGCGCCGCGCTGATCTGGATCTGCATATGTTCTGAATTTATTCGGCGCTGAAAGAGTTAATCGCTCTCGGATACATCATTCCTCAAACCCGATGGAATCCATCATCATTATGTAGAGAGAATAGAAACTGTGGATGTTTAAGTGATGGGGGTAATTAAAATTGCTCACAGAGATTAATAGACTAATTATATGAACAGATGAAAGTGATGCAGTGTTCGTCAAATAAATGGTTCAGGTAAGTATCATAGCATGGGAGATCATGGTCAAAAATGACCAAATGAATTTATGTATAGAGTGGCGGAACCTATGCTCGGCGTATTCCTATGCTCGGCGTATATTTTCGCTGACAGAGGTGAAGCATGGTTCAATAGTATCCCGTTGAGCGTACCGGTAGCCTAATGCAA
Organism: Archivesica marissinica; assembly: GCA_014843695.1. Lineage (NCBI taxonomy): Eukaryota > Metazoa > Mollusca > Bivalvia > Venerida > Vesicomyidae > Archivesica > Archivesica marissinica. The sequence goes on from CM026391.1 coordinate 47,210,227, forward strand.
CTGTCACCTGAACAACTTGTTGGGAGAATATTTTCCACAGAAATGATGCTGTTTATGAGCATTTCAGGTGGCTATCCGGATTGGAAAAAAATGTACAAATAATCAGAAAAAAAGTTTCTTATGAGTTGTAATATTGTTAGTTATTGATGTTACTAAGTCAAAATAATATATTCAATATTTACCCGTGCATAAATAAAAAAAACACTCATAGGTGCCCTAAAGTATCTAGTTCCTCACGGAAACAGGTGCCGTTGCGATAGCTGTATTGAGGCGCATGGTCACGTAATGAAGCTAAACTTTTCAACAACAATTTTTTGAAAGTTGTGTTCGCGATCCAAGAAAATAATAATATACGGCAAGTGCATTTAATTTTTTTATAGGCCATGATATGTAGGATTTACGACGAGCATAGGTTCCACCATTCTACTAAGAATAAATAAGCAAGCATAAGAAATATGTTTCGATGTTTCGAAAAAGGAAGAAGAATTGATAGACATCGCAACTTTTGTATTACCTCCATTGGTAGATAATGTCCGATTTATCCCAAAATGTGAATGTATGTCCACGTGTTTACTGTTGTTCCCTAATGTTGCGGTATGACAAATGTGAATTTATCAAATTAAGATAACGCTGTTTGCAAATTTACATATAAGAACGCAATTGCATATACTGTAGGATATCTGTCGAGATCTAGTAATTTAAATAATTATAAGTAGCGAAAGTGGAATAAAATTGTTAGCATGTTGTGCAAAGGAAACAACAAACAGAGGAAAACATTTAATAGGACCTATCTACTTTTAGAGAGCATTCAGGGGCAGTAACTGACCGATGTCTCTCATTGCTACAATATAAATGTTCGGTTTATATATAAAATATGAACCCACTATCCACTAATGATAGAAATTAGAAGTGCTTACTTACAACAATAACTGTTAATGAATGAAAGTAAGCAGCTATACTCGAAACCGTGCCTCAGCTTTTACGTGCTTTTCCCGATCACGTGCACTCTGGAATGGGTCACTGGCTACTTCCAAAATCTAAACGAACGCATCTCTTCAGGAGGCGTCGCTCATATGGTGGTTGTGTGTTTACGTTTATTTATTGTCGGTATTTTCCCATATGAGCGACGCCTCCTGAAGAGATTAGTCAATATATATTGGAGGATAGTGCAATGATACAGACAGAGACCCTTCCGAAATATTGTTAATATTATTACGGTCTGACGGGGGATCGAACCTGCGATACATGGATTCGCAGTCGTGTTAACCACATTGGTCAACCGGTAACGATGATAAATAAATATAAAACACGCAAACGCACGCACGCACGCACACACACACACACGCACACATATATATACTGCCGCCAAAAAGAAGCTGTGCACTTTTATATTGAGCGTTACTTTTTCGATACAAATTTTAGAATTATGAAGTTTACTATCATGAGTGAAGAACATAATCCTTCACACATTGCACTAATGTACCGTACCCAATCCTTCACACATTGCACTAATGTACCGTACCCAATCCTTCACACATTGCACTAATTTACACAATATTTAACGCATAGACGTCCAAATTGGCAATATTGTTTTTCGAAATGGATGTAAATATTACCACTAAGGCAAGTGTATAGTTTCTTTTTGGTGTCAGTATATCTATATGTTTTAAGACATAATCCAAATACACTTGATATTTGACCAGATTATTTAAGCTTACAAAGGAGATCATTTTGTTGAAATGTATGGCGTGCTTGTTGCTAATAGTAATCGTGTTACCTCCGTGTAATCAGGTATATAATCGTGTTACCTCCGTGTAATCAGGTATATAATCGTGTTACCTCCGTGTAATCAGGTATATAATCGTGTTACCTCCGTGTAAACATACATATAATCGTGTTACCTCGGTGTAAACAGACATATAATCATGTTACCTCCGTGTAAACAGAAATATAATCGTGTTATATCCGTGCAAACAGACATATACTCGTGTTACCTCCGTGTAAACAGGAATATAATCGTGCTACCTCCGTGTAAACAGACATATAATCGTGTTATCTCCGTGCAAACAGACATATACTCGTGTTACCTCCGTGTAAACAGGTATATAATCGTGCTACCTCCGTGTAAACAGACATATACTCGTGTTATATCCGTGCAAACAGACATATACTCGTGTTACCTCCGTGTAATCAGGCATATAATCGTGCTACCTCCGTGTAAACAGACATATAATCGTGTTACCTCCGTGTAAACAGACATATAATCGTGTTACCTCCGTGTAAACAGGCATATACTCGTGTTACCTACGTGTAAACAGGTATATAATCGTGCTACCTCCGTGTAAACAGACATATAATCGTGTTATCTCCGTGTAAACAGACATATAATCGTGTTATCTCCGTGTAAACAGACATATAATAGTGCTACCTCCGTGTAAACAGGCATATAATCGTGTTACCTCCGTGTAATCAGGCATATAATCGTGCTACCTCCGTGTAAACAGACATATAATCGTGTTACCTCCGTGTAAACAGACATATAATCGTGTTACCTCCGTGTAAACAGGCATATAATCGTGTTATCTCCGTGTAAACAGGCAAATAATCGTGTTACCTCCATGTAATCAGGCATATAATCGTGTTATCTCCGTGTAAACAGGCATATAATCGTGTTACCTCCGTGTAAACAGAAATATAATCGTGTTACCTCCGTGTAAACAGACATATAATCGTGTTACTTCCGTGTAAACGGGCATATAATCGTGTTATCTCCGTGTAAATTGGCATATAATCGTGTTATATCCGTGCAAACAGACATATACTCGTGTTACCTCCGTGTAAACAGGTATATAATCGTGCTACCTCCGTGTAAACAGACATATAATCGTGTTATCTCCGTGTAAACAGACATATAATCGTGTTATCTCCGTGTAAACAGACATATAATAGTGCTACCTCCGTGTAAACAGGTATATAATCGTGTTACCTCCGTGTAAACAGACATATAATCGTGTTATATCCATGCAGACAGGCATATAATCGTGTTACTTCCGTGTAAACAGACATATAATCGTGTTCTATCCGTGCAAACAAACATATAATCGTGTTACCTCCGTATAAACAGACATATAATCGTATTACCTCCGTGTAAACAGGCATATAATGGTGTTACCTCCGTGTAAACAGACATATAATCGTGTTACCTCCGTGTAAACAGACATATAATCGTGTTACCTCCGTGTAAACAGACATATAATCGTGTTACTTCCGTGTACACAGACATATAATCGTGTTACCTCCGTGTTAACGGGCATATAATCGTGTTATCTCCATGTAAATTGGCATATAATCGTGTTATATCCGTGCAAACAGACATATACTCGTGTTACCTCCGTGTAAACAGGTATATAATCGTGTTACCTCCGTGTAAACAGACATATAATCGTGTTACCTCCGTGTAAACAGACATATAATCGTGTTACTTCCGTGTAAACAGACATATAATCGTGTTACTTCCGTGTAAACGGGCATATAATCGTGTTATCTCCGTGTAAATTGGCATATAATCGTGTTATATCCGTGCAAACAGACATATACTCGTGTTACCTCCGTGTAAACAGGTATATAATCGTGCTACCTCCGTGTAAACAGACATATAATCGTGTTATCTCCGTGTAAACAGACATATAATCGTGTTATCTCCGTGTAAACAGACATATAATAGTGCTACCTCCGTGTAAACAGGTATATAATCGTGTTACCTCCGTGTAAACAGACATATAATCGTGTTATATCCATGCAGACAGGCATATAATCGTGTTACTTCCGTGTAAACAGACATATAATCGTGTTCTATCCGTGCAAACAAACATATAATCGTGTTACCTCCGTATAAACAGACATATAATCGTATTACCTCCGTGTAAACAGGCATATAATGGTGTTACCTCCGTGTAAACAGACATATAATCGTGTTACCTCCGTGTAAACAGACATATAATCGTGTTACCTCCGTGTAAACAGACATATAATCGTGTTACTTCCGTGTACACAGACATATAATCGTGTTACCTCCGTGTTAACGGGCATATAATCGTGTTATCTCCATGTAAATTGGCATATAATCGTGTTATATCCGTGCAAACAGACATATACTCGTGTTACCTCCGTGTAAACAGGTATATAATCGTGTTACCTCCGTGTAAACAGACATATAATCGTGTTATCTCCGTGTAAACAGACATATAATCGTGTTATCTCCGTGTAAACAGACATATAATAGTGCTACCTCCGTGTAAACAGGTATATAATCGTGTTACCTCCGTGTAAACAGACATATAATCGTGTTATATCCATGCAGACAGGCATATAATCGTGTTACTTCCGTGTAAACAGACATATAATCGTGTTCTATCCGTGCAAACAGACATATAATCGTGTTACCTCCGTATAAACAGACATATAATCGTATTACCTCCGTGTAAACAGGCATATAATGGTGTTACCTCCGTGTAAACAGGCATATAATCGTGTTACATCCGTGTAAACAGGCATATAATCGTGTTACCTTCGTGTAAACAGGCATGCAATCGTATTACCTCCGTGAAAACAGGCATATAATTGTGTTACATCCATGTAAACAGACATATAATCGTGTTATATCCGTGAAAACAGACATATAATCGTGTTACCTCCGTGTAAATAGACATATAATCGTGTTAGCTCCGTGCAAACAGGCATATAATCGTGTTACTTGCGTGTAAACAGACATATAATCGTGTTAACTCCATGTAAACATGCATATAATCGTATTACCTCCGTGTAAACAGACTTATACTCGTGTTACCTCCGTGTAAACAGGCATATAATCGTGCTACCTCCGTGTAAACAGACATATAATCGTGTTACCTCCGTGCAAACAGACATATACTAGTGTTACCTCCGTGTAATCAGGTATATAATCGTGTTATCTGCGTGTAAACAGATATATAATCGTGTTACCTCAGTGTAAACAGACATATAATCATGTTACCTCCGTGTAATCAGGCATATACTCGTATTACCTCCGTGTAAACAGACATATAATCGTGTTACCTCGGTGTAAACAGACATATAATCATGTTATCTCCGTGTAAACAGACATATAATCGTGTTATATCCGTGCAAACAGACATATAATCGTGTTACCTCCGTGTAAACAGACATATAATCGTGTTACCTCCTTGTAATCATGCATATAATCGTGTTATCTCCGTGTAAACAGGCATATAATCGTGTTACCTCCGTGTAAACAGACATATAATCGTGTTACCTCCGTGTAAACAGGTATATAATCGTGCTACTTCCGTGTAAACAGACATATAATCGTGTTACCTCCGTGTAAACAGAAATATAATCGTGTTACCTCCGTGTAAACAGGCATATAATCGTGTTATCTCCGTGTAAACAGGCATATAATCGTGTTACCTCCGTGTAAACAGACATATAATCGTGTTACCTCCGTGTAAACAGACATATAATCGTGTTACATCCGTGTAAACAGACATATAATCGTGTTACTTCCGTGTAAACAGAAATATAATCGTGTTACCTCCGTGTAAACGGGCATATAATCGTGTTATCTCCGTGTAAATTGGCATATAATCGTGTTATATCCGTGCAAACAGACATATACTCGTGTTATCTACGTGTAAACAGATATATAATCGTGTTACCTCCGTGTAAAAAGACATATAATCGTGTTATATCCGTGCAGACAGGCATATAATCGTGTTACTTCCGTGTAAACAGGCATATAATCGTGTTACCTCCGTGTAAACAGACATATAATCGTGTTACCTCCGTGTAAACGGGCATATAATCGTGTTACCTCCGTGTAAATTGGCATATATTCGTGTTACTTCCGTGTAAACAGACATATAATCGTGTTACCTCCGTGTATACGGGCATATAATCGTGTTATCTCCGTGTAAATTGGCATATAATCGTGTTATATCCGTGCAAACAGACATATACTCGTGTTACTTCTGTGTAAACAGACATATAATCGTGTTACCTCCGTGTAAACAGACATATAATCGTGTTACCTCCGTGTAAACAGACATATAATCGTGTTACCTCCGTGTAAACAGACATATAATCGTGTTACCTCCGTTTAAACAGACATATAATCGTGTTATATCCGTGAAAACAGACTTATAATCGTGTTACCTCCGTGTAAACAGACATATAATCGTGTTACCTCCGTGCAAACAGGCATATAATCGTGTTACTTGCGTGTAAACAGACATATAATCGTGTTACTTCCGTGTAAAAAGGCATATCATCGTGTTAACTCCGTGTAAACATGCATATAATCGTATTACCTCCATGTAAACAGACATATACTCGTGTTACCTCCATGTAAACAGGCATATAATCGTGCTACCTCCGTGTAAACAGACATATAATCGTGTTACCTCCGTGCAAACAGATATATACCAGTGTTACCTCCGTGTAATCAGGTATATAATCGTGTTACCTCAGTGTAAACAGACATATAATCATGTTACCTCCGTGTAATCAGGCATATACTCGTATTACCTCCGTGTAAACAGACATATAATCGTGTTACCTCCGTTTAAACAGACATATAATCGTGTTATATCCGTGAAAACAGACATATACTCGTGTTACCTCCATGTAAACAGGCATATAATCGTGCTACCTCCGTGTAAACAGACATATAATCGTGTTACCTCCGTGCAAACAGATATATACCAGTGTTACCTCTGTGTAATCAGGTATATAATCGTGTTACCTCAGTGTAAACAGACATATAATCATGTTACCTCCGTGTAATCAGGCATATACTCGTATTACCTCCGTGTAAACAGACATATAATCGTGTTACCTCGGTGTAAACAGACATATAATCATGTTACCTCCGTGTAAACAGACATATAATCGTGTTATATCCGTGCAAACAGACATATAATCGTGTTACCTCCGTGTAAACAGACATATAATCGTGTTACCTCCTTGTAATCATGCATATAATCGTGTTATCTCCGTGTAAACAGGCATATAATCGTGTTACCTCCGTGTAAACCGACATATAATCGTGTTACCTCCGTGTAAACAGACATATAATCGTGTTACCTCCGTGTAAACAGGTATATAATCGTGCTACCTCCGTGTAAACAGATATATAGTCGTGTTACCTCCGTGTAAACAGACATATAATCGTGTTACCTCCGTGTAAACAGGCATATAATCGTGTTATCTCCGTGTAAACAGGCATATAATCGTGTTACCTCCGTGTAAACAGGCATGTAATCGTATTACCTCCGTGTAAACAGACATATAATCATGTTACTTCCATGACAACAGACATATAATCGTGATACCTCCGTGTAAACAGACATATAATCGTGTTACCTCCGTGTAAACAGACATATAATCGTGTTACTTGCGTGTAAACAGACATATAATCGTGTTACTTCCGTGTAAAAAGGCATATCATCGTGTTAACTCAGTGTAAACATGCATATAATCGTATTACCTCCGTGTAAACAGACATATACTCGTGTTACCTCCTTGTAAACAGGCATATAATCGTGCTACCTCCGTGTAAACAGACATATAATCGTGTTACCTCCGTGCAAACAGATATATACTAGTGTTACCTCCGTGTAATCAGGTATATAATCGTGTTACCTCCGTGTAAACAGATATATAATCGTGTTACCTCAGTGTAAACAGACATATAATCATGTTACCTCCGTGTAATCAGACATATACTCGTATTACCTCCGTGTAAACAGACATATAATCGTGTTACCTCGGTGTAAACAGACATATAGTCATGTTACCTCCGTGTAAACAGACATATAATCGTGTTATATCCGTGCAAACAGACATATAATCGTGTTACCTCCGTGTAAACAGACATATAATCGTGTTACCTCCTTGTAATCATGCATATAATCGTGTTATCTCCGCGTAAACAGGCATATAATCGTGTTACCTCCGTGTAAACAGACATATAATCGTGTTACCTCCGTGTAAACAGACATATAATCGTGTTACCTCCGTGTAAACAGGTATATAATCGTGCTACCTCCGTGTAAACAGACATATAATCGTGTTACCTCCGTGTAAACAGACATATAATCGTGTTACCTCCGTGTAAACAGGCATATAATCGTGTTATCTCCGTGTAAACAGGCATTAATCGTGTTACCTCCGTGTAAACAGGCATGTAATCGTATTACCTCCGTGTAAACAGACATATAATCATGTTACTTCCATGACAACAGACATATAATCGTGATACCTCCGTGTACACAGGCATATAATCGTGTTACCTCCGTGCAAACAGACATATAATCGTGTTACCTCCGTGTAAACAGACATATAATCGTGTTATATCCGTGAAAACAGACATATAATCGTGCTACCTCCGTGTAAACAGACATATAATCGTGTTACCTCCGTGCAAATAGGCATATAATCGTGTTACTTCCGTGTAAACAGACATATAATCGTGTTACCTCAGTGTAAACAGGCATGTAATCGTATTACCTCCGTGTAAACAGACATATTATCGTGTTATATCCGTGCAAACAGGCATATAATCGTGTTACTTCCCTGTAAACAGACATATAATCATGTTACCTCCCTGTAAGCAGACATATAATCGTATTACCTCCGTGTAAGCAGACATATAATCGTGTTACTTGCGTGTAAACAGAAAAATAATCGTGTTACCTCCGTGTAAACAGACATATAATCATGTTACCTCCATGTAAACATGCATATAATCGTGTTACCTCCGTGTAAGCAGACATATAATCGTATTACCTCCGTGTAAGCAGACATAGAATCGTGTTACCTCCATGTAAACAGGCATATAATCGTGTTACCTCCATGTAAACAGGCATATAATCGTGTTACCTCCGTGTAAACATGCAAATAATCGTATTACCTCCGTGTAAACAGACATATAATCGTGTTAACTCCGTGTAAACAGAAATATAATCGTCTTACCTCCATGTAAACAGGAATATAATCGTGTTACCTCCGTGTAAACAGGCATATAATCGTATTACCTCTGTGTAAACAGGCATATAATCGTGTTACTTCCGTGTAAACAAACATATATTCGTATTACCTCCGTGTAAACAGGCATATACTCGTGTTAACTCCGTGTAAACAGACATATAATCGTGTTACATCCGTGTAAACAGGAATATAATCGTGTTATATCCCTGCAAACAGACATATAATCGTGTTACCTCCGTGTAAACAGACATATAATCGTGTTACCTCCGTGTAAACAGACATATAATCGTGTTATATCCGTGCAAACAGACATATAATCGTGCTACCTCCGTGCAAACAGACATATAATCGTGTTACCTCCGTGTAAACATGCATGTAATCGTATTACCTCAGTGTAAACATGCATATAATTGTATTACCTCCGTGTAAACAGACATATAATCGTGTTACCTCCGTGTAAACAGATATATAATCGTCTTACCTCCATGTACAGAGGCATATAATCGTATTATCTCCATGTAAACAGGCATATAATCGTGTTACTTCCGTGTAAACAAACATATATTCGTATTACCTCCGTGTAAACAGGCATATACTCGTGTTACCTCCGTGTAAACAGACATATAATCGTGTTACATCCGTGTAAACAGGCATATAATCGTGTTATATCCGTGCAAACAGACATATAATCGTGTTACCTCCGTGTAAACAGACATATAATCGTGTTACCTCCGTGTAAACAGACATATAATCGTGTTATATCCGTGCAAACAGACATATAATCGTGCTACCTCCGTGCAAGCAGACATATAATCGTGTTACCTCCGTGTAAACATGCATGTAATCGTATTATCTCAGTGTAAACAGGCATATAATTGTGTTACATCCGTACAAACAGTCATAATCGTGTTACATCCGTACAAATAGACATATAATCGTACTATATCCGTGCAAACAGACATATAATCGTGTTATATCCGTGCAAACAGACATATAATCGTGCTACCTCCGTGTAAACAGACATATAATCGTGTTACCTCCGTGCAAATAGGCATATAATCGTGTTACTTCCGTGTAAACAGACATATAATCGTGTTACCTCCGTGTAAACAGGTATATAATCGTGCTACCTCCGTGTAAACAGACATATAATCGTGTTACCTCCGTGTAAACAGACATATAATCGTGTTACCTCCGTGTAAACAGGCATATAATCGTGTTATCTCCGTGTAAACAGGCATTAATCGTGTTACCTCCGTGTAAACAGGCATGTAATCGTATTACCTCCGTGTAAACAGACATATAATCATGTTACTTCCATGACAACAGACATATAATCGTGATACCTCCGTGTACACAGGCATATAATCGTGTTACCTCCGTGCAAACAGACATATAATCGTGTTACCTCCGTGTAAACAGACATATAATCGTGTTATATCCGTGAAAACAGACATATAATCGTGCTACCTCCGTGTAAACAGACATATAATCGTGTTACCTCCGTGCAAATAGGCATATAATCGTGTTACTTCCGTGTAAACAGACATATAATCGTGTTACCTCAGTGTAAACAGGCATGTAATCGTATTACCTCCGTGTAAACAGACATATTATCGTGTTATATCCGTGCAAACAGGCATATAATCGTGTTACTTCCCTGTAAACAGACATATAATCGTGTTACCTCCGTGTAAACAGACATATAATCATGTTACCTCCCTGTAAGCAGACATATAATCGTATTACCTCCGTGTAAGCAGACATATAATCGTGTTACTTGCGTGTAAACAGAAAAATAATCGTGTTACCTCCGTGTAAACAGACATATAATCATGTTACCTCCATGTAAACATGCATATAATCGTGTTACCTCCGTGTAAGCAGACATATAATCGTATTACCTCCGTGTAAGCAGACATAGAATCGTGTTACCTCCATGTAAACAGGCATATAATCGTGTTACCTCCATGTAAACAGGCATATAATCGTGTTACCTCCGTGTAAACATGCAAATAATCGTATTACCTCCGTGTAAACAGACATATAATCGTGTTAACTCCGTGTAAACAGAAATATAATCGTCTTACCTCCATGTAAACAGGAATATAATCGTGTTACCTCCGTGTAAACAGGCATATAATCGTATTACCTCTGTGTAAACAGGCATATAATCGTGTTACTTCCGTGTAAACAAACATATATTCGTATTACCTCCGTGTAAACAGGCATATACTCGTGTTAACTCCGTGTAAACAGACATATAATCGTGTTACATCCGTGTAAACAGGAATATAATCGTGTTATATCCCTGCAAACAGACATATAATCGTGTTACCTCCGTGTAAACAGACATATAATCGTGTTACCTCCGTGTAAACAGACATATAATCGTGTTATATCCGTGCAAACAGACATATAATCGTGCTACCTCCGTGCAAACAGACATATAATCGTGTTACCTCCGTGTAAACATGCATGTAATCGTATTACCTCAGTGTAAACATGCATATAATTGTATTACCTCCGTGTAAACAGACATATAATCGTGTTACCTCCGTGTAAACAGATATATAATCGTCTTACCTCCATGTACAGAGGCATATAATCGTATTATCTCCATGTAAACAGGCATATAATCGTGTTACTTCCGTGTAAACAAACATATATTCGTATTACCTCCGTGTAAACAGGCATATACTCGTGTTACCTCCGTGTAAACAGACATATAATCGTGTTACATCCGTGTAAACAGGCATATAATCGTGTTATATCCGTGCAAACAGACATATAATCGTGTTACCTCCGTGTAAACAGACATATAATCGTGTTACCTCCGTGTAAACAGACATATAATCGTGTTATATCCGTGCAAACAGACATATAATCGTGCTACCTCCGTGCAAGCAGACATATAATCGTGTTACCTCCGTGTAAACATGCATGTAATCGTATTATCTCAGTGTAAACAGGCATATAATTGTGTTACATCCGTACAAACAGTCATAATCGTGTTACATCCGTACAAATAGACATATAATCGTACTATATCCGTGCAAACAGACATATAATCGTGTTATATCCGTGCAAACAGACATATAATCGTGCTACCTCCGTGTAAACAGACATATAATCGTGTTACCTCCGTGCAAATAGGCATATAATCGTGTTACTTCCGTGTAAACAGACATATAATTGTTTTACCTCCTTGTAAACAGACATATAATCGTGTTACATCCATGTAAACAGGCATATAATCGTGTTACCTCCGTGTAAACAGGCATTTAATCGTATTACCTCCGTGTAAACAGACATATTATCATGTTATATCCGTGCAAACAGGCATATAATCATGTTACTTCCGTGACAACAGACATATAATCGTGATACCTCCGTGTACACAGGCATATAATCGTGTTACCTCCGTGCAAACAGACATATAATCGTGTTACTTCCGTGTAAACAGACATATAATCGTGTTATATCCGTGAAAACAGACATATAATCGTGCTACCTCCGTGTAAACAGACATATAATCGTGTTACCTCCGTGCAAATAGGCATATAATCGTGTTACTTCCGTGTAAACAGATATATAATCGTGTTACCTCCGTGTAAACAGGCATGTAATCGTATTACCTCAGTGTAAACAGACATATTATCGTGTTATATCCATGCAAACAGACATGTAATCGTGCTACCTCCGTGAAAACAGGCATATAATCATGTTACTTCTGTGAAAACAGACATATAATCGTGCTAACTCCGTGTAAACAGACATATAATCGTGTTACCTCCGTGCAAATAGGCATATAATCGTGTTACTTCCGTGTAAACAGACATATAATCGTGTTACCTCCGTGTAAACAGGCATATAATCGTGTTACCTCCGTGCAAACAGACATATAATCGTGCTACCTCCGTGTAAACAGACATATAATCGTGTTACCTCCGTGCAAATAGGCATATAATCGTGTTACTTCCGTGTAAACAGACATATAATTGTGTTACCTCCTTGTAAACAGACATAAAATCGTGTTACATCCTTGTAAACAGGCATATAATCGTGTTACCTCCGTGTAAATAGGCATGTAATCGTATTACCTCCGTGTAAACAGACATATTATCATGTTATATCCGTGCAAACAGGCATATAATCATGTTACTTCCGTGACAACAGACATATAATCGTGATACCTCCGTGTACACATGCATATAATCGTGCTACCTCCGTGTAAACAGACATATAATCGTGTTACCTCCGTGCAAATAGGCATATAATCGTGTTACTTCCGTGTAAACAGACATATAATTGTGTTACCTCCTTGTAAACAGACATAAAATCGTGTTACATCCTTGTAAACAGGCATATAATCGTGTTACCTCCGTGTAAATAGGCATGTAATCGTATTACCTCCGTGTAAACAGACATATTATCATGTTATATCCGTGCAAACAGGCATATAATCATGTTACTTCCGTGACAACAGACATATAATCGTGATACCTCCGTGTACACATGCATATAATCGTGTTATCTCCGTGCAAACAGACATATAATCGTGTTACCTCCGTGTAAACAGGCATGTAATCGTATTACCTCCGTGTAAACAGACATATTATCGTGTTATATCCATGCAAACAGGCATATAATCGTTTTACTTCCGTGTAAACAAACATATACTCGTGTTATATCCGTGCAAATAGACATACAATCGTGTTACCTACGTGTAAACAGACATATAATCGTGTTACCTCAGTGTAACAGACATATAATCGTGTTACCTCCGTGCAAACAGACATATAATCGTGTTACCTCCGTGTAAACAGGCATATAATCGTCTTACCTCCATGTAAACAGACATATAATCGTGTTACCTCCGAGTAAACAGACATATAATCGTGTTACCTCCGTGTAAACAGATATATAATCGTATTATATCCGGGCAAACAGACATATAATCGTGTTACTTCCGAGGAAACAGACATATAATCGTGTTACCTCTGTGTAAACAGGCATATAATCGTGTTACATCCGTGTAAACAGACATATAATCGTGCTACCTCCATGTAAACAGGCATATAATTGTCTTACCTCCATGTAAACAGGCATATAATATGTATTACCTCCATGTAAACAGATATATAATCGTGTTACCTCCGTGCAAACAGACATATAATCGTGTTACCTCCGTGTAAACAGGCATATAATCGTCTTACCTCCATGTAAACAGACATATAATCGTGTTACTTCAGTGAAAACAGACATATAATCGTGTTACCTCCGTGTAAACAGGCATATAATCGTGTTACCTCCATGTAAACAGACATATAATCGTGTTACCTCCGTGTAAACAGACATATAATCGTGTTACTTCCGTGTAAACAGACATATAATCGTGTTACCTCCGTGTAAACAGATATATAATCGTGTTACCGTGTAAACAGATATATATTCGTGTTACCTCCGTGTAAACAGGCATTTAATCGTATTATCTGCGTGTAAACAGGCATATACTCGTGTTATATTCGTGCAAACAGACATATAATCGTGCTAGCTCCGTGTAAACAGACATATAATCGTATTACCTCCGTTTAAACAGGCATATAATCGTGTTACCTCCCTGTAAACAGGCATATAATCCTGCTACTTCCGTGTAAACAGACATATAATCGTGTTATATCCGTGCAAACAGAAATATAATCGTGATACCTCTGTGTAAACAGGCATATAATCGTATTACCTCCGTGTAAACAGGCATATAATCGTGTTATATCGTTGCAGACAGGCAAATAATCGTGCTACTTCCGTGTATACAGACATATAATCGTGTTATATCTGTGCAAACAGAAATATAATCGTACTACCTCCGTGTAAACAGACATATAATCGTATTACCTCCGTGTAAACAGACATATAATCGTGTTACCTCCGTGTAAACAGGCATATAATCGTGTTATCTCCATGTAAACAGGCATATAATCGTGGTACCTCCGTGTAATCAGGCATATAATCGTGTTATCTCCGTGAAAACAGGCATATAATCGTGTTACCTCCGTGTAAACAGACATATAATCGTGTTACATCCGTGTAAACAGGCATATAATCGTGTTATATCCGTGCAAACAGACATATAATCGTGTTACCTCCATGTAAACAGGCATATAATCGTGTTACCTCCGTGTAAGCAGACAAATAATCGTATTGCCTCCGTGTAAGCAGACATATAATCGTGTTACCTCCATGTAAACAGGCATATAATCGTGTTACCTCCGTGTAAACATGCATATAATCGTATTACCTCCGTGTAAACAGACATATAATCGTGTTAACTCCGTGTAAACAGACATATAATCGTCTTACCTCCATGTAAACAGGCATATAATCGTGTTACCTCCGTGTAAACAGGCATATAATCGTATTACCTCCGTGTAAACAGGCATATAATCGTGTTACTTCCGTGTAAACAAACATATATTCGTGTTACTTCCGTGTAAACAGACATATAATCGTGTTACCTCCTTGTAAACAGACATATAATCGTGTTATATCCGTGCAAACAGACATATAATCGTGTTATATCCGTGCAAACAGACATATAATCGTATTACTTCCGTGTAAACAGATATATAATCGTGTTACCTCCGTGTAAACAGGCATGTAATCGTATTACTTCCGTGTAAACAGACATATAATCGTGTTATATCCGTGCAAACAGACATAAAATCGTGTTACCTCCGTGTAAACAGGCATGTAATCGTATCATATCCGTGCAAACAGACATATAATCGTGTTACCTCCGTGTAAACAGACATATAATCATGTTAACTCCATGCAAATAGGCATATAATCGTGTTACCTCCGTGCAAACAGACATATAATCGTGTTACCTCCGTGTAAACAGGCATATACTCGTATTATCTTCGTGTAAACAGACATATAATCGTGTTACCTCCATGCAAATAGGCATATAATCGTGTTACTTCCGTGTAAACAGACATATAATCGTGTTACCTCCGTGGAAAAAGGCATATAATCGTGTTACCTCCGTTTAAATAGACATATAATCGTGTTACCTCCATGTATATAGGCATATAATCGTGTTACTTCCGTGTAAACAGACATATAATCGTGTTACTTCCGTGTAAACCGACATATAATCGAGTTACCTCCGTGTAAACAGGCATATAATTGTATTATCTCTGTGTAAACAGGCATATACTTGTGTTATATTCGTGCAAACAGACATATAATCGTGTTATATCCGTGCAGACAGGCAAATAATCCTGTTAGTTCCGTGCAAACAGACATATAATCGTGTTATATCCGTGCAAACAGACATATAATCGTGCTACCTCCGTGTAAACAGACATATAAACGTATTACCTCCGTGTAAACAGGCATAAAATTGTGTTACCTCCCTGTAAACAGGCATATAATCGTGTTACCTCCGTGTAAACAGGCATGTACTCGTATTACCTCCGTGTAAACAGGCATATAATCGTGTTACATCCGTACAAACAGACATAATCGTGTTACATCCGTACAAATAGACATATAATCGTGTTATATCCGTGCAAACAGACATATAATCGTGTTACCTCCGTGTAAACAGACATATAATCGTGTAACCTCCGTGCAAATAGGCATATAATCGTGTTACTTCCGTGTAAACAGACATATAAACATGTTATCTCCGTGCAAACAGGCATATAATCGTGTTTCTTCCGTGTAAACAGAAATATAATCGTGTTACCTCCTTGTATACAGACATATAAACATGTTATCTCCGTTTAAACAGAAATATAATCGTGTTACCTCCGTGTAAACAGGCATGCAATCGTATTACCTCCGGGTTAACAGGCATATAATTGTGTTACATCCATGTAAACAGACATATAATCGTGTTATATCCGTGCAAACAGACATATAATCGTGTTACCTCCGTGTAAACAGACATATAATCGTGTTACCTCCGTGTAAACAGACATGTAATCGTGTTACCTCCGTGTAAACAGACATATAATCGTGTTACCTCCGTGTAAACAGACATATAATCGTGTTACCTCCGTGTAAACAGACATATAATCGTGCTACCTCCGTGTAAACAGACATATAATCGTGTTATATCCGTGCAAACAGACATATAATCGTGCTACCTCCGTGTAAACAGACATATAAACGTATTACCTCCGTGTAAACAGGCATATAATTGTGTTACCTCCCTGTAAACAGGCATATAATCGTGTTACCTCCGTGTAAACAGGCATGTAATCGTATTAGCTCCGTGTAAACAGGCATATAATCGTGTTACATCCGTACAAACAGACATAATCGTGTTACATCCGTACAAATAGACATATAATCGTGTTATATCCGTGCAAACAGACATATAATAGTGTTACCTCCGTGTAAACAGACATATAATCGTGTTATATCCGTGCAAACAGACATATAATCGTGTAATCTCCGTGCAAATAGGCATATAATCGTGTTACTTCCGTGTAAACAGACATATAATCGTGTTACCTCCGTGTAAACAGGCATGCAATCGTATTACCTCCGGGTTAACAGGCATATAATTGTGTTACATCCATGTAAACAGACATATAATCGTGTTACCTCCGTGTAAACAGACATATAATCGTGTTACCTCCGTGCAAACAGGCATATAATCGTGTTACTTGCGTGTAAACAGACATATAATCGTGTTACCTCCGTGTAAACAGACATATAATCGTGTTACCTCCATTTAAACAGGCATATAATCGTGTTACCTCCGTGTAAACATGCATATAATCGTATTACCTCCGTTTAAACAGATGTCCTAAACAGTTAATCTGCTTTGAGAGCTAACTCGTTCTGGAAAAGTCATCCAATTTAGTGCTGTGAAAAGTTCGGAAGAGGGAATTAATAGTCTGTGTCAGGAATTAGTCTTGTAGCTCGTGTTTGGAGTCTAACTGTTTTATCTCTAAATATGCGCTATGTACAGTTCCCTCAAATCCTGTTCGAATTAAATATATTTAATCATAGAAAGTGGAGCCTCAATGGTGAAATGGAGCAGTGTCCTCCTCGTAAATCGAGAGGTTGTGAGTTCGAACACCGATAGAACCACAGTGATGATGTACTTAAGCAAGACTCTTAAATAACCATTATATCTTCTCTCTCACTCCCTCTCTCCCTCTCTCCCTCTCTCTCCCTATCTCTCACATCTCCCTCGTTCCACCTATCTCCCTCTCTCCCTCTCTCACTCTCTCCCATCCTCCCCTCTCTCCCTCTCTCCCTCTCTCCCTCTCTCTCTCTCTCTCTTGCTGATGTATTCAATCAGGAAAGAGGTAGACCTCGAATGCGATTAAACTAATGTTTTGTGGGGGGGGGGGTGGTAAACACTTGTTTCGCAATCGAACTAAAATAAATTTGTATATACTTTGGAAATCTACGTGTGTATCCAATATAGTGTGGACTTGTGGAATTAAGTACATAGATGGTGAATGGAAAATAAAACATTAACAATTGAAGATGTTATTGTTAATTAATCACGACTATCTACACAATGAACCGATCAAATATATGTTCTTCTGGTGTCTGTCACTGGTGTAGGTTTGTGAAATGAAACATCAAACCGTATATTAAAGACCACTTCATATAGTCACTTCAAGTAATGATTTATTTCTGAATAAAGCTGAAACTGTTGCAATGATATAGTGAAGTGGTGTGTGAGGGGGGATGGATGAGGGGGATGGGTGAGGGGGATGGGTGAAGGGGGATGGGTGAGGGGATGGGTGCGGACTGCGAAACAAGTTCTTGCAAATTATATTAATCACTCTCGACACCTCATTCCTGGTGGAATCCATCGCCATGAGGGAGAGCGAACAGGCAACGTGGAATTTAAGTTCATTACTAAGGTCACAATCGTAATGACTAATATCTTCAGGAGGCGTCGCTCATATTGGCAACCGATAGCGACGATAACTAAGCGTAAAACACACACAATCGTAACGGCTCTAGCGGGACTCGAACTCCGGGGCTTATTTTATTGCCGCCGTGGTTTGACACCTGGATGTCATATCAAGTAGCGATGTATGTACGTTTATCCTACACGGGTATAAATAAGTGTTTCATAATTAGCAAAATAAATCATGTTTTGTAATCTTAAACGGCGAGATAGTAACTAAATATGTTTAATATCTACGTAGATCCAAGGTCTCCTTCGGGACATATCATTGATAGCGAGACATAAATAATAACTGGTGCTCATTAAACAAACAATGCTGACAATTTACCATGTTATTCAGTGTCCCTGTTTAATAATGCACACTTCAATAAATGAAACGAAATCGTGCTAAATTATGAACACAGGGCATATGTCACGAACGACGATTTCTAATCATTTCGATAGTTTTCGCTGATCTCTTTGTTAGTCGCCAAGAACCTTTCGAAATTTAGCATGGCAAAATAGCGTTTAATGACAATTTTGAAAACCATAACGAAAACGTTAAATTACATTTAAATATATATAATTAATTGAAAGCCTCGGTTACTGCGGTATTACAACGTCACGTTTCTGATAGAGACCGCTCGTTTGCATATTTTCTATGATATGTAACGGCTTACATTGTGTGTATACCTTGTAATATGTGTACCATTACATGTATATATGTTATTGTTAACTATGGAGTATAGCATTGCTACGACGTAAGTACAATTAAATGTCTTTTTATAAGTATATTTATCGTCGCTATTATACCCAATAACTCATTTTATGGGCAGTCTCCATGGCGGTTAGCCGGTACTTGATGCACACAAACCTTTGTAAGAAATTACAAACTTTTTCATATAACGATAAACGATCTGAGCGGGGCTCGAACCAGTGACCATCAGTAATGATAGGTTACAATGGTATACAAATCAACGACCTTAACCATTCGACCACGAAGGCGTAGACCAATTCAATGTCAACGGAAAACATTTAAAATATATTTAATACATTTCCTTAAGTAATGGTAAGCCGTTCAAATAATAATTCTATGTAATCACTTAAGATAAACACATTAGATAAACATGTTCGTATTTTGAAATATGATATTGTCACGCGCTACCAGTATCTTTGCAATAAGGTTTATTATCCGGTGTCATCTATTTTCAAAAGGTGATGGATTTGGCACATTGTTGTATTCAACCCTTGCATTGAAAAATAATAGCATTGTGTTCTAAATGCAGGTATAGGTAGATAGAGCCATCGTTATATTTTAAATGATTTTAATTTTTAATCATTCATTGTTTTGAAGGCTACGAATTTTCAAGTGAATAATCTTTACGGTTTAAGCTCACCTTAATGAATAAAGACCGCAATTGAATGTTAACAGTTAACTAAACAAGCCGTACAGAAGTTCATGAACAGAAGTATATTTGTTTACAGATACATGTTTAGCGGTTTTCATCGACCATGGCTTTATCAACCAAATGTAAACAGAAAAATGTGTTGACGTATTCACCTATCGCAGAAATGGATGAAGGAATTTTATCTCAGGCTGAAAACGGTGATGGCAGAACGCACGCACCAAAGAACGGAACTGGTGCAGTAGACAGACAACGAACTATACTGGATATAAAAAGTGCCGGTTTAGGGTCCAAACATGCGTCGTTGTACATTAGTCGGACACCGTCTCTAGTGAGAACAGCTGGTGGAGATTCTAGAAAAGGCACAGCTAATAAAGATGACTGTAACAGCGAAAGCAGTTCCAAGAAAACATCAGTATCCTCCACGCAGCGTGAATTCACTTTTACTGGATATGACATAATGGCAGATAGTAAGTAGAGAGCTTAGCTTAAAATGTATATGAACTTTATTAGAGGATGTCACTGTGAGAGATGCAAACATCACCCGCTTGCATTTCACGCTAGCTCAAATGCTCGATGTTACAGTGGTATGTCAATTGGAACGGACACTTCGCTGCCCGCCTGACCACCGACATTGACCGACTTCTACCGGACCACACTGACCACAGACATTGACCGATTTTTACCAGAATCGAATCACTTCCTACTAGAACAACCTTTATTAATCCACAGACAGACAGACAGACAGACAGACAGACAGACAGACAGACAGACAGACAGACAGACAGACAGACAGACAGACAGACAGACAGACAGACAGACAGACAGACAGACAGACAGACAGACAGACAGACAGACAGACAGACAGACAGACAGACAGACAGACAGACAGACAGACAGACAGACAGACAGACAGACAGACAGACAGACAGACAGACAGACAGACAGACAGACAGACAGACAGACAGACAGACAGACAGACAGACAGGACAGACAGACAGACATACAGACAGACAGACAGACAGACAGACAGACAGACAGACAGACAGACAGACAGACAGACAGACAGACAGACAGACAGACAGACAGACTCACCCCCCCCTCATTCCTCAATCAGCCTAGCTGAACGACGCGTCAGCCCATCATTGTCTACAAACGTCTGTCGCCACATATAGCACAGGTTATATGTTCAAATGTAATGAGAGACATACTTCGTTTTTCTATTAACTCCCTTGGCAGATGAAGTCCGATTTATCCCGAAATGTATATTGGTTTTTTTTAGTTGGAATACTTTGTTTTTAATGTTGGTTTCTAACCGGATGCGTTAGGATAATGTAATTTTATCAAAATCAGGTTAATTATTGGATAACTAATTTATACAATAAGGTGTCAATTGGCTATGCTGTACGAAATATGTCGAGATATAATAATTTAATAATTATAACTTGAGAAAACGGATGAAAATTGACATCATGTGGTGCAATGGAAACAACGATAACACCTGAGGAAACCAATTAAGAGGACAATCTACTTTTAGGAGTATGACCGATGTCTGGTTGCGATGAGACACCCAGTCGATCCCAGGATCCAACTTTGTTGTTCCGGCCTCTGCGTGCACGCCGTGTGGAGGTGCGCCGGTGTGACATCTGGTAGCTATCCCAGTACACCATTTAGCCTTTTAATGGGTAACGTAGTGTTTTGATTGGATACTTGGGCGCTGGCTTTGGTAATATGGATGTTTAATAACTTTAATCAAGTAATTGCGAGTCGAAATCTTTTCTCTCTTTATCCAGTCATTGGATTCTTCGTGTTTTATAGTTTATACACATTTATTATAGCTCGATTGCGAAACAAGTTCCTAAAACTTATATCAATCAGTCTCGAGACCTCGTGTCTGGTGGAATCCATCGCCACGAGGGAGAGAGAAGAGGCAACGTGGAATTAAAAATGCCTTGCCTCTGGGCATTTCGCACCTGAAGCGAGCGCGCTACCACAGCGCTATCACGACTTCGTGTTTTTTCCATATTGTAACACCAATTAGTAAGGACAGACGGATCTGTAGTCCAGTGGTAACACGCTGGACTGGTAATCCAGGGATCGCAAGTTCGACCCCCCCCCCGTTTGACCCTATTAAAATTCAGATGGAACTTTAAACCGAGATCTCGTGTCGGTGCTTTACACCGTGCACGTAAAAGAACAAGAGGAGACACTGGAATGGATCTGTCTGTATCATGCACTATCCTAAAAGTCCTTTAAAGTGACTAAAGGTGTCGCTCATATGGGCAACCGGTAGCGATGATAAATAAATGTAAAACACCAATTAGTAGCCTACGAATTTATGACCTGAAAATAGCACTTCTGACTGATACTAACGTTTGATAACTTGTTTATGGGAAGAGCTATTTGCCACTTAAATGCCGCTCTCAGAGTACGAACAATTTTGCCTGCGAAAGTGCTAAAAATGGCCGATATTCAAAATGGCCGCCAGAATCCTGTTTTTGAACCTTTACACACAGTTCAAAAGAAAACAAACACAATTATTATTTATAAGTAATCTATATTCTAATTATTGTGTAAGTATGCCTTGTTCACAAACAATGGCTAGAGCTTCGAGAAACATAATGTGAATATTTCAAAATGGCCTACCAAAAATAGAAAAAGGTGTATACTATTATAATGCAGAATTTATAAATAGTGTTAGGGAGTATGTATTGTAAAACGTAGTTTATGGACGTTATTCTTTGCATGCCAAAGATTTTTGTATACAGTTGAACCAACACAGAGCATAGACGAATCTGAGCAGGAGATTAGAGAGCGGGAAAACGTGCAATGCTACCTCACATCGTGCAGACTGATGAACATACATCCTGTGAACTATATAGCCAGACACATCAATGACAAACACATAGTGATAAAGAGTCACCCAATAGGACCACAAGGAATACGTGCATTGTGCATTGCACTGGTTACCAACAACCACGTGGAGAAACTGGATCTAGAAGAAAACGATATCGGCACAGAGGGCGCTGTGTGTGTTGCTGATATGTTGAGGCAAAACGACACAATAACCGAAGTCGTAAGTCTAATTTCCTTCTAAATGTAATACCTCATTAAAATATAAACTTCATTTGTTTTACAAGCTATTGATCTATTGTGCGCGGATGAAGCTTATATGTGGTAATTCGGAGAATCGTACCCGGGTTGTTAGTCCGCTCGAACAATGATTGTACAAGTCGTGATAGTGCAGTGATAGTTCGCAGCAGGTGCGAAAGGCGTTCGAGCCCAGCTGTAGCCGCTACGATTGCGCCCTTAAGCAAGGCATTTATATTCCACATTTCCTCTTCTCTCTCCCTCGTTACGATTGCGCCCGTAAGCAAGGCGTTTATATTCCACATTGCCTCTTCTCTCTCCCTCGTTACGATTGTGCCCTTATATAAGGCATGTATGTTCCACATTGCCTCTTCTCTCTCCCACGTTACGATTGCGCCCTTAGATAAGGCATTATGTTCCACATTGCCTCTTCTCTCTCCCACGTTACAATTGCGCCCTTAGATAAGGCATGTATGTTCCACATTGCCTCTTCTCTCTCCCTCGCTACGAGTGTGCCCTTAGGCAAGGCATTTATATTCCACGTTGCTTCATCTCTCGCCCTCGTTACGATTGTGCCCTTAGGCAAGACCTTTACATTCCACAGTGCCTCTTCTCTCTCTCTCTCGTTACGAGTGTGCCCTTTCCGAGTCAGCCAATATTTGTTCCTAATAAAACAGTAATATTCTTGGTATGATGGTCACTTTATTTACAGCGGATTTCCGAGAACCTGATCGGGTCCAGAGGGACATACGCCTTTGCAGAGCTTCTTAAGGATGGAAAGAATCTACATACCTTAGATATATCAGGTACTCGAGCGATCAGCTCTGCTTTGTTTGTTTGTTTTGGACTTAGAGCTCAAGTCATCGAACGATGCTTCAGTCTGGTGAAGGAGGAAGATTTGAATCCATTTGGAGCCGTTACGAGTGTGTCCTTAGGCAAGAGTCTGCCTCTTCTCTCTCCTCCCTCGTGGCGATGTATTCCATCAGGAATAAGGTCTCGAGAGTGATTAATATAAGTTGTACGAACTTGTTTCGCAATCGAGCTAAAATAAATATCTAGCTAAAATAAATGTGTATATACTAAAATCTTCCTTGCTCGAAAGAATCCGACCACTGTACAAATCGTACACACAGTGGTGAGAGGCAGGTTACTGTCAGTACACGGCGTAATCCACACAGCCATGAATGTCCAGGTCTAATTCGACATGCAGCCAATATTAACTTAGCAGATTATTCTTATAAACAAATCTCCAAACAACAAAAAATCAAACACTGGACTCAAAGTTATTTAGCCTTATTAACACAATTAAACTATTGATACAGTAACAAAATGTATTGTCATATCCAGCACAGTATAGCGACACACACGTTGTTCTTGTAGGTAGTGGTCTGGAAGATTCAGATTCCAAATTTGTGGCGGATATGTTAGAGGCAAGTCATTGATTGATATTATAACTATTCTTTTCTCTCTCTCTGTATTTTATCATCTGTGTGTTTCATACCCATGTAACGAATGTATTTTATCTTCTGTGTATTTCATACCCATGTAAGGAATGTATTTTATCTTCTGTGTATTTCATACCCATGTAAGGAATGTATTTTATCTTCTGTGTATTTCATACCCATGTAAGGAATGTATTTTATCTTCTGTGTATTTCATACCCATGTAAGGAATGTATTTTATCTTCTGTGTATTTCATACCCATGTAAGGAATGTATTTTATCTTCTGTGTATTTCATACCCATGTAAGGAATGTATTTTATCTTCTGTGTATTTCATACCCATGTAAGGAATGTATTTTATCTTCTGTGTATTTCATACCCATGTAAGGAATGTATTTTATCTTCTGTGTATTTCATACCCATGTAAGGAATGTATTTTATCTTCTGTGTTTCTGTTTGTAATACATGTTATCACCTGCTGCATATTAAAATGTGAGTTAGCACCGAGTGTTTGGCGATCCTTAATACCAAGGTTTTGTTTCATATATCATCTAAACATTACATTTGTATTTTGTTCCAATAACGATTCCATTGCAAACTTCATAACGCACACGCCCTTATCGATATAGTAAACATCTCACGATATCGCCTTCAGAATCCTGGTGTGCTGTATTGATTGTTGAGTTCGATTGTAACCCTTTCAACACTACATACCACTAAATAGGCTTACCAAAACTGTAGATCCATGAACCGGTCACGAATCAGCTCATCAGGATCTGCATTTTCTTGCCAGTACTAATATTATTAGACAAAATTACCCAATTTGATAAATGAACTGGTCCAAATGTAATTTCTTATTAATGTATTTGTCTAGAAATATTGATATGCACAAGTCCATGTCAGTTACTTGGTGTTGAATGGGTTAAGGAGACCTAATGGTTGTCAAGAAAAAGACAATATACACGTATGAGTTCGTCTTGTCTTTCGTTTTCTTGCTGATTAGCATAGTTGCCATTTAGCTTTCTGGAATGCTTAAATGTTGTAACATGTTAGACAGGTCTATATATCTACTTGTCTTATCAGATCAGATCAGATCTGATCTGATCTATTCTTACCTTATCTTACCTTACCTGACTTTATATTATCTATCTATTTATCACTTGTCTCTAATAGGGTCCTGCAGCACTGATGATAGCGGTGAAAGGCAAGTGCTAACGACGGCGCGTTAGAGCACTCGACCACGGAGATTCGTTCAATGTTTGCATAATTATAAAGTGCTGTGATGTGCTTACAACCTTAAAGCAGCATTACATCGTAATAAAGGATGTTTTGGGTAAAATATAAATACTAATATGTGTGTGTTTATAAAAGTCGAAAGAGTGGCTCAGAAACGATAAAATTCAAATAAATTTAAACCGTCGTATACATGAATTTGTTTATCAACACACGAAATATAAACACGCACAGAACGACTATCTATCTATCTTCCTCTAATGTCGAACCCTCGCGGGGATGTAGAAATTTCCCTAAAATACTTAGCTAACAGAGGTATGAGTCAACATATCAAGTAATTTAATATAAAAAAACGAACGTGGGATGCATTCCGAATGTAAACAAGTGCGGACGATGCGTTCCGGTTGTAAACAAGTGCGTGACCGATCTACTCGGAAAGTCCTACTTTCGGTTTCAAGTTTGTTTTATCGCCAAAAACCACTGTTTACCAAATGAACATAAGCATACAAAGTATAATGTTAGAATGTGTAGCAGCATTGCTACCCATATGCAAAACTTTTCAAATATCTTTTATTTCATACGATGTAATGCTGCTTTAATGGGGATGTGTGTCCAACATGTTACAGAACTTAGGCATTTCAAGATGCTAATGAAGTGTGCATATCAACTCGGTCATTATAAAACAAAATGTCGATCTAATGTACTCCATTATTCTTTGTATCGAACGCCTGTTGGTGTATATTAAACCGGAATCACACCAATTATATATATGGTATTGGAAGCAGCGAACGGATAGACTAGTACACTCTTCTTCTTCTTCTTCTTCTTCTTCTCTGTTAATAGCTAACAGTCAATAATTGAGCTATTATGGCCATGCGTGGGGGCTAGAAAAGTGAGCTATCAGGCCTCCTCAGCTACTATAATTCCACCAAAGAGGACACTGGTAGTGTGATAAAAAAAGGTGCAAAACCTGAAACCTTAAAAGTCCTTAAGCCTACAATATGTACATAATTATACTAGAAATGTGCAAAGAGAGGTTAGTAGTTGCTAAGAACAAGATAAAAACAAGTGTGTTCTCTTATGGCTTCATCATCGATGCAGCCAGCGCTGACTTAAATCCTACGATAGAGTCAGCGCTGACTACATGAGATGGCAGTATGTTCCATTGAACAACTGTTCTCGGAAAGTATGAGCACTTGAAATAGGCAACTGTTGTGAATGGAATGTGATATGCCAAACGGTGGTAATGTAGTGACATTCTCACAAACACTATTTTAACTCAGTTACTATTAGAATGAAAAATTAACAAACTAGAGCATTTGCTCGTAACATTTTAACTCAGTTACTATTAGAATGAAAAATGACCAAACTAGAGCATTTGCTCGTAACATTTTAACTCAGTAATAACAACCGAATGGCAAAACTCAAATAAGTATGTAATTATTATTATTTGGCTAAACCCCGTTATAATAACATTGGTCATGGTGGTTTTGCGTTTATTTATCGTCGTTACCGGTTGCTCATGAGTGACGCCTCCTGAAAATATTAGTCATTTTAGATTTTGGAGGTTAATGCAATGATACAAGAAAGGACACATTCCAGTTTCTCTTCTCGTTCGTTTACGTGTACGGTGTATAGCAGGGTCAGATGGTGGATCGAACGTGCGATCCCTGGCTTCGCAGTCCAACGTGTTAACCACTGGACAACAACAAAACTGGCCATACTAATGTATTTTCTCTTTGCAGTATAACTCACACCTGAAAGTATTAAACGTGAGCCACAATCGACTTAGCGACACAGGTGCTTTCGATATAGGACGGGCTATTGGTAACATTCTACTATATTTCTTATAAATGATCAGCTAAATTGCGAAAGGTCCGGAGTTCGAGCTCCATTGGAGCCTTTACGATTGTGCCCTTATAATCCAAGGCATTTAACTTCCCCGTTGTCTCTTCCCACTCCCCTGTGGCGATGGATTTCATCAGCAATGAGGTCTCGAGAGTGATTAATGTAAGTTGTAAGAAATAATAAAATGTGTGTAAACTAATTGATAAGCTATGTTTATGTAACCGTATGACATGTGCTGGTCATGTGTGTGTTTTACTTATCGTCGCTACTGTATGAGCCCATATGAGCGACGCCCCCTGAAGAGAGTCTCCTCTGGTTCTATTACGTGCACGGTGTAAAGTATCGACACGAGACCTCGGTTTAACGTCCCATTTGAAAGACTGTTAATTGTATTAGGGTCAGACGGGGGATCGAACCTGTGATCCCTGGGTTACCAGTCCAGCGTGTTAACTACATATCCGTCTGTTTCTTTAAACTAATTAATAAGCTATGTTTATGTAACCGTAATTAACATGTATACCATGTGCTGTTACTAAAACATGTATACCATGTGCTGGTACTAAAACATGTATACCATGTGCTGGTACTAAAACATGTATATCATGTGCTGGTACTAAAACATGTATACCATGTGCTGGTACTAAAACATGTATACCATGTGCTGGTACTAAAACATGTATACAATGTGCTGGTACTAAAACATGTATACCATGTGCTGGTTCCTAGAACATGTATACCATGTGCCGGTTCCTAGAACATGTTTACCATGTGCTGGTACTAAAACATGTATACAATGTGCTGGTACTAAAACATGTATACCATGTGCTGGTACTAAAACATGTATACCATGTGCTGGTACTAAAACATGTATACCATGTGCTGGTAGTAAAACATGTATACAATGTGCTGGTACTAAAACATGTATACCATGTGCTGGTAGTAAAACATGTATACAATGTGCTGGTACTAAAACATGTATACCATGTGCTGGTAGTAAAACATGTATACCATGTGCTGGTACTAAAACATGTATACCATGTGCTGGTAGTAAAACATGTATACCATGTGCTGGTAGTAAAACATGTATACCATGTGCTGGTACTAAAACATGTATACCATGTGCTGGTACTAAAACATGTATACCATGTGCTGGTACTAAAACATGTATACCATGTGCTGGTACTAAAACATGTATACCATGTGCTGGTACTAAAACATGTATACCATGTGCTGGTACTAAAACATGTATACAATGTGCTGGTACTAAAACATGTATACAATGTGCTGGTACTAAAACATGTATACCATGTGCTGGTACTAAAACATGTATACCATGTGCTGGTCCTAAACATGTATACCATGTGCTGGTACTAAAACATGTATACCATGTGCTGGTACTAAAACATGTATACCATGTGCTGGTACTAAAACATGTATACCATGTGCTGGTACTAAAACATGTATACCATGTGCTGGTACTAAAACATGTATACCATGTGCTGGTACTAAAACATGTATACCATGTGCTGGTACTAAAACATGTATACCATGTGCTGGTACTAAAACATGTATATCATGTGCTGGTACTAAAACATGTATACCATGTGCTGGTACTAAAACATGTATACCATGTGCTGGTACTAAAACATGTATACCATGTGCTGGTACTAAAACATGTATACCATGTGCTGGTACTAAAACATGTATACCATGTGCTGGTACTAAAACATGTATACCATGTGCTGGTACTAAAACATGTATACAATGTGCTGGTACTAAAACATGTATACAATGTGCTGGTACTAAAACATGTATACCATGTGCTGGTACTAAAACATGTATACCATGTGCTGGTACTAAAACATGTATACCATGTGCTGGTTCCTAGAACATGTATACCATGTGCTGGTACTAAAACATGTATACCATGTGCTGGTACTAAAACATGTATACAATGTGCTGGTACTAAAACATGTATACCATGTGCTGGTACTAAAACATGTATACCATGTGCTGGTACTAAAACATGTATACCATGTGCTGGTACTAAAACATGTATACCATGTGCTGGTACTAAAACATGTATACCATGTGCTGGTAGTAAAACATGTATACCATGTGCTGGTACTAAAACATGTATACCATGTGCTGGTACTAAAACATGTATATCATGTGCTGGTACTAAAACATGTATACCATGTGCTGGTACTAAAACATGTATACCATGTGCTGGTACTAAAACATGTATACCATGTGCTGGTACTAAAACATGTATACCATGTGCTGGTACTAAAACATGTATACCATGTGCTGGTACTAAAACATGTATACCATGTGCTGGTACTAAAACATGTATACCATGTGCTGGTACTAAAACATGTATACCATGTGCTGGTACTAAAACATGTATACCATGTGCTGGTACTAAAACATGTATACCATGTGCTGGTACTAAAACATGTATACCATGTGCTGGTACTAAAACATGTATACCATGTGCTGGTACTAAAACATGTATACCATGTGCTGGTACTAAAACATGTATACCATGTGCTGGTACTAAAACATGTATACCATGTGCTGGTACTAAAACATGTATACCATGTGCTGGTTCCTAGAACATGTATACCATGTGCTGGTACTAAAACATGTATACCATGTGCTGGTACTAAAACATGTATACCATGTGCTGGTACTAAAACATGTATACCATGTGCTGGTACTAAAACATGTATACAATGTGCTGGTACTAAAACATGTATACCATGTGCTGGTACTAAAACATGTATACCATGTGCCGGTTCCTAGAACATGTATACCATGTGCTGGTTCCTAGAACATGTATACCATGTGCTGGTTCCTAGAACATGTATACCATGTGCTGGTTCCTAGAACATGTATACCATGTGCTGGTTCCTAGAACATGTATACCATGTGCTGGTTCCTAGAACATGTATACCATGTGCTGGTTCCTAGAACATGTATACCATGTATATTGCTGGTATTTGTTTATATATTTCAAGCTATAATTCTGAATGGCTTTTATATCAGCATTCTCACGCTGTACACATACAGAATACAACTCATATTTATTAATTGATCTGATTGAGACAGCTTGAGACAGTGACAGTCTGTTACTTCAGATGACATTACAGAGCTTTAGGAATTACAACTGCATTATCAATCATTGTCAATCGTAAACAATAATTGTCGATCGTTGTCAATCGCTGTCAATCGTTGTCAATCATTGCCAATCGTTGTCATTGTTAAAGCGTTCGGTTCATCAGGTTGTAGCTCACCGTCCAGCAGATTGAAACATGTACAACGTAATGTACGAACCCATGTACGAACCATGTACGAACCATGTACGAACCCATGTACGAACCATGTACGAACCCATGTACGAACCATGTATGAACCCATGTACGAACCATGTACGAACCATGTACGAACCATGTACGAACCCATGTACGAACCCATATACGAACCAATGTACGAACCCATGTACGAACCCATGTACGAACCATGTACGAACCCATGTACGAACCCATGCACGAACCAATGTACGAATCATGTACAAAGTTATGTACGAACCATGTACGAACCCATGCATGAACCAATGTACGAATCATGTACAAAGTTATGTACGAACCATATATGAACCATGTACGAACCCATGTACGAACCATGTACAAACCCATGCACGAACCAATGTACGACTCATGTACAAAGTTATGTACGAACCATGTACGAACCCATGTACAAACCCATGCACGAACCAATGTACGAATCATGTACAAAGTTATGTACGAACCATGTACGAACCATGTACGAACCCATGTACAAACCTATGTACCAACCTGGAGGAGGGACTGGTTGGTGGAGTGACTAGTTGGTGGAGGGACTGGTTGGTGGAGGGACTAGTTGGTGGGTGGACTAGTTGGTGGAGGGACTAGTTGGTGGAGGGACTAGTTGGTGGCGTGACTAGTTGGTGAAGTGATTAGTTGGTGGAGGGACTAGTTGGGTGAGTGACTAGTTGGTTGAGTGACTAGTTAGTGGAGGGACTAGTTGGTGGAGGAACTAGTTGTGGAGGAACTAGTTGGTGGAGGACTAGTTGGTGGAGGGACTAGTTGGTGGAGGACTAGTTGGTGGAGGGACTAGTTGGTGGAGGGACTAGTTGGTGGAATGACTAGTTAGTGGAGGTACTAGTTGGTTGAGTGACTAGTTGGTGGAGGGACTAGTTGGTTGAGTGACTAGTTGGTGGAGGGACTAGTTGGTTGAGTGACTAGTTGGTGGAGGGACTAGTTGGTTGAGTGGCTAGTTGGTGGAGGGACTAGTTGGTTGAGTGACTAGTTGGTGGAGGGACTAGTTGGTGGAGGGATTAGTTGGTGGAGGGACTAGTTGGTGGAGGGACTAGTTGGTGGAGGGACTAGTTGGTGGAGGGATTAGTTGGTGGAGGGACTAGTTGGTGGAGGGACTAGTTGGTGGAGGGACTAGTTGGTGGAGGGATTAGTTGGTGGAGGGACTAGTTGGTTGAGTGACTAGTTGGTGGAGGGACTAGTTGGTGGAGGGACTAGTTGGTGGAGGGATTAGTTGGTGGAGGGACTAGTTGGTGGAGGGATTAGTTGGTGGAGCGACTAGTTGGTGGAGGGACTAGTTGGTGGAGAACGTTTTCATTGTATATACCGTAATATATTGGTGGTTCATAGCAAGCATACCAGTATGCAATACAGTTTTGATAAACAGCTAACTAGGTTCAAATCACAGTGTGACTGTATGTATAGGTTATAAGCCGAAAACGATCCAATATGTAAAATATTGTAAACAATTAAGTCAAGACTCCAAGCTGCCATCATTACATTATAACTACAGTCAAACCTGTGTTAGCGGTCACCCTTATTAAGCAGCCAACCTGTATTAAGCAGCTAATTTCCAGATTCCCAATATGTTACTTTGGCATACCTTTGCTCTCTATAAAGCAGCCACCAGTGCTAAGCAGCCACTTTCTGTGATTCCATTGAATGGCTGCTTAAGACAGGTTTCACTGTACATGTAATCGCACAATGAAACATGCGTATACACTGATATGATAGTATTGAATATGAAATATAAAATACAATGACTTTACATGGTGATACGAGCATAATTTACCAGTCATAGTCCTAGTGGTATTATGTATAAAGCTTTGAAGTGTGGAGTGGGATTGGCGATGCGATAAGGTAAGGTTGACCTAGAATATACGTGGGGTCGAACGAAATATACATTCATAATTCTAATCTAAAGCTAAGAACATTACATTATTGAACTTGTTTATAGTAATTAATAAGTAATCATGATATACACTCAAACCTGTATTAACATGTATTAAGCCAGCTAGCCAAAGGACGACTAACATGGGCTGCTTAGCGCAGGTGGCTGAGTAATACAGGGCAAATGTATAGTAATACAGCATGTTGGGAATCTGAAAACAGACTGCTTAGTACAGGTTTGCTGCTGAATGGGGGTGACCACTAACACAGGTTTGACTGTATATTAGGCATGGAAACAAATGCAGTGGAATAAACATATTTCAGCAATAAACGAGACTCTAGCTGAGTTAGATATAAGCTGGAATCACATCCGGGGCAGAGGTGCTATGGCTATTGGTATAGGTGTACAGGTAAGACACTCACTTTACAATTTCCTATTGTTTCTGTATAGGATATACTGTATAGGATATAAGCCGAAAACGATCCAATATGTAAAATATTGGATTGTGTGAGGTGCTTAGTACCTTAGTGCTTAGTTACATAAAACACACACTTATATAACAAGATCCTACTAATTAAAATGTTTATTTCGTATATGTACGCGTAGGATTTAATAAAATACTCTTTTAATACGCCTTTTGACATCAGTCCAATATTATTAATAACGGACAGCAAGTACAAAGGTATGACGTCACGACAGTGTTTTAAACATCATTATATGTCCACATTTGATTTCAACTAATAAAGCATGCACACAAACAACATGCATATGTCGACTGTATTGCAAGCTGCATTGTCATATCGCGACCAATCAGAATCCGTCCAGGTGTTATTACATGTGTGCACATAGAACAGAACATATGGTTTATTAGACTTAAGCATTAAATGCATGAAAAGTGTGGGTGTTTATTAGAGTCTATTTAAATTAGAGTCTCTCTAATCTGAAAACATTTTATACAAAATAAATTTAAACTTTATTTATGTTACAACGATTGCGAAGCAAGTTCTAACAACTTATATTATATCACTCTCGTTGGCGCGGATGAAAGCGTACATGTGGCATTTCGTGTGGGAGTACCCGGAGAAAACCCACCTGTACGATCTGGCGACCACCGTACCATCTATACAAAATAGTGCCCAATCAATTTAAACAAATTAGGATGTTGTGAAAAATTAAATGTTTCCTAACGTTTCATAGAGTACACGAATGTTTCCTAACGTTTCATAGAGTGCACGAATGTTTCCTAACGTTTCATAGAGTGCACGAATGAATACGAACTGATACTCGTCATATACTTATAATGAACCTTTTCAGAAGAATGTTGGTCTCAAAGTGTTAAATATCTCCTGGAATGGGTTTGCCAGGGAAAGTGCTGTATGCTTAGGCAACGCATTAGAAGAAAACAGAACATTACTAGAACTAGATGTGTCTAACAATCGTATTGGGATGCATGCTGTCGGCAGTATTGTCAAAGGACTTCAACAAAATGACGGATTAGTCATACTCCGGGTAAATACAAATTTCAAATAACAGACGGTATACAGCGGTTCATCGAGTAATAAACGACGATCACATGGGCTGAATCAGCCAACCAGGAGACCACAAGGGCTGAATCAGCCAATCAGAAGATCACATGGCTGAATCAGCCAATCAGGGGATCACATGGGCTGAATCAGCCAATCAGGAGCTCACATGGGCTGAATCAGCCAATCAGGAGATCACATGGGCTGAATCAGCCAATCAGGAGATCACATGGGCTGAATCAGCCAATCAGGAGCTCACATGGGCTGAATCATCCAATCAGGAGATCACATGCGATCTGTAGTCCAGTGGTTAACACGTTGGACTGCGAATCCAAGGATCGCGGATTAGATACACCAGTCTGACCCTAATAAAATTAACAGTCTTTCAGATGGGACGTTAAACCGAGGTCTCGTGTCGGTGCTTTACACCGTGCACGTAAAAGAACCAGATGAGACTCTGGAATGGGTCTCTGTCTGTATCATGCACTATCCTCCAAAAATCTCAAATGACTAATCTCTTCAGGAGGCATCGCTCATATGGGCAACCGGTAGCGACGATAAATAAACGTAAAACAAACAACATTAGTACTGATATCTTTAATAATTAAAGACATGTTTACGGATTGTGTTGGCAAACCGTTGATTTACCATATATACAGTCAAACCTGTCTTAGGCAGCCAGCCAGCCGGGGAATCGCAGAAAGTGGCTGATTAGCACGGGTCAATGTATAATAACGGAGAAAATTAGGAATCTGGAAATTGGCTGCTTAATACAGGTTATGTGCTTAATGGGGGTGACCACTAACACAAGTTTAGCCTTACCCCTTACTCACATAGTGTGCATATCACGCAATGACCATCAAATAATTTATTGTCAAAACATTGGATTTTGTATGGTATGAAAGTAACTCGATGGAAGATAACTATATAATAAATGCACATTATATTATATTCACCAGATCGGCCATAATCCATTTTCTCCAGAGGTTGCCATGACGATATTGTGTGCAATAGGAGAGTCGGAAAAGTGTGTGCTCAATATACTAGATATATCGGTAAGTTACTGTGTGTACAATATACTAGATATATCGGTAAGTTACTGTGTGTACAATATACTAGATATATCGGTAAGTTACTGTGTGCACAATATACTAGATATATCGGTAAGTTACTGTGTGCACAATATACTAGATATATCGGTAAGTTACTGTGTGCACAATATACTAGATATATCGGTAAGTTACTGTGTGCACAATATACTAGATATATCGGTAAGTTACTGTGTGCACAATATACTAGATATATCGGTAAGTTACTGTGTGCACACTATACTAGATATATCGGTAAGTTATTGTGTGTACAATATACTAGATATATCGTTAAGTTACTGTGTGCACAATATACTAGATATATCGGTAAGTTCCTATGTGTACAATATACTAGATATATCGGTAAGTTACTATATGCACAATACACTAGATATATCGGTAAGTTACTGTGTGCACAACATACTAGATATATCGGTAAGTTACTGTTTGTACAATATACTATATATATCGTTAAGTTACTGTGTGCACAATATACTAGATATATCGGTAAGTTCCTATGTGTACAATAGACTAGATATATCGGTAAGTTACTATATGCACAATACACTAGATATATCGGTAAGTTACTGTGTGCACAATATACTAGATATATCGGTAAGTTACTATATGCACAATACACTAGATATATCGGTAAGTTACTGTGTGCACAATATACTAGATATATCGGTAAGTTACTGTTTGCACAATATACTAGATATATCGTTAAGTTACTGTGTGCACAATATACTAGATATATCGGTAAGTTACTGTTTGCACAATATACTAGATATATCGATAAATTACTGTGTGTACAATATACTAGATATATCGTTAAGTTACTGTGTGCACAATATACTAGATATATCGGTAAGTTCCTATGTGTACAATATACTAGATATATCGGTAAGTTACTATATGCACAATACACTAGATATATCGGTAAGTTACTGTGTGCACAATATACTAGATATATCGGTAAGTTACTATATGCACAATACACTAGATATATCGGTAAGTTACTGTGTGCACAATATACTAGATATATCGGTAAGTTACTGTTTGCACAATATACTAGATATATCGTTAAGTTACTGTGTGCACAATATACTAGATATATCGGTAAGTTACTGTGTGCACAATATACTAGATATATCGGTAAGTTACTATGTGTACAATATACTAGATATATCGGTAAGTTACTGTGTGCATAATATACTAGATATATCGGTAAGTTACTATGTGTACAATATACTAGATATATCGGTAAGTTACTATATGCACAATACCCTAGATATATCGGTAAGTTACTGTTTGCACAATATACTAGATATATCGATAAATTACTGTGTGTACAATATACTAGATATATCGTTAAGTTACTGTGTGCACAATATACTAGATATATCGGTAAGTTCCTATGTGTACAATATACTAGATATATCGGTAAGTTACTATATGCACAATACACTAGATATATCGGTAAGTTACTGTGTGCACAATATACTAGATATATCGGTAAGTTACTATATGCACAATACACTAGATATATCGGTAAGTTACTGTGTGCACAATATACTAGATATATCGGTAAGTTACTGTTTGCACAATATACTAGATATATCGTTAAGTTACTGTGTGCACAATATACTAGATATATCGGTAAGTTACTGTGTGCACAATATACTAGATATATCGGTAAGTTACTATGTGTACAATATACTAGATATATCGGTAAGTTACTGTGTGCATAATATACTAGATATATCGGTAAGTTACTATGTGTACAATATACTAGATATATCGGTAAGTTACTATATGCACAATACACTAGATATATCGGTAAGTTACTGTGTGCATAATATACTAGATATATCGGTAAGTTACTGTGTGCACAATATACTAGATATATCGGTAAGTTACTGTGTGCACAATATACTAGATATATCGGTAAGTTACTGTGTGCACAATATACTAGATATATCGGTAAGTTACTGTGTGCACAATATACTAGATATATCGGTAAGTTACTGTGTGCACAATATACTAGATATATCGGTAAGTTACTGTGTGCACAATATACTAGATATATCGGTAAGTTACTGTGTGCACAATATACTAGATATATCGGTAAGTTACTGTGTGCACAATATACTAGATATATCGGTAAGTTACTGTGTGCACAATATACTAGATATATCGGTAAGTTACTGTGTGCACAATATACTAGATATATCGGTAAGTTACTGTGTGCACAATATACTAGATATATCGGTAAGTTACTGTGTGCACAATATACTAGATATATCGGTAAGTTACT
>CM026391.1:47249402-47358725 GCA_014843695.1 Archivesica marissinica
TCTATAGCGGATATATGATGTATAGATCTATAACGGATATATGATGTATAGATCTATAGCGGATATATGAAATATGATGTATAGATCTATAGCGGATATATGAAATATGATGTATAGATCTATAACGGATATATGATGTATAGATCTATAACGGATATATGATATATGATGTATAGATCTATAACGGATATATGATGTATAGATCTATAACGGATATATGATATATGATGTATAGATCTATAGCGGATATATGAAATATGATGTATAGATCTATAGCGGATATATGATGTATAGATCTATAGCGGATATATGATATATGATGTATAGATCTATAACGGATATATGATGTATAGATCTATAGCGGATATATGATATATGATGTATAGATCTATAGCGGATATATGATGTATAGATCTATAACGGATATATGAATATGATGTATAGATCTATAGCGGATATATGATGTATGATGTATAGATCTATAACGGATATATGATGTATAGATCTATAACGGATATATGATGTATAGATCTATAACGGATATATGATATATGATGTATAGATCTATAGCGGATATATGATGTATAGATCTATAATGGATATATGATGTATAGATCTATAGCGGATATATGAAATATGATGTATAGATCTATAGCGGATATATGATATATGATGTATAGATCTATAACGGATATATGAAATATGATGTATAGATCTATAGCGGATATATGATATATGATGTATAGATCTATAACGGATATATGATGTATAGATCTATAGCGGATATATGAAATATGATGTATAGATCTATAGCGGATATATGATGTATAGATCTATAGCGGATATATGATGTATAGATCTATAGCGGATATATGAAATATGATGTATAGATCTATAGCGGATATATGATGTATAGATCTATAACGGATATATGAAATATGATGTATAGATCTATAGCGGATATATGATGTATAGATCTATAACGGATATATGATGTATAGATCTATAACGGATATATGAAATATGATGTATAGATCTATAGCGGATATATGATGTATAGATCTATAGCGGATATATGATATATGATGTATAGATCTATAACGGATATATGATGTATAGATCTATAGCGGATATATGATATATGATGTATAGATCTATAGCGGATATATGATGTATAGATCTATAACGGATATATGAAATATGATGTATAGATCTATAGCGGATATATGATGTATGATGTATAGATCTATAGCGGATATATGAAATATGATGTATAGATCTATAGCGGATATATGATATATGATGTATAGATCTATAACGGATATATGAAATATGATGTATAGATCTATAGCGGATATATGATATATGATGTATAGATCTATAACGGATATATGAAATATGATGTATAGATCTATAGCGGATATATGATATGATGTATAGATCTATAACGGATATATGAAATATGATGTATAGATCTATAGCGGATATATGATATATGATGTATAGATCTATAGCGGATATATGATGTATAGATCTATAGCGGATATATGATATATGATGTATAGATCTATAGCGGATATATGATGTATAGATCTATAACGGATATATGATGTATAGATCTATAGCGGATATATGATATATGATGTATAGATCTATAACGGATATATGATGTATAGATCTATAACGGATATATGATGTATAGATCTATAGCGGATATATGATGTATAGATCTATAGCGGATATATGATGTATAGATCTATAACGGATATATGAAATATGATGTATAGATCTATAGCGGATATATGATGTATAGATCTATAACGGATATATGATGTATAGATCTATAACGGATATATGAAATATGATGTATAGATCTATAGCGGATATATGATGTATAGATCTATAGCGGATATATGATGTATAGATCTATAGCGGATATATGATGTATAGATCTATAACGGATATATGATGTATAGATCTATAACGGATATATGATGTATAGATCTATAGCGGATATATGATGTATAGATCTATAGCGGATATATGAAATATGATGTATAGATCTATAGCGGATATATGAAATATGATGTATAGATCTATAACGGATATATGATGTATAGATCTATAACGGATATATGAAATATGATGTATAGATCTATAGCGGATATATGATATATGATGTATAGATCTATAACGGATATATGATGTATAGATCTATAACGGATATATGAAATATGATGTATAGATCTATAGCGGATATATGATGTATAGATCTATAGCGGATATATGATATATGATGTATAGATCTATAACGGATATATGATGTATAGATCTATAGCGGATATATGATATATGATGTATAGATCTATAGCGGATATATGATGTATAGATCTATAACGGATATATGAAATATGATGTATAGATCTATAGCGGATATATGATATATGATGTATAGATCTATAGCGGATATATGATGTATAGATCTATAACGGATATATGATGTATAGATCTATAACGGATATATGATGTATAGATCTATAACGGATATATGATATATGATGTATAGATCTATAGCGGATATATGATGTATAGATCTATAACGGATATATGATGTATAGATCTATAGCGGATATATGAAATATGATGTATAGATCTATAGCGGATATATGATATATGATGTATAGATCTATAACGGATATATGAAATATGATGTATAGATCTATAGCGGATATATGATATATGATGTATAGATCTATAACGGATATATGATGTATAGATCTATAGCGGATATATGAAATATGATGTATAGATCTATAGCGGATATATGATGTATAGATCTATAACGGATATATGAAATATGATGTATAGATCTATAGCGGATATATGATATATGATGTATAGATCTATAACGGATATATGATGTATAGATCTATAACGGATATATGAAATATGATGTATAGATCTATAGCGGATATATGATGTATAGATCTATAGCGGATATATGATATATGATGTATAGATCTATAACGGATATATGATGTATAGATCTATAGCGGATATATGATGTATAGATCTATAGCGGATATATGATGTATAGATCTATAACGGATATATGAAATATGATGTATAGATCTATAGCGGATATATGATGTATGATGTATAGATCTATAGCGGATATATGAAATATGATGTATAGATCTATAGCGGATATATGATATATGATGTATAGATCTATAACGGATATATGAAATATGATGTATAGATCTATAGCGGATATATGATATGATGTATAGATCTATAACGGATATATGAAATATGATGTATAGATCTATAGCGGATATATGATATATGATGTATAGATCTATAGCGGATATATGATGTATAGATCTATAGCGGATATATGATATATGATGTATAGATCTATAGCGGATATATGATGTATAGATCTATAACGGATATATGATGTATAGATCTATAGCGGATATATGATATATGATGTATAGATCTATAACGGATATATGATGTATAGATCTATAACGGATATATGATGTATAGATCTATAGCGGATATATGATGTATAGATCTATAACGGATATATGAAATATGATGTATAGATCTATAGCGGATATATGATGTATAGATCTAT
Organism: Archivesica marissinica; assembly: GCA_014843695.1. Classification (NCBI taxonomy): domain Eukaryota; kingdom Metazoa; phylum Mollusca; class Bivalvia; order Venerida; family Vesicomyidae; genus Archivesica; species Archivesica marissinica. Next base: position 47,253,049 of record CM026391.1, read on the forward strand.
AACGGATATATGATGTATAGATCTATAGCGGATATATGATGTATAGATCTATAACGGATATATGATGTATAGATCTATAGCGGATATATGATGTATAGATCTATAGCGGATATATGATGTATAGATCTATAACGGATATATGATGTATAGATCTATAGCGGATATATGATGTATAGATCTATAGCGGATATATGATGTATAGATCTATAACGGATATATGATGTATAGATCTATAACGGATATATGATGTATAGATCTATAACGGATATATGATGTATAGATCTATAACGGATATATGATGTATAGATCTATAGCGGATATATGATGTATAGATCTATAACGGATATATGATGTATAGATCTATAGCGGATATATGAAATATGATGTATAGATCTATAGCGGATATATGAAATATGATGTATAGATCTATAGCGGATATATGATGTATGATGTATAGATCTATAGCGGATATATGATGTATAGATCTATAGCGGATATATGAAATATGATGTATAGATCTATAGCGGATATATGAAATATGATGTATAGATCTATAACGGATATATGATGTATAGATCTATAGCGGATATATGAAATATGATGTATAGATCTATAGCGGATATATGAAATATGATGTATAGATCTATAACGGATATATGATGTATAGATCTATAGCGGATATATGAAATATGATGTATAGATCTATAGCGGATATATGATGTATGATGTATAGATCTATAGCGGATATATGATGTATAGATCTATAGCGGATATATGAAATATGATGTATAGATCTATAACGGATATATGATGTATAGATCTATAACGGATATATGAAATATGATGTATAGATCTATAACGGATATATGAAATATGATGTATAGATCTATAACGGATATATGATGTATAGATCTATAACGGATATATGATGTATAGATCTATAACGGATATATGATGTATGATGTATAGATCTATAGCGGATATATGATGTATGATGTATAGATCTATAACGGATATATGAAATATGATGTATAGATCTATAACGGATATATGAAATATGATGTATAGATCTATAACGGATATATGATATATGATGTATAGATCTATAGCGGATATATGATGTATGATGTATAGATCTATAACGGATATATGAAATATGATGTATAGATCTATAACGGATATATGATGTATAGATCTATAACGGATATATGATGTATAGATCTATAACGGATATATGATGTATAGATCTATAACGGATATATGATGTATAGATCTATAACGGATATATGATGTATAGATCTATAACGGATATATGATGTATAGATCTATAATGGATATATGATGTATAGATCTATAACTGATATATGATGTATAGATCTATAACGGATATATGAAATATGATGTATAGATCTATAACGGATATATGATGTATAGATCTATAACGGATTTATGATGTATAGATCTATAACGGATATATGATGTATAGATCTATAACGGATATAAGAAATATGATGTATAGATCTATAGCAGATATATGAAATACAGCCAATATAATGAAATCGTGGAAGTCATGATAACGCAGTGGTAGCACGTTCACTTCAGGTGCGAAATGCCCTGGGTTCAAGCCCAGCTGTAGCCGTTACGATTGTCCCTTAGGCATACTTAGGCAAGGCATTTAAAATCCACATTGTCACTTCTCTCTCACACGTGGCGATGGGTTCCATCAGTAATGAGGTCTCGAGAGTGATTTAATATAAGTGGCAAGAACTTGTTTCGCAATCGAGTTAAACTAAATTTGTATAAACTAATTTAATGGAATGCAATGCATATAGCCAATAAAAATTAAATACAATAGAAACAGACACATTCATTAAAGCAGGTTTTAATATGACCATGCGTTAACTAAATTATTGACCGTCCCCTTTGTTCTAGGCAGAAAACATGCCGCTGACGGAAGCACAGTTAGATGAAGTGGTTGATAGACTTGATGCCGACGGGGACGGTGAGGTGGATCTCGGGTAGGTATTCTGGGTTATCTATTAAATATTCCTTTCATTACTTTGATCTTGATATAACATTATGTTATTAACCAAATTCCATTCTCTTCTTACCTAATAACTTATGCTGGCAATGTTGGGATTTTGGGCGTGCACGCCTGTTCACAATGATTTGACTTATTATAAGAAAGCAATAATAACATTGGTAGATATTGTTGAAAATGTAGGAATGATCGCAATAAGAATGTAGGTATTTTATGATCGCAATAAGAATGTAGGTAGTTTATGATCGCAATAAGAATGTAGGTAGTTTATGATCGCAATAAGAATGTAGGTAGTTTATGATCGCAATAAGAATGTAGGTTTTTATGATCGCAATTAGAATGTAGGTAGTTTATGATCGCAATAAGAATGTAGGTAGTTTATGATCGCAATAAGAATGTAGGTAGTTTATGATCGCAATAAGAATGTAGGTTTTTATGATCGCAATAAGAATGTAGGTAGTTTATGATCGCAATAAGAATGTAGGTAGTTTATGATCGCAATAGGAATATAGGTAGTTTATGATCGCAATAAGAATGTAGGTAGTTTATGATCGCAATAAGAATGTAGGTAGTTTATGATCGCAATAGGAATGTAGGTAGTTTATGATCGCAATAAGAATGTAGGTTTTTATGATCGCAATAAGAATGTAGGTTTTTATGATCGCAATAAGAATGTAGGTAGTTTATGATCGCAATAAGAATGTAGGTAGTTTATGATCGCAATAAGAATGTAGGTATTTTTATGATCGCAATAAGAATGTAGGTATTTTATGATCGCAATAAGAATGTAGGTTTTTTATGATCGCAATAAGAATGTAGGTATTTATGATCGCAATAAGAATGTAGGTATTTTTGATCGCAATAAGAATGTAGGTATTTTATGATCGCAATAAGAATGTAGGTTTTTTATGGTTATAAATTCCCAGCTAACCAGTAATATTGCTGCATTGCGGTTTCGTATCTACAAGTAGCAAGAACTAACACAAGCTATTTAAAGATCACATGCTAACATGACATAATCGGAACAGACGGTAGTCCAGTGGTTAACACGTTGGACTGCGAATCCAAGGATCGCGGATTCGATACCCCCCCCCCCCCGTCTGACCCTAATATTATGAAGTCTTTCGATGCGACTTAGAAACGAGGTCTCTTGTCGGTGCTTTACATCGTGCACGTAAAGCAACCAGAGGAGACTCTGGAATGGGTCTTTGTCTGTATCATTGCACTATCACCTAACTTCTAAAATGACGAATCTACCCAGGCGGTGGCGTTCGTATGGGCAATCGGTAGCGACGATCAATAAACTTGAAAACATACAATACATAATGCGCTATGATTTGGTCCAGGAATTGTGCACAAAGGACCAGAACGACGTGAAGTTCTCTTTCCGCGGTACCTTTGGTACCTGGTAGCATTGTATCATTGTTCATTTTATCGACATGATCCATTGGGTTCCAGTCTTAAGGATGCACTTTCCTTTAGGACATTGTCTTCTCTATTGGTACCTACTGAGCTCTCCTGTTTGTGAAGCGAATGTACTTGTTATCCTGATTGTGTGATTCACGTGGTATAGCTACACATCACGTGATATAATTACACATCACGTGATACAGTTACACATCACGTAATATAGTTACACATCACGTGATACAGTTACACATCACGTGATACAGTTACACATCTATTGTAATATCACTCGAGATGAGAACAGCGACTCGTCATCGATGATGCAATCAATGACGTATCGCTATCTTATATGTGTTGTTCACGTGACTACTATCTTATATGTGTTGTTCACGTGACTACTATCTTATATGTGTTGTTCACGTGACTACTATCTTATATGTGTTGTTCACGTGACTACTATCTTATATGTGTTGTTCACGTGACTACTATCTTATATGTGTTGTTCACGTGACTACTATCTTATATGTGTTGTTCACGTGACTACTATCTTATATGTGTTGTTCACGTGACTACTATCTTATATGTGTTGTTCACGTGACTACTATCTTATATGTGTTGTTCACGTGACTACTATCTTATATGTGTTGTTCACGTGACTACTATCTTATATGTGTTGTTCACGTGACTACTATCTTATATGTGTTGTTCACGTGACTACTATCTTATATGTGTTGTTCACGTGACTACTATCTTATATGTGTTGTTCGCGTGACTACTATCTTATATGTGTTGTTCGCGTGACTACTATCTTATATGTGTTGTTCACGTGACTACTATCTTATATGTGTTGTTCGCGTGACTACTATCTTATATGTGTTGTTCGCGTGACTACTATCTTATATGTGTTGTTCACGTGACTACTATCTTATATGTGTTGTTCACGTGACTACTATCTTATATGTGTTGTTCGCGTGACTACTATCTTATATGTGTTGTTCACGTGACTACTATCTTATATGTGTTGTTCACGTGACTACTATCTTATATGTGTTGTTCGCGTGACTACTATCTTATATGTGTTGTTCACGTGACTACTATCTTATATGTGTTGTTCACGTGACTACTATCTTATATGTGTTGTTCGCGTGACTACTATCTTATATGTGTTGTTCACGTGACTACTATCTTATATGTGTTGTTCGCGTGACTACTATCTTATATGTGTTGTTCACGTGACTACTATCTTATATGTGTTGTTCACGTGACTACTATCTTATATGTGTTGTTCGCGTGACTACTATCACTTGATATTGTAAGAAACGGGTACTTGACAATATCTACAATATATTCTCCCAATTTAATTGGTAGGCAATAAATGCAAGTTACATCACTTGTTATTCGAAGTAAAACCGATATGATTACATCATCTTTCCAACACTTATGGTAATTATTTATCACTTAGTGCAATTGACTCATGACATTTTAAATTTAACAGATCAACTGAATGATTTCGTAAAACGTGTGCGTGTACGTGTGTTTTACGTTTATTTATCGCCGCTACCGGTTGCCCATATAAGCGGCGCCTCCTGAATATATTAGTAATTATAAATGTTGAAGGATAGTGCAATGATACAGACAGAGATCCATTACAGAGCATCCTCTGGTTCTATTACGTGCACGATGTAAAGCACAGACATGAGTCCTCGGTTTAAAGTCCCATCTGAAAGACTGATAATGTTATTACGGTCAGACGAGGGATCGAATATGCGATCCCTGGATTGGCAGTCCAGCGTGTTACCACTGGACTATTGATCCGTAAGTAAACATGTGCTAGATGTACAAAGTACACCATGGGAAACAGTTTCCAATTTATATAAACAAAATTAAATATCCAACAAAAGTCATCAATAATTCTAAGTTGATAATATACGTGTATATTACCACAGAAACATATTTAAAAAGTAATAATATAAACATATTACTTTGTTGTATACCACCACGGCGAGTATTCTGGTTTAAGTTTCAATTTGAAAAGATAATTCATAGAGTCCCTTTAATTAATCGAAAAGTAATTACAAAATAATGATGTACAAACTGTAGAATAATTCTTCTACTAACAGTTTTCAATACAAATGTATTTAGCTTGTTTAGGAAGCTTCTAAAGGTATGTAACAGTGTAGCTAAAGCTTTCTTCTTGGACATACTCTTCTATCAGCAAGTAGTTCGCTATATTCGATAGTGTATTCTTGTTTCCTCTGTTTTTGTGAGTATGTTTCTGTTTATTTGCTATTCCAGACACAGAAAGTAGTTTGTCAACTCTGCAAACAGCAGTGGTACTTCCCAGCTAGTTTTTATACATATAACATCAAATTAATTTTCTTAATAGATCGATTGTAAAACGTCCTTTATTTGAGCAGCCCCAGTAAGCGTTTACTTAGAATGTGCTGCACATCCCTTTATGGATATTTTTTAACAAATTCACCAATAACAAATGATGGTTTACTAAACTTAACACTAGGATAAATTTGCATAGGAAATATAGTATTATTATTTCAACCGAAGAACAAAAATGCATATGTGTGTGTGTTGTATACCAGTATAGTCCCAAACATCTATGTGTGTGTGTTGTATACCAGTATAGTCCCAAACATCTATGTGTGTGTGTTGTATACCAGTATAGTCCCAAACATCTATATGTGTGTGTTGTATCAAACATCTATGTGTGTGTGTTGTATACCAGTATAGTCCCAAACATCTATGTGTGTGTGTTGTATACCAGTATAGTCCCAAACATCTATGTGTGTGTGTTGTATACCAGTATAGTCCCAAACATCTATATGTGTGTGTTGTATACAAACATCTATGTGTGTGTGTTGTATACCAGTATAGTCCCAAACATCTATGTGTGTGTGTTGTATACCAGTATAGTCCCAAACATCTATGTGTGTGTGTTGTATACCAGTATAGTCTCAAACATCTATGTGTGTGTGTTGTATACCAGTATAGTCCCAAACATCTATGTGTGTGTGTTGTATACCAGTATAGTCCCAAACATCTATGTGTGTGTGTTGTATACCAGTATAGTCCCAAACATCTATGTGTGTGTGCTGTATACCAGTATAGTCCCAAACATATATGTGTGTGTGTTGTATACCAGAATAGTCCCAAACATCTATGTGTGTGTGTTTGTTGTATACCATAATAGTCCCAAACATCTATGTGTGTGTGTTGTATACCAGTATAGTCCCAAACATCTATGTGTGTGTGTTGTATACCAGTATAGTCCCAAACATCTATGTGTGTGTGTTGTATACCATAATAGTCCCAAACATCTATGTGTGTGTGTTGTATACCAGTATAGTCCCAAACATCTATATGTGTGTGTTGTATACCAGTATAGTCCCAAACATCTATGTGTGTGTGTTGTATACCAGTATAGTCCCAAACATCTATGTGTGTGTGTTGTATACCAGTATAGTCCCAAACATCTATGCATGTGTGTTGTATACCAGTATAGTCCCAAACATCTATGTGTGTGTGTTGTATACCAGTATAGTCCCAAACATCTATGTGTGTGTGTTGTATACCAGTATAGTCCCAAACATCTATGTGTGTGTGTTGTATACCAGTATAGTCCCAAACATCTATGTGTGTGCGTTGTATACCAGTATAGTCCCAAACATATATGTGTGTGTGTTGTATACCAGTATAGTCCCAAACATCTATGTGTGTGTGTTGTATACCAGTATAGTCCCAAACATCTATGTGTGTGTTGTATACCAGTATAGTCCCAAACATCTATGTGTGTGTGCTGTATACAAACATCTATGTGTGTGTGTTGTATACCAGTATAGTCCCAAACATCTATGTGTGTGTGTTGTATACCAGTATAGTCCCAAACATCTATGTGTGTGTGTTGTATACCAGTATAGTCCCAAACATCTATGTGTGTGTGTTGTATACCAATATAGTCCCACATATCTATGTGTGTGTGCTGTATACCAGTATAGTCTCAAACATATATGTGTGTGTGTTGTATACAAGTATAGTCCCAAACATCTATGTGTGTGTGTTGTATACCAGTATAGTCCCAAACATCTATGTGTGTGTGTTGTATACCAGTATAGTCCCACATATCTATGTGTGTGTGCTGTATACCAGTATAGTCCCAAACATCTATGTGTGTGTGTTGTATACCAGTATAGTCCCAAACATCTATGTGTGTGTGTTTGTTGTATACCATAATAGTTCCAAACATCTATGTGTGTGTTGTATACCAGTATAGTCCCAAACATCTATGTGTGTGTGTTGTATACCAGTATAGTCCCAAACATCTATGTGTGTGTGTTGTATACCAGTATAGTCCCAAACATCTATGTGTGTGTGTTGTATACCAGTATAGTCCCAAACATCTATGTGTGTGTGTTGTATACCAGTATAGTCCCAAACATCTATGTGTGTGTGTTGTATACCAGTATAGTCCCAAACATCTATGTGTGTGTGTTTGTTGTATACCATAATAGTCCCAAACATCTATGTGTGTGTTGTATACCAGTATAGTCCCAAACATCTATGTGTGTGTGTTGTATACCAGTATAGTCCCAAACATCTATGTGTGTGTGTTGTTTACCAGTATAGTCCCAAACATCTATGTGTGTGTGTTGTATACCAGTATAGTCCCACATATCTATGTGTGTGTGCTGTATACCAGTATAGTCTCAAACATATATGTGTGTGTGTTGTATACCAGTATAGTCCCAAACATCTATGTGTGTGTGTTGTATACCAGTATAGTCCCAAACATCTATGTGTGTGTGTTGTATACCAGTATAGTCCCACATATCTATGTGTGTGTGCTGTATACCAGTATAGTCCCAAACATCTATGTGTGTGTGTTGTATACCAGTATAGTCCCAAACATCTATGCATGTGTGTTGTATACCAGTATAGTCCCAAACATCTATGTGTGTGTGTTGTATACCAGTATAGTCCCAAACATCTATGTGTGTGTGTTGTATACCAGTATAGTCCCAAACATCTATGTGTGTGTGTTGTATACCAGTATAGTCCCAAACATATATGTGTGTGTGCTGTATACAAACATATATGTGTGTGTTGTATACAAACATATATGTGTGTGTGTGTGCTGTATACAAACATCTATGTGTGTGTGTTGTATACAAACATATATGTGTGTGTTGTATACAAACATCTATGTGTGTGTGCTGTATACAAACATCTATGTGTGTGTGTGTGCTGTATACAAACATCTATGTGTGTGTGCTGTATACAAACATCTATGTGTGTGTGTTGTATACAAACATCTATGTGTGTGTGTTGTATACCAGTATAGTCCCAAACATCTATGTGTGTGTTGTATACCAGTATAGTCCCAAACATCTATGTGTGTGCTGTATACCAGTATAGTCCCAAACATCTATGTGTGTGCTGTATACCAGTATAGTCCCAAACATCTATGTGTGTGTGTTGTATACAAACATATATGTGTGTGTGTTGTATACAAACATCTATGTGTGTGTGTTGTATACAAACATCTATGTGTGTGTGCTGTGTACAAACATCTATGTGTGTGTGCTGTATACAAACATCTATGTGTGTGTGTGCTGTATACAAACATCTATGTGTGTGTGTTGTATACAAACATATATGTGTGTGTGCTGTATACAAACATCTATGTGTGTTGTATACAAACATCTATGTGTGTGTGTTGTATACAAACATCTATGTGTGTGTGTTGTATACAAACATCTATGTGTGTGTGTTGTATACAAACATCTATGTGTGTGTGTTGTATACAAACATCTATGTGTGTGTGTTGTATACAAACATCTATGTGTGTGTGTTGTATACAAACATCTATGTGTGTGTGTTGTATACAAACATCTATGTGTGTGTGTTGTATACAAACATCTATGTGTGTGTGCTGTATACAACATATATGTGTGTGTGCTGTATACAAACATAATGTGTGTGTGCTGTATACAAACATCTATGTGTGTGTGTTGTATACAAACATCTATGTGTGTGTGTTGTATACAAACATATATGTGTGTGTGTTGTATACAAACATCTATGTGTGTGTGTTGTATACAAACATCTATGTGTGTGTGTTGTATACAAACATCTATGTGTGTGTGTTGTATACAAACATCTATGTGTGTGTGTTGTATACAAACATCTATGTGTGTGTGCTGTATACAAACATCTATGTGTGTGTGCTGTATACAAACATCTATGTGTGTGTTGTATACAAACATCTATGTGTGTGTGTTGTATACAAACATCTATGTGTGTGTGCTGTATACAAACATCTATGTGTGTGTGCTGTATACAAACATCTATGTGTGTGTGTTGTATACAAACATATATGTGTGTGTTGTATACAAACATCTATGTGTGTGTGTTGTATACAAACATCTATGTGTGTGTGCTGTATACAAACATCTATGTGTGTGTGCTGTATACAAACATCTATGTGTGTGTGTGTTGTATACAAACATATATGTGTGTGTGCTGTATACAAACATCTATGTGTGTGTGTTGTATACAAACATATATGTGTGTGTGCTGTATACAAACATCTATGTGTGTGTGTTGTATACCAGTATAGTCCCAAACATCTATGTGTGTGTGTTGTATACAAACATCTATGTGTGTGTGCTGTATACCAGTATAGTCCCAAACATCTATGTGTGTGTGTTGTATACCAGTATAGTCCCAAACATCTATGTGTGTGTGTTGTATACCAGTATAGTCCCAAACATCTATGTGTGTGTGTTGTATACCAGTATAGTCCCAAACATCTATGTGTGTGTGTTGTATACCAGTATAGTCCCAAACATCTATGTTTGTGTGTTGTATACAAACATCTATGTGTGTGTGTGTTGTATACAAACATCTATGTGTGTGTGCTGTATACAAACATCTATGTGTGTGTGCTGTATACCAGTATAGTCTCAAACATCTATGTGTGTGTGTGTTGTATACAAACATCTATGTGTGTGTGTGTGTGTGTGTTGTATACAAACATCTATGGTGTGTTGTATACAAACATCTATGTGTGTGTGTGTTGTATACAAACATCTATGTGTGTGTGTTGTATACAAACATCTATGTGTGTGTGTTGTATACAAACATCTATGTGTGTGTGTTGTATACAAACATCTATGTGTGTGTGTGTGTTGTATACAAACATCTATGTGTGTGTGTTGTATACAAACATCTATGTGTGTGTGTGTGTTGTATACAAACATCTATGTGTGTGTGTTGTATACAAACATCTATGTGTGTGTGCTGTATACAAACATCTATGTGTGTGTGTTGTATACAAACATCTATGTGTGTGTGTGTGTTGTATACAAACATCTATGTGTGTGTGTTGTATACAAACATCTATGTGTGCGTGTTGTATACAAACATCTATGTGTGTGTTGTATACCAGTATAGTCCCAAACATCTATGTGTGTGTGTGCTGTATACAAACATCTATGTGTGTGTGTTGTATACCAGTATAGTCCCAAACATCTATGTGTGTGTGTTGTATACAAACATCTATGTGTGTGTGCTGTATACAAACATCTATGTGTGTGTGTTGTATACAAACATCTATGTGTGTGTGTTGTATACCAACATCTATGTGTGTGTGTTGTATACAAACATCTATGTGTGTGTGTTGTATACAAACATCTATGTGTGTGTGTTGTATACAAACATCTATGTGTGTGTGTTGTATACAAACATCTATGTGTGTGTGTTGTATACAAACATATATGTGTGTGTGTTGTATACAAACATATATGTGTGTGTGTTGTATACCAACATCTATGTGTGTGTGTTGTATACAAACATATATGTGTGTGTGTTGTATACAAACATATATGTGTGTGTGTTGTATACCAACATCTATGTGTGTGTGTTGTATACAAACATCTATGTGTGTGTGTGCTGTATACAAACAGCTATGTGTGTGTGTTGTATACCAACATCTATGTGTGTGTGTTGTATACAAACATCTATGTGTGTGTGTGCTGTATACAAACATCTATGTGTGTGTGTTGTATACAAACATCTATGTGTGTGTGTTGTATACAAACATCTATGTGTGTGTGTGTGTTGTATACAAACATCTATGCGTGCTTATTCAATATTATATCTCGTATCACATTTATTATTTACTCATAACGCACACTTTCAATAATATGCTGTTCTCGTGTTTATTGCTAGTCATTATCTTGTCCCATCGTCTTAAGATGTAGAAATACACTTGTTTTTGTCTTGCTTAATTACGTTGCAATGTAGTACCATTACATATGCTAAGCAAATGTATATATATATATATAGTACTGAACTTTCATAATCTGCAAAACAGACGGATCTGTAGTCCAGTGGTAACACGCTGGACTGGTAATCCAGGGATCGCAGGTTCGATCCCCGTCTGACCCTAATAAAATTAACAGTCTTTCAGATGGGACTATAAACCGAGGTCTCGTGTCGGTGCTTTACACCGTGCATGTAAAAGAACCAGAGGAGATTCTGGAATGGGTCTCTGTCTGTATCATTGCACTATCCTCCAAACATCTAAAATAACTAATCTCTTCAGGAGGCGTCGCTCATATGGGAAGACTGGTAGCGATGATAAATAAACGTAAAACCACCACTAATCTGCAAAACGTAACTACACCAGTTTCTCAACTATGTGTTTGTTTGGTGGAATCCATTCGAAATAAAAACATACATTACAATATTGAAGGAACCCATCCACACCGTGCGGCTCTCTTCTAGGCGATCCTTGATGCCGTATGTGTAACGAACATTGTTATTTAATATACTTAAGCAATGTAATGTCTACAAATAATGAGAATGTACATTATAATGTACTATGTGTATTGTAAGTATTGTCAATACTGTATTATGATTTCTCATATTGACATAGTTTTCACGTGAATGCTTTTATGTATATATATATATGTTGTACAATGATGAACTTTTAAGTTCAAATTGGAAAATAAAATTTCTTCTACGAATGAGGCATTGTCTCGATAGTAATTAATATAAGTTGTAATAACTTGTTTCGCAATCGAGCTGAAATAAATTTGTATAAACTAAATAAACATAATTTGAAATTTTAGGATGTGAGCTTATTCGGTATTAACTGACGATGTAACTTGGAAACACTTGGTAACACTGTGTAGCTTGGATGTGCATATTTCTTCAACATATTCATATACGTTACACGGATCTATGTAACATTATAGTAGTTATAGATGTTATATTTCGGGTTTTACGCCTGCATCAGCACCATTTTGGGCTATATCGCCGGCGGGCAGTTTACCTAACAACACCTTTCCTGGGCAAGCTCCAGCGGTTAACCAGTACTTGGGTGCACCAACCTCCGTAAGAAACTGCCAACTTTTTCATATAAATGAGACACGGTCTGAGCGGGGCTCGAACTCGTGACTATCAGTGATGATAGGTTACAGTGGTATATAAGTCAGCGACCTTAACCACTCGACCACGAAGGCGGACTGAACATTATAGTAGTACCCATACCTACACACCAAAACGGGAATTACATCAACGGTAACTAACTGCTATCCTATATAGTAGTACCCGTACCTATACACCAAAACGGGAATTACATCAACGGTAACTAACTGCTATCATATATAGTAGTACCCGTACCTATACACCAAAACGGGAATTACATCAACGGTAACTAACTGCTATCCTATATAGTAGTACCCGTACCTATACACCAACACGGGAATTACATCAACGGTAACTAACTGCTATCATATATAGTAGTACCCGTACCTATACACCAACACGGGAATTACATCAACGGTAACTAACTGCTATCCTATATAGTAGTACCCGTACCTATACACCAACACGGGAATTACATCAACGGTAACTAACTGCTATACATATAGTAGTACCCGTACCTATACACCAACACGGAATTACATCAACGGTAACTAACTGCTATCCTATATAGTAGTACCCGTACCTATACACCAACACGGGAATTACATCAACGGTAACTAACTGCTATCCTATATAGTAGTACCCGTACCTATACACCAACACGGGAATTACATCAACGGTAACTAACTGCTATCCTATATAGTAGTACCCGTACCTATACACCAACACGGGAATTACATCAACGGTAACTAACTGCTATACTGTATAGTAGTACCCGTACCTATACACCAACACTGGAATTACATCAACGGTAACTAACTGCTATACTGTATAGTAGTACCCGTACCTATACACCAACACTGGAATTACATCAACGGTAACTAACTGCTATCCTATATAGTAGTACCCGTACCTATACACCAACACTGGAATTACATCAACGGTAACTAACTGCTATCCTATATAGTAGTACCCGTACCTATACACCAACACGGGAATTACATCAACGGTAACTAACTGCTATCCTATATAGTAGTACCCGTACCTATACACCAAAATGGGAATTACATCAACGGTAACTAACTGCTATCATATATAGTAGTACCCGTACCTATACACCAAAACGGGAATTACATCAACGGTAACTAACTGCTATCCTATATAGTAGTACCCGTACCTATACACCAACACTGGAATTACATCAACGGTAACTAACTGCTATCCTATATAGTAGTACCCGTACCTATACACCAACACGGGAATTACATCAACGGTAACTAACTGCTATCCTATATAGTAGTACCCGTACCTATACACCAACACGGGAATTACATCAACGGTAACTAACTGCTATACTGTATAGTAGTACCCGTACCTATACACCAACACTGGAATTACATAAACGGTAACTAACTGCTATACTGTATAGTAGTACCCATACCTATACACCAACACTGGAATTACATCAACGGTAACTAACTGCTATCCTATATAGTAGTACCCGTACCTATACACCAACACTGGAATTACATCAACGGTAACTAACTGCTATCCTATATAGTAGTACCCGTACCTATACACCAACACGGGAATTACATCAACGGTAACTAACTGCTATCCTATATAGTAGTACCCGTACCTATACACCAACACGGGAATTACATCAACGGTAACTAACTGCTATCCTATATAGTAGTACCCGTACCTATACACCAACACGGGAATTACATCAACGGTAACTAACTGCTATCATATATAGTAGTACCCGTACCTATACACCAAAACGGGAATTACATCAACGGTAACTAACTGCTATCCTATATAGTAGTACCCGTACCTATACACCAACACGGGAATTACATCAACGGTAACTAACTGCTATACTGTATAGTAGTACCCGTACCTATACACCAACACTGGAATTACATAAACGGTAACTAACTGCTATACTGTATAGTAGTACCCATACCTATACACCAACACTGGAATTACATCAACGGTAACTAACTGCTATCCTATATAGTAGTACCCGTACCTATACACCAACACTGGAATTACATCAACGGTAACTAACTGCTATCCTATATAGTAGTACCCGTACCTATACACCAACACGGGAATTACATCAATGGTAACTAACTGCTATCATATATAGTAGTACCCGTACCTATACACCAAAACGGGAATTACATCAACGGTAACTAACTGCTATCCTATATAGTAGTACCCGTACCTATACACCAACACTGGAATTACATCAACGGTAACTAACTGCTATACTGTATAGTAGTACCCGTACCTATACACCAACACTGGAATTACATCAACGGTAACTAACTGCTATACTGTATAGTAGTACCCGTACCTATACACCAACACTGGAATTACATAAACGGTAACTAACTGCTATACTGTATAGTAGTACCCATACCTATACACCAACACTGGAATTACATCAACGGTAACTAACTGCTATCCTATATAGTAGTACCCGTACCTATACACCAACACTGGAATTACATCAACGGTAACTAACTGCTATCCTATATAGTAGTACCCGTACCTATACACCAACACGGGAATTACATCAACGGTAACTAACTGCTATCATATATAGTAGTACCCGTACCTATACACCAACACGGGAATTACATCAACGGTAACTAACTGCTATCATATATAGTAGTACCCGTACCTATACACCAACACGGAATTACATCAACGGTAACTAACTGCTATCCTATATAGTAGTACCCGTACCTATACACCAACACGGGAATTACATCAACGGTAACTAACTGCTATACTGTATAGTAGTACCCGTACCTATACACCAACACTGGAATTACATAAACGGTAACTAACTGCTATACTGTATAGTAGTACCCATACCTATACACCAACACTGGAATTACATCAACGGTAACTAACTGCTATCCTATATAGTAGTACCCGTACCTATACACCAACACTGGAATTACATCAACGGTAACTAACTGCTATCCTATATAGTAGTACCCGTACCTATACACCAACACGGGAATTACATCAACGGTAACTAACTGCTATCATATATAGTAGTACCCGTACCTATACACCAAAACGGGAATTACATCAACGGTAACTAACTGCTATCCTATATAGTAGTACCCGTACCTATACACCAACACTGGAATTACATCAACGGTAACTAACTGCTATACTGTATAGTAGTACCCGTACCTATACACCAACACTGGAATTACATCAACGGTAACTAACTGCTATCCTATATAGTAGTACCCGTACCTATACACCAACACTGGAATTACATCAACGGTAACTAACTGCTATCCTATATAGTAGTACCCGTACCTATACACCAACACGGGAATTACATCAACGGTAACTAACTGCTATCCTATATAGTAGTACCCGTACCTATACACCAACACGGGAATTACATCAACGGTAACTAACTGCTATCCTATATAGTAGTACCCGTACCTATACACCAACACGGGAATTACATCAACGGTAACTAACTGCTATACTGTATAGTAGTACCCGTACCTATACACCAACACTGGAATTACATCAACGGTAACTAACTGCTATACTATATAGTAGTACCCGTACCTATACACCAACACGGGAATTACATCAACGGTAACTAACTGCTATCCTATATAGTAGTACCCGTACCTATACACCAACACGGGAATTACATCAACGGTAACTAACTGCTATCCTATATAGTAGTACCCGTACCTATACACCAACACGGGAATTACATCAACGGTAACTAACTGCTATCATATATAGTAGTACCCGTACCTATACACCAAAATGGGAATTACATCAACGGTAACTAACTGCTATACTGTATAGTAGTACCCGTACCTATACACCTAAACGGGAATTACATCAACGGTAACTAACTGCTATACTGTATAGTAGTACCCGTACCTATACACCGAAACGGGAATTACATCAAAGGTAACTAACTGCTATACTGTATAGTAGAACCCGTACCTATACACCAACATAGGAATTACACCAACGGTAACTAACTGCTATCCTATATAGTAGTACCCGTACATATACACCAAAACGGGAATTACATCAATGGTAACTAACTGCTATACTGTATAGTAGAACCCGTACCTATACACCAACATAGGAATTACACCAATGGTAACTAACTGCTATCCTATCTAGTAGTACCCGTACCTATACACCAAAACGGGAATTACATCAACGGTAACTAACTGCTATCCTATATAGTAGTACCCGTACCTATACACCGAAACGGGAATTACATCAAAGGTAACTAACTGCTATCATATATAGTAGTACCCGTACCTATACACCAACACGGGAATTACATCAACGGTAACTAACTGCTATCCTATATAGTAGTACCCGTACCTATACACCAAACGGGAATTACATCAACGGTAACTAACTGCTATCCTATATAGTAGTACCCGTACCTATACACCAACACGGGAATTACATCAACGGTAACTAACTGCTATCATATATAGTAGTACCCGTACCTATACACCAACACTGGAATTACATCAACGGTAACTAACTGCTATACTGTATAGTAGTACCCGTACCTATACACCAACACTGGAATTACATCAACGGTAACTAACTGCTATACTGTATAGTAGTACCCGTACCTATACACCAACACTGGAATTACATAACGGTAACTAACTGCTATACTGTATAGTAGTACCCATACCTATACACCAACACTGGAATTACATCAACGGTAACTAACTGCTATCCTATATAGTAGTACCCGTACCTATACACCAACACTGGAATTACATCAACGGTAACTAACTGCTATCCTATATAGTAGTACCCGTACCTATACACCAACACGGGAATTACATCAACGGTAACTAACTGCTATACTGTATAGTAGTACCCGTACCTATACACCAACACGGGAATTACATCAACGGTAACTAACTGCTATCCTATATAGTAGTACCCGTACCTATACACCAAAACGGGAATTACATCAACGGTAACTAACTGCTATCCTATATAGTAGTACCCGTACCTATACACCAACACGGGAATTACATCAACGGTAACTAACTGCTATCATATATAGTAGTACCCGTACCTATACACCAAAACGGGAATTACATCAACGGTAACTAACTGCTATCCTATATAGTAGTACCCGTACCTATACACCAACACGGGAATTACATCAACGGTAACTAACTGCTATACTGTATAGTAGTACCCGTACCTATACACCAACACTGGAATTACATAAACGGTAACTAACTGCTATACTGTATAGTAGTACCCATACCTATACACCAACACTGGAATTACATCAACGGTAACTAACTGCTATCCTATATAGTAGTACCCGTACCTAGACACCAACACTGGAATTACATCAACGGTAACTAACTGCTATCCTATATAGTAGTACCCGTACCTATACACCAACACGGGAATTACATCAATGGTAACTAACTGCTATCATATATAGTAGTACCCGTACCTATACACCAAAACGGGAATTACATCAACGGTAACTAACTGCTATCCTATATAGTAGTACCCGTACCTATACACCAACACTGGAATTACATCAACGGTAACTAACTGCTATACTGTATAGTAGTACCCGTACCTATACACCAACACTGGAATTACATCAACGGTAACTAACTGCTATACTGTATAGTAGTACCCGTACCTATACACCAACACTGGAATTACATCAACGGTAACTAACTGCTATACTGTATAGTAGTACCCATACCTATACACCAACACTGGAATTACATCAACGGTAACTAACTGCTATCCTATATAGTAGTACCCGTACCTATACACCAACACGGGAATTACATCAACGGTAACTAACTGCTATCCTATATAGTAGTACCCGTACCTATACACCAACACGGGAATTACATCAACGGTAACTAACTGCTATCATATATAGTAGTACCCGTACCTATACACCAAAATGGGAATTACATCAACGGTAACTAACTGCTATACTGTATAGTAGTACCCGTACCTATACACCTAAACGGGAATTACATCAACGGTAACTAACTGCTATACTGTATAGTAGTACCCGTACCTATACACCGAAACGGGAATTACATCAAAGGTAACTAACTGCTATACTGTATAGTAGAACCCGTACCTATACACCAACATAGGAATTACACCAACGGTAACTAACTGCTATCCTATATAGTAGTACCCGTACATATACACCAAAACGGGAATTACATCAATGGTAACTAACTGCTATACTGTATAGTAGAACCCGTACCTATACACCAACATAGGAATTACACCAATGGTAACTAACTGCTATCCTATCTAGTAGTACCCGTTCCTATACACCAAAACGGGAATTACATCAACGGTAACTAACTGCTATCCTATATAGTAGTACCCGTACCTATACACCGAAACGGGAATTACATCAAAGGTAACTAACTGCTATCATATATAGTAGTACCCGTACCTATACACCAACACGGGAATTACATCAATGGTAACTAACTGCTATCCTATATAGTAGTAACACCAACACTGGAATTACATGAGTGGTGACATGTATACTACAAACAACATAAACCCACACACGTTTGGGGTCTGGACAAGTGGTTTCAGATTCAAAACCAAATTTATAAATCCATAAAGTACTTTGATAGTGACGGGGGGGGGGGGTCATTTTTAAATATGCTTGAATATGGCCTAACATTTGTTTGTATGTATAGTGTCAAGCCTATGGTTTATGTGTGTATGTATAGTGTCAAGCCTATGGTTTATGTTTGTATGTATAGTGTCAAGCCTATGGTTTATGTTTGTATGTATAGTGTCAAGCCTATGGTTTATGTTTGTATGTATAGTGTCAAGCCTATGGTTTATGTTTGTATGTATAGTGTCAAGCCTATGGTTTATGTGTGTATGTATAGTGTCAAGCCTATGGTTTATGTTTGTATGTATAGTGTCAAGCCTATGGTTTATGTGTGTATGTATAGTGTCAAGCCTATGGTTTATGTTTGTATGTATAGTGTCAAGCCTATGGTTTATGTTGTATGTATAGTGTCAAGCCTATGGTTTATGTGTGTATGTATAGTGTCAAGCCTATGGTTTATGTGTGTATGTATAGTGTCAAGCCTATGGTTTATGTTTGTATGTATAGTGTCAAGCCTATGGTTTATGTGTGTATGTATAGTGTCAAGCCTATGGTTTATGTTTGTATGTATAGTGTCAAGCCTATGGTTTATGTTTGTATGTATAGTGTCAAGCCTATGGTTTATGTTTGTATGTATAGTGTCAAGCCTATGGTTTATGTTTGTATGTATAGTGTCAAGCCTATGGTTTATGTTTGTATGTATAGTGTCAAGCCTATGGTTTATGTTTGTATGTATAGTGTCAAGCCTATGGTTTATGTTTGTATGTATAGTGTCAATCATATGGTTCATGTGTGTATGTATAGTGTCAAGCCTATGGTTTATGTGTGTATGTATAGTGTCAATCCTATGGTTTATGTGTGTATGTATAGTGTCAAGCCTATGGTTTATGTTTGTATGTATAGTGTCAAGCCTATGGTCTATGTTTGTATGTATAGTGTCAAGCCTATGGTTTATCAAACTCTTCTGTTAAAAAATTGGGCTTGAATCGGAAACAACTTGTCGAGACTACTAGCTGCTGTGCATTAACCCAGATAATGCCAATAACTGTGTCGAATACGGATACATCTGACCAAACAAATACTGATGATATTTCAGACGTGTAACTCAATCTTTTCTTATGATTAATTGGGAATTCGAAACATTTAATTTGGTACTTATGGAATACTACTAGTACTTCAATTGAACTAGACGGTGGTTTCCGTAGTGGAGTGTAGTAGCGGTGGATTGATATCGAGATGTTCCAAGTTCGATACTCAGCCATGGCACGTATGTAGTGCCATTAATATGCTTATGTCTAGATCTCTGCAAGTGGCTTCACATTCATTTGCAACTATTTATGTTTGTTTTAAAAACTACATTTCAGAGAGCTGATCAAAGGCGAGAAAGACTTCCGGAGGAAGATGCACGAACGCAGGCGGAAGATGTTGAAGCAGACGAACACAATGGCAGACACAGTAGTGAAGAAAATGATGCAAATTGAATTATTATGAACATCTCCCAATGAAATAAAATGCTGAAAAGCGTTCCAGATATCAGCGGCGCCTAAAACTCTCTAAGAATTACAGTTCACTGTAAAACTATGTGTTGAACATAGTTATAGATACATGTACTGATGAGTGAAGTATGTACACGAAGAAAACAAGTTGTAGAAGATTAAATACACACAAATCAAATCTCGATTTGAACATGAAAATCCAGCAGTTGAGTACGGCATCCATGCAATGACGACAACATTGATGTTAGAACTGAGAACGACAATGCTGTTAATATTCAGGACAACATCATTGCTAGAATTGAGGCCGACAGCGCTATTAGAATTGAGTATGACAGCGTTGAAAGAGATGATGACAGTGCTGATAGAATTGAGGACAACTGCGCTGACACAACTGAGTGCGACAGCGCTGATAGAATTATGACAGAGCTGGTGATGACAGTGCTGTTAGAATTTAAGACTTGAGAGTGCTCAGTATAATTGTGAATAACAATGCTTTTAGAATTAAGAGCGATACTGCTATTAGAATTGCGGATGACAGCGCTGTTAGAATTGAGGAATTCATTTTACCAGTACATTATTACACGACAGTTTGTTGCTACAAAACCACAGCAATAATAGCATTTCTTTTAAAATATGCCATAATATACAAAGATTAATTGTATAAATCTATCATTTATCTATCACTTGGTAAATAGAAGGAGAAAAAACTGGTTATTATTTGAATTTACATTTCACATGTGTTAATGTACTTTATTTATTTGACAACGATTGTGAAACAAGCTTTAACAACTAATGTTAATCACTCTCGTTGGCATGGATGACAGAGAATATGTGGTAATTCATGTGGTAGGAAACCGGAGAAAAACCATGTGTCAGATCTGGTGACCACTGTACCATGTTGCATACTTCCAAGGATCGAACCCGGGTTGCATTGGTGAGAAGCGATTATGCTAACCACTGAGCTAATCAGACAGCCAAGTGTTAATAGTGCATTTAATACACAAGCATCAAAGTCTCTAATATATGTGTATTAAAGGTTTTTGAATGCAGAAATGATGTGGGCCATGCAAGTCTGAATGATCAAAGTTTGTTTGAATGAAAGGCAGGATGTGGTCCAAGAAAGTATCAATGGTTCAAGTAGTAGGCTTTAATGTGTCCTGGTAGGTTTGCATGTAGACTGGATGTGGTTCTAGCAAGTACATGTATCAATGGTCCAGGTAGGTTTGCATGTAGACTGGATGTGGTTCTAGCAAGTACATGTATCAATGGTCCTGGTAGGTTTGCATGCAGACAGGATGTGGTTCTAGCAAGTACATGTATCAATGGTCCAGGTAGGTTTGCATGTAGACAGGATGTGGTTCTAGCAAGTACATGTATCAATGGTCCAGGTAGGTTTGCATGTAGACAGGATGTGGTTCTAGCAAGTACCTGTATCAATGTGTCCTGGTAGGTTTGCATGTAGACAGGATGTGGTTCTAGCAAGTACCTGTATCAATGGTCCAGGTAGGTTTGCATGTAGACAGGATGTGGTTCTAGCAAGTACATGTATCAATGGTCCTGGTAGGTTTGCATGCAGACAGGATGTGGTTCTAGCAAGTACATGTATCAATGGTCCTGGTAGGTTTGCATGCAGACAGGATGTGGTTCTAGCAAGTACCTGTATCAATGGTCCAGGTAGGTTTGCATGTAGACAGGATGTGGTTCTAGCAAGTACATGTACCAATGTGTCTAGGTAGGTTTGCATGTAGACAGGATGTGGTTCTAGCAAGTACATGTATCAATGTGTCTAGGTAGGTTTGCATGTAGACAGGATGTGGTTCTAGCAAGTACCTGTATCAATGGTCCAGGTAGGTTTGCATGTAGACAGGATGTGGTTCTAGCAAGTACATGTATCAATGTGTCCAGGTAGGTTTGCATATAGACAGGATGTGGTTCTAGCAAGTACATGTATCAATGGTCCAGGTAGGTTTGCATGCAGACAGGATGTGGTTCTAGCAAGTACATGTATCAATGTGTCCAGGTAGGTTTGCATGCAGACAGGATGTGGTTCAAGTAGTAGGCTTTAATGTGTCCAGGTAGGTTTGCATGTAGAAAGGATGTGGTTCTAGCAAGTACATGTATCAATGGTCCAGGTAGGTTTGCATGTAGACAGGATGTGGTTCTAGCAAGTACATGTATCAATGTGTCCAGGTAGGTTTGCATGCAGACAGGATGTGGTTCAAGTAGTAGGCTTTAATGTGTCCTGGTAGGTTTGCATGTAGACAGGATGTGGTTCTAGCAAGTACGTGTATCAATGGTCCAGGTAGGTTTGCATGTAGACAGGATGTGGTTCTAGCAAGTACATGTATCAATGGTCCAGGTAGGTTTGCATGTAGACAGGATGTGGTTCTAGCAAGTACATGTATCAATGTGTCCAGGTAGGTTTGCATGCAGACAGGATGTGGTTCTAGCAAGTACATGTATCAATGTGTCCAGGTAGGTTTGCATGTAGACAGGATGTGGTTCTAGCAAGTACATGTATCAATGTGTCCAGGTAGGTTTGCATATAGACAGGATGTGGTTCTAGCAAGTACATGTATCAATGGTCCAGGTAGGTTTGCATGCAGACAGGATGTGGTTCTAGCAAGTACATGTATCAATGTGTCCAGGTAGGTTTGCATGCAGACAGGATGTGGTTCAAGTAGTAGGCTTTAATGTGTCCAGGTAGGTTTGCATGTAGACAGGATGTGGTTCTAGCAAGTACATGTATCAATGTGTCCAGGTAGGTTTGCATGTAGACAGGATGTGGTTCTAGCAAGTACATGTATCAATGGTCCAGGTAGGTTTGCATGTAGACAGGATGTGGTTCTAGCAAGTACATGTATCAATGGTCCAGGTAGGTTTGCATGCAGACAGGATGTGGTTCAAGTAGTAGGCTTTAATGTGTCCTGGTAGGTTTGCATGTAGACAGGATGTGGTTCTAGCAAGTACATGTATCAATGTGTCCAGGTAGGTTTGCATGTAGACAGGATGTGGTTCTAGCAAGTACATGTATCAATGTGTCCAGGTAGGTTTGCATGTAGACAGGATGTGGTTCTAGCAAGTACATGTATCAATGTGTCCAGGTAGGTTTGCATGTAGACAGGATGTGGTTCTAGCAAGTACATGTATCAATGTGTCCAGGTAGGTTTGCATGTAGACAGGATGTGGTTCTAGCAAGTACATGTATCAATGTGTCCAGGTAGGTTTGCATGCAGACAGGATGTGGTTCTAGCAAGTACATGTATCAATGTGTCCAGGTAGGTTTGCATGTAGACAGGATGTGGTTCTAGCAAGTACATGTATCAATGTGTCCAGGTAGGTTTGCATGCAGACAGGATGTGGTTCAAGTAGTAGGCTTTATGTGTCCAGGTAGGTTTGCATGTAGACAGGATGTGGTTCTAGCAAGTACATGTATCAATGTGTCCAGGTAGGTTTGCATGTAGACAGGATGTGGTTCTAGCAAGTACATGTATCAATGGTCCTGGTAGGTTTGCATGTAGACAGGATGTGGTTCTAGCAAGTACATGTATCAATGGTCCAGGTAGGTTTGCATGTAGACATGATGTGGTTCTAGCAAGAAAATGTATCAATGGTCCTCGTAGGTTTGCATGCAGACAGGATGTGGTTCTAGCAAGTACATGTATCAATGGTCCAGGTAGGTTTGCATGTAGACAGGATGTGGTTCTAGCAAGTACGTGTATCAATGGTCCAGGTAGGTTTGCATGTAGACAGGATGTGGTTCTAGCAAGTACATGTATCAATGGTCCAGGTAGGTTTGCATGTAGACAGGATGTGGTTCTAGCAAGTACATGTATCAATGTGTCCAGGTAGGTTTGCATGCAGACAGGATGTGGTTCAGGTAGTAGGCTTTAATGTGTCCAGGTAGGTTTGCATGTAGACAGGATGTGGTTCTAGCAAGTACATGTATCAATGTGTCCAGGTAGGTTTGCATGTAGACAGGATGTGGTTCTAGCAAGTACATGTATCAATGTGTCCAGATAGGTTTGCATGCAGACAGGATGTGGTTCTAGCAAGTACCTGTATCAATGGTCCAGGTAGGTTTGCATGCAGACAGGATGTGGTTCTAGCAAGTACCTGTATCAATGGTCCAGGTAGGTTTGCATGTAGACAGGATGTGGTTCTAGCAAGTACCTGTATCAATGGTCCAGGTAGGTTTGCATGTAGACAGGATGTGGTGCTAGCAATTACATGTATCAATGTGTCCAGGTAGGTTTGCATGTAGACAGGATGTGGTTCTAGCAAGTACGTGTATCAATGGTCCTGGTAGGTTTGCATGTAGACAGGATGTGGTTCTAGCAAGTACATGTATCAATGGTCCAGGTAGGTTTGCATGTAGACAGGATGTGGTTCTAGCAAGTACCTGTATCAATGGTCCAGGTAGGTTTGCATGTAGACAGGATGTGGTTCTAGCAAGTACATGTATCAATGTGTCCAGGTAGGTTTGCATGCAGACAGGATGTGGTTCAAGTAGTAGGCTTTAATGTGTCCAGGTAGGTTTGCATGTAGACAGGATGTGGTTCTAGCAAGTACATGTATCAATGTGTCTAGGTAGGTTTGTATGTAGACAGGATGTGGTTCTAGCAAGTACATGTATCAATGGTCCTGGTAGGTTTGCATGTAGACAGGATGTGGTTCTAGCAAGTACATGTATCAATGGTCCAGGTAGGTTTGCATGTAGACAGGATGTGGTTCTAGCAAGTACATGTATCAATGTGTCCAGGTAGGTTTGCATGTAGACAGGATGTGGTTCTAGCAAGTACATGTATCAATGTGTCCAGATAGGTTTGCATGCAGACAGGATGTGGTTCTAGCAAGTACCTGTATCAATGGTCCAGGTAGGTTTGCATGCAGACAGGATGTGGTTCTAGCAAGTACCTGTATCAATGGTCCAGGTAGGTTTGCATGTAGACAGGATGTGGTTCTAGCAAGTACCTGTATCAATGGTCCAGGTAGGTTTGCATGTAAACAGGATGTGGTTCTAGCAAATACATGTATCAATGTGTCCAGGTAGGTTTGCATGTAGACAGGATGTGGTTCTAGCAAGTACATGTATCAATGGTCCTGGTAGGTTTGCATGTAGACAGGATGTGGTTCTAGCAAGTACATGTACCAATGGTCCAGGTAGGTTTGCATGTAGACAGGATGTGGTTCTAGCAAGTACATGTATCAATGGTCCAGGTAGGTTTGCATGTAGACAGGATGTGGTTCTAGCAAGTACATGTATCAATGTGTCCAGGTAGGTTTGCATGTAGACAGGATGTGGTTCTAGCAAGTACCTGTATCAATGGTCCAGGTAGGTTTGCATGTATACAGGATGTGTTTCTAGCAAGTACATGTATCAATGTGTCCAGGTAGGTTTGCATGCAGACAGGATGTGGTTCAAGTAGTAGGCTTTAATGTGTCCTGGTAGGTTTGCATGTAGACAGGATGTGGTTCTAGCAAGTACATGTATCAATGGTCCAGGTTGTTTGCATGCAGACAGGATGTGGTTCTAGCAAGTACATGTATCAATGGTCCAGGTAGGTTTGCATGTAGACAGGATGTGGTTCTAGCAAGTACATGTATCAATGGTCCAGGTAGGTTTGCATGTAGACAGGATGTGGTTCTAGCAAGTACCTGTATTAATGGTCCAGGTAGGTTTGCATGTAGACAGGATGTGGTTCTAGCAAGTACATGTATCAATGGTCCAGGTAGGTTTGCATGTAGACAGGATGTGGTTCTAGCAAGTACATGTATCAATGGTCCTGGTAGGTTTGCATGTAGACAGGATGTGGTTCTAGCAAGTACATGTATCAATGGTCCTGGTAGGTTTGCATGTAGACAGGATGTGGTTCTAGCAAGTACATGTATCAATGGTCCTGGTAGGTTTGCATGTAGACAGGATGTGGTTCTAGCAAGTACATGTATCAATGGTCCAGGTAGGTTTGCATGTAGACAGGATGTGGTTCTAGCAAGTACATGTATCAATGTGTCCTGGTAGGTTTGCATGTAGACAGGATGTGGTTCTAGCAAGTACATGTATCAATGGTCCTGGTAGGTTTGCATGCAGACAGGATGTGGTTCTAGCAAGTACATGTATCAATGGTCCAGGTAGGTTTGCATGTAGACAGGATGTGGTTCTAGCAAGTACATGTATCAATGGTCCAGGTAGGTTTGCATGCAGACAGGATGTGGTTCTAGCAAGTACATGTATCAATGGTCCAGGTAGGTTTGCATGTAGACAGGATGTGGTTCTAGCAAGTACATGTATCAATGGTCCAGGTAGGTTTGCATGCAGACAGGATGTGGTTCTAGCAAGTACATGTATCAATGGTCCAGGTAGGTTTGCATGTAGACAGGATGTGGTTCTAGCAAGTACATGTATCAATGTGTCCAGGTAGGTTTGCATGCAGACAGGATGTGGTTGAAGTAGTATCAATGTGTCCTGGTAGGTTTGCATGTAGACAGGATGTGGTTCTAGCAAGTACATGTATCAATGGTCCAGGTAGGTTTGCATGCAGACAGGATGTGGTTCTAGCAAGTACATGTATCAATGTGTCCAGGTAGGTTTGCATGCAGACAGGATGTGGTTCTAGCAAGTACATGTATCAATGTGTCCAGGTAGGTTTGCATGTAGACAGGATGTGGTTCTAGCAAGTACATGTATCAATGGTCCAGGTAGGTTTGCATGCAGACAGGATGTGGTTCTAGCAAGTACATGTATCAATGGTCCTGGTAGGTTTGCATGTAGACAGGATGTGGTTCTAGCAAGTACATGTATCAATGGTCCAGGTAGGTTTGCATGTAGACAGGATGTGGTTCTAGCAAGTACATGTATCAATGGTCCAGGTAGGTTTGCATGTAGACAGGATGTGGTTCTAGCAAGTACATGTATCAATGGTCCAGGTAGGTTTGCATGTAGACAGGATGTGGTTCTAGCAAGTACATGTATCAATGGTCCAGGTAGGTTTGCATGTAGACAGGATGTGGTTCTAGCAAGTACATGTATCAATGGTCCAGGTAGGTTTGCATGTAGACAGGATGTGGTTCTAGCAAGTACATGTATCAATGGTCCAGGTAGGTTTGCATGTAGACAGGATGTGGTTCTAGCAAGTACATGTATCAATGGTCCAGGTAGGTTTGCATGTAGACAGGATGTGGTTCTAGCAAGTACATGTATCAATGGTCCAGGTAGGTTTGCATGTAGACAGGATGTGGTTCTAGCAAGTACATGTATCAATGGTCCAGGTAGGTTTGCATGTAGACAGGATGTGGTTCTAGCAAGTACATGTATCAATGGTCCAGGTAGGTTTGCATGTAGACAGGATGTGGTTCTAGCAAGTACATGTATCAATGGTCCAGGTAGGTTTGCATGTAGACAGGATGTGGTTCTAGCAAGTACGTTCAATGTGTCCAGGTAGGTTTGCATGTAGACAGGATGTGGTTCTAGCAAGTACATGTATCAATGGTCCAGGTAGGTTTGCATGTAGACAGGATGTGGTTCTAGCAAGTACATGTATCAATGGTCCAGGTAGGTTTGCATGTAGACAGGATGTGGTTCTAGCAAGTACATGTATCAATGGTCCTGGTAGGTTTGCATGTAGACAGGATGTGGTTCTAGCAAGTACATGTATCAATGTGTCCAGGTAGGTTTGCATGTAGACAGGATGTGGTTCTAGCAAGTACATGTATCAATGGTCCAGGTAGGTTTGCATGTAGACAGGATGTGGTTCTAGCAAGTACATGTATCAATGGTCCAGGTAGGTTTGCATGTAGACAGGATGTGGTTCTAGCAAGTACATGTACCAATGTGTCCAGGTAGGTTTGCATGTAGACAGGATGTGGTTCTAGCAAGTACATGTATCAATGTGTCCAGTAGGTTTGCATGTAGACAGGATGTGGTTCTAGCAAGTACATGTATCA
The DNA here is from genome assembly GCA_014843695.1 of Archivesica marissinica. NCBI lineage: Eukaryota > Metazoa > Mollusca > Bivalvia > Venerida > Vesicomyidae > Archivesica > Archivesica marissinica. The sequence continues at coordinate 47,282,081 of CM026391.1, forward strand.
ATGGTCCAGGTAGGTTTGCATGTATACAGGATGTGATTCTAGCAAGAACATGTATCAATGTGTCTAGGTAGGTTTGCATGTATACATGATGTGGTTCTAGCAAGTACATGTATCAATGGTCCAGGTAGGTTTGCATGTAGACAGGATGTGGTTCTAGCAAGTACATGTATCAATGGTCCAGGTAGGTTTGCATGTATACAGGATGTGATTCTAGCAAGAACATGTATCAATGTGTCCAGGTAGGTTTGCATGTATACATGATGTGGTTCTAGCAAGTACATGTATCAATGGTCCAGGTAGGTTTGCATGTAGACAGGATGTGGTTCTAGCAAGTACATGTATCAATGGTCCAGGTAGGTTTGCATGTATACAGGATGTGGTTCTAGCAAGTACATGTATCAATGGTCCAGGTAGGTTTGCATGTAGACAGGATGTGGTTCTAGCAAGTACATGTATCAATGGTCCAGGTAGGTTTGCATGCAGACAGGATGTGGTTCTAGCAAGTACATGTATCAATGGTCCAGGTAGGTTTGCATGCAGACAGGATGTGGTTCAAGTAGTAGGCTTTAATGTGTCCTGGTAGGTTTGCATGTAGACATGATGTGGTTCTAGCAAGTACATGTATCAATGGTCCAGGTAGGTTTGCATGCAGACAGGATGTGGTTCTAGCAAGTACATGTATCAATGGTCCAGGTAGGTTTGCATGCAGACAGGATGTGGTTCTAGCAAGTACATGTATCAATGGTCCAGGTAGGTTTGCATGTAGACAGGATGTGGTTCTAGCAAGTACATGTATCAATGGTCCAGGTAGGTTTGCATGTAGACAGGATGTGGTTCTAGCAAGTACATGTATCAATGGTCCAGGTAGGTTTGCATGTAGACAGGATGTGGTTCTAGCAAGTACATGTATCAATGGTCCAGGTAGGTTTGCATGTGACAGGATGTGGTTCTAGCAAGTACATGTATCAATGGTCCAGGTAGGTTTGCATGTAGACAGGATGTGGTTCTAGCAAGTACATGTATCAATGGTCCAGGTAGGTTTGCATGCAGACAGGATGTGGTTCAAGTAGTAGGCTTTAATGTGTCCAGGTAGGTTTGCATGCAGACAGGATGTGGTTCAAGTAGTAGGCTTTAATGTGTCCTGGTAGGTTTGCATGTAGACAGGATGTGGTTCTAGTAAGACATGTATCAATGTGTCTAGGTAGGTTTGCATGTAGACAGGATGTGGTTCTAGCAAGTACATGTATCAATGGTCCAGGTAGGTTTGCATGTAGACAGGATGTGGTTCTAGCAAGTACATGTATCAATGGTCCAGGTAGGTTTGCATGCAGACAGGATGTGGTTCAAGTTGTAGGCTTTAATGTGTCCTGGTAGGTTTGCATGTAGACAGGATGTGGTTCTAGCAAGTACATGTATCAATGGTCCAGGTAGGTTTGCATGTAGACAGGATGTGGTTCTAGCAAGTACATGTATCAATGGTCCAGGTAGGTTTGCATGCAGACAGGATGTGGTTCTAGCAAGTACATGTATCAATGGTCCAGGTAGGTTTGCATGTAGACAGGATGTGGTTCTAGCAAGTACATGTATCAATGGTCCAGGTAGGTTTGCATGTAGACAGGATGTGGTTCTAGCAAGTACATGTATCAATGGTCCAGGTAGGTTTGCATGTAGACAGGATGTGGTTCTAGCAAGTACATGTATCAATGGTCCTGGTAGGTTTGCATGTATACAGGATGTGGTTCTAGCAAGTACATGTATCAATGTGTCTAGGTAGGTTTGCATGTATACAGGATGTGGTTCTAGCAAGTACATGTATCAATGGTCCAGGTAGGTTTGCATGTAGACAGGATGTGGTTCTAGCAAGTACATGTATCAATGGTCCAGGTAGGTTTGCATGCAGACAGGATGTGGTTCAAGTAGTAGGCTTTAATGTGTCCTGGTAGGTTTGCATATAGACAGGATATGGTTCTAGCAAGTACATGTATCAATGGTCCAGGTAGGTTTGCATGTAGACAGGATGTGGTTCTAGCAAGTACATGTATCAATGGTCCTGGTAGGTTTGCATGTAGACAGGATGTGGTTCTAGCAAGTACATTTATCAATGGTCCAGGTAGGTTTGCATGTAGACAGGATGTGGTTCTAGCAAGTACATGTATCAATGGTCCAGGTAGGTTTGCATGCAGACAGGATGTGGTTCTAGCAAGTACATGTATCAATGTGTCCAGATAGGTTTGCATGCAGACAGGATGTGGTTCAAGTAGTAGGCTTTAATGTGTCCTGGTAGGTTTGCATGTAGACATGATGTGGTTCTAGCAAGTACATGTATCAATGTGTCCTGGTAGGTTTGCATGTAGACATGATGTGGTTCTAGCAAGTACATGTATCAATGGTCCTGGTAGGTTTGCATGCAGACAGGATGTGGTTCTAGCAAGTAACTGTATCAATGGTCCAGGTAGGTTTGCATGCAGACAGGATGTGGTTCTAGCAAGTACATGTATCAATGGTCCAGGTAGGTTTGCATGTAGACAGGATGTGGTTCTAGCAAGTACATGTATCAATGGTCCAGGTAGGTTTGCATGTAGACAGGATGTGGTTCTAGCAAGTACATGTATCAATGGTCCAGGTAGGTTTGCATGCAGACAGGATGTGGTTCAAGTGGTAGGCTTTAATGTGTCCTGGTAGGCTTGCATGTAGACAGGATGTGGTTCTAGCAAGTACATGTATCAATGTGTCCTGGTAGGTTTGCATGTAGACAGGATGTGGTTCTAGCAAGTACATGTATCAATGTGTCCAGGTAGGTTTGCATGTAGACAGGATGTGGTTCTAGCAAGTACATGTATCAATGTCCTGGTAGGTTTGCATGTAGACAGGATGTGGTTCTAGCAAGTACATGTATCAATGTGTCCTGGTAGGTTTGCATATAGACAGGATGTGGTTCTAGCAAGTACCTGTATCAATGTGTCCTGGTAGGTTTGCATGTAGACAGGATGTGGTTCTAGCAAGTACATGTATCAATGTGTCCAGGTAGGTTTGCATGCAGACAGGATGTGGTTCAAGTAGTAGGCTTTAATGTGTCCAGGTAGGTTTGCATGCAGACAGGATGTGGTTCTAGCAAGTACATGTCTAGCAAGTACATGTATCAATGTGTCCTGGTAGGTTTGCATGTAGACAGGATGTGGTTCTAGCAAGTACATGTACCAATGGTCCAGGTAGGTTTGCATGCAGACAGGATGTGGTTCTAGCAAGTACATGTAACAATGGTCCAGGTAGGGTTGAATGGAAGACAGTATGTGGCCCGAGCATGTTTCAATGGTCCAGGTAGGGTTGAATGGAAGACAGTGTGTGGCCCGAGCATGTTTCAATGGTCCAGGTAGGGTTTGAATGGAAGACAGTATGTGGCCCAGGCATGTTTCAATGGTCCAAGTAGGGTTGAATGGCAGACAGGATGTGGTCCGGGCAAGTTCCAATGGTCCAGGTAGGGTTTGAATGGAAGACAGGATGTGGTCCAGCATGTTTCAATGGTCCAGGTAGGGTTTGAATGGAAGACAGGATGTGGTCCAGGCATGTTTCAATGGTCCAGGTAGGGTTGAATGGCAGACAGTATGTGGCCCGGGCATGTTTCAATGGTCCAGGTAGGGTTGAATGGCAGACAGTATGTGGCCCGGGCATGTTTCAATGGTCCAGGTAGGGTTGAATGGAAGACAGTATGTGGTCCGGGCATGTTTCAATGGTCCAGGTAGGGTTGAATGGGAGACAGTATGTGGTCCGGGCATGTTTCAATGGTCCAGGTAGGGTTGAATGGAAGACAGTATGTTGCCCGAGCATGTTTCAATGGTCCAGGTAGGGTTGAATGGAAGACAGTGTGTGGCCCGAGCATGTTTCAATGGTCCAGGTAAGGTTTGAATGGAAGACAGTATGTGGCCCAGGCATGTTTCAATGGTCCAGGTAGGGTTTGAATGGAAGACAGGATGTGGTCCGGGCAAGTTTCAATGGTCCAGGTAGGGTTTGAATGGAAGACAGGATGTGGTCCAGGCATGTTTCAATGGTCCAGGTAGGGTTGAAGTGAAGACAGTATGTGGTCCGAGCATGTTTCAATGGTCCAGGTAGGGTTGAATGGCAGACAGGATGTGGTCTGGGCATGTTTCAATGGTCCAGGTAGGTTTGAATGGCAGACAGGATGTGGTCCGGGCATGTTTCAATGGTCCAGGTAGGGTTGAATGGGAGACAGTATGTGGTCCGGGCATGTTTCAATGGTCCAGGTAGGGTTGAATGGAAGACAGTATGTGGTCCGAGCATGTTTCAATGGTCCAGGTAGGGTTGAATGGCAGACAGGATGTGGTCTGGGCATGTTTCAATGGTCCAGGTAGGTTTGAATGGCAGACAGGATGTGGTCCGGACATGTTTCAATGGTCCAGGTAGGGTTGAATGGAAGACAGTATGTGGTCCTGGCATGTTTCAATGGTCCAGGTAGGTTTGAATGGCAGACAGGATGTGGTCGGGCATGTTTCAATGGTCCAGGTAGGGTTTGAATGGCAGACAGTATGTGGCCCAAACAAGTTTCAATGGTCCAGGTAGGGTTGAATGGCAGACAGTTAGTGGTCCGGGCATGTTTCAATGGTCCAGGTAGGGTTGAATGGAAGACAGTATGTTGTCCGGGCATGTTTCAATGGTCCAGGTAGGGTTGAATGGAAGACAGTATGTGGTCCGGGCATGTTTCAATGGTCCAGGTAGGGTTGAATGGCAGACAGTATGTGGTCCGGGCATGCTTCAATAGTCCAGGTAGGGTTGAATGGAAGACAGGATGTGGTCCGGGCATGTTTCAATGGTCCAGGTAGGTTTGAATGGAAGACAGTATGTGGTCCGGGCATGTTTCAATGGTCCAGGTAGGTTTGAATGGCAGACAGGATGTGGTCCAGGCATGTTTCAATGGTCCAGGTAGGTTTGAATGGCAGACAGTATGTGGTCCGGGCATGTTTCAATGGTCCAGGTAGGTTTGAATGGAAGACAGTATGTGGCCCGGGCATGTTTCAATGGTCCAGGTAGGGTTTGAATGGCAGACAGTATGTGGCCCAAACAAGTTTCAATGGTCCAGGTAGGGTTGAATGGAAGACAGTTAGTGGTCCGGGCATGTTTCAATGGTCCAGGTAGGTTTGAATGGAAGACAGTATGTGGTCCGGGCATGTTTCAATGGTCCAGGTAGGGTTGAATGGCTGTCAGTATATAGTCTGTGCAGGACTGAGGGTCAAAGTAGGTTTGAATGGCTTGACGTGATGCAAGCAGGTCTTAATGGTTCAGGTAGGTTTGAATGACCATCAGGTTGTGGTCTGAGCAAATATCACTAGTTCGAATAGGTTTCAATGAAAGGTCTCAGTGGTACATGTAGTAGGTTAGAATGGCAGGCAGGATGTGGTCCAGGCAAGTTTCAATGGTCCAGGTAGGGTTGAATGGCAGACAGGATGTGGTCCAGGCAAGTTTCAATGGTCCAGGTAGGGTTGAATGGCAGACAGGATGTGGTCCAGGCATGTTTCAATGGTCCAGGTAGGTTTGAATGGCAGACAGGATGTGGTCCGGGCATGTTTCAATGGTCCAGGTAGGGTTTGAATGGCAGACAGGATGTGGCCCAATCAAGTTTCATTGGTCCAGGTAGGGTTGAATGGCAGACAGTATGTGGCCCAATCAAGTTTCATTGGTCCAGGTAGGGTTGAATGGCAGGCAGGATGTGGTCCAGGCAAGTTTCAATGGTCCAGGTAGGTTTGAATGGCAGACAGTATGTGGCCCAATCAAGTTTCATTGGTCCAGGTAGGGTTGAATGGCAGGCAGGATGTGGTCCAGGCAAGTTTCAATGGTCCAGGTAGGGTTTGAATGGCAGACAGGATGTGGCCCAATCAAGTTTCATTGGTCCAGGTAGGGTTGAATGGCAGACAGTATGTGGCCCAATCAAGTTTCATTGGTCCAGGTAGGGTTGAATGGCAGACAGGATGTGGTCCGGGCATGTTTCAATGGTCCAGGTAGGGTTGAATGGCAGACAGGATGTGGTCCGGCAAGTTTCATTGGTCCAGGTAGGGTTGAATGGCAGACAGGATGTGGTCCGGGCATGTTTCAATGGTCCAGGTAGGGTTGAATGGCAGACAGGATGTGGTCCGAGCATGTTTCAATGGTCCAGGTAGGGTTGAATGGCAGACAGGATGTGGTCCGGGCATGTTTCAATGGTCCAGGTAGGGTTGAATGGCAGACAGGATGTGGTCCGGGCATGTTTCAATGGTCCAGGTAGGGTTGAATCAGACAGGATGTGGTCCGGCATGTTTCAATGGTCCAGGTAGGGTTGAATGGCAGACAGGATGTGGTCCGGGCATGTTTCAATGGTCCAGGTAGGGTTGAATGGCAGACAGGATGTGGTCCGGGCATGTTTCAATGGTCCAGGTAGGGTTGAATGGCAGACAGGATGTGGTCCGGGCAAGTTTCAATGGTCCAGGTAGGGTCGAATGGCAGACAGGATGTGGTCCAGGCATGTTCAATGGTCCAGGTAGGGTTGAATGGCAGACAGGATGTGGTCCTGGCATGTTTCAATGGTCCAGGTAGGGTCGAATGGCAGACAGGATGTGGTCCAGGCATGTTCCAATGGTCCAGGTAGGGTTGAATGGCAGACAGGATGTGGTCCTGGCATGTTTCAATGGTCCAGGTAGGGTCGAATGGCAGACAGGATGTGGTCCAGGCATGTTCCAATGGTCCAGGTAGGGTTGAATGGCAGACAGGATGTGGTCCAGGCATGTTTCAATGGTCCAGGTAGGGTTGAATGGCAGACAGGATGTGGTCCAGGCATGTTTCAATGGTCCAGGTAGGGTCGAATGGCAGACAGGATGTGGTCCGAGCAAGTTTCAATGGTCCAGGTAGGGTTGAATGGTCGACATGGTTTGGTTCATGTGTTTTGGGATTATTGTCTCACCAACTGCTTATGTCATATAGCGACACTCCAGCTAGTATTGATGGAACGAAGACCCCGGATGCCCCTCAAAGACGTATCTCAGACACGGAAAAACAACTAGGTTACTATAGTTATTTTTAAATATCTTAACTGATATGGATAGATGTGATTGTTATCATTCCGATATCCAACCACTCTTAGTTGGATAGGATCATAGAACTATCATTAAATATGACTAAGATATCTGCAAGATCTAAAGTATTTTCAAGGTCAAATTCCATTAAACGACTTAAGAAATATGGGCAGGACATGGAATTGTGCACAGGGTTCATTCTAGGTCAGAATTTTTGGGAGAAGTGAGAAAGGGCGTGATCGCTTCCTTAAATGGTGTTCTTTAATATACTTCTGCAAAATAGGGTTAAAATGCACAGTACAACCATTAAATACAACATTTGAATAGAAGGAGTGCTTTATAATGGGCCAGTGTATCTTACTAGACAAAATTTTGTTTGAAAATCGTAAAAACCAAGTGGGGCCCCCAGAGGGCGAAGTCAGGGTCCCTAGGGCGACAATTTCGCCCACATCGCCCTCTAGAATGATCCCTGGTGCATATGACATTTGACCTCCAAATGTGACATTGAACCAACATAGCGGAAGATTGTGCTCTGCACATCATCTCGAAATGGGCAATATCTATGCCAATTTATTAAATAATTCTCAAATGGTTTAGAATATTGTGCATACGACTACCTCTATGTGTGACCTTAATCTTGAACTGACCCACACTGAATGTAGCACTATGCAGATCATTTATATATGATAAATATGCATGCCAATTTCTTTCAAAATTTCTCATACGGTTACAAAATATGAAGCAGACCCGAATTATTGTGCTCATGACCTTTGACCTTGTAGTATGACCTAGACATAAAACCAACAAGGTAAAACACCTACGCTCTAATTATGACGAGCATTTGTACACAGTTATTTCAATCATCGTCAATGGAAGTCGTGATAGCATATTCGCTTCAGGGGCAAAAGTGCCCCGAGTTTGAGTCCAGCTGTAGCCATTACGATTGTGCCATTAGCATAAGCATCTCGAGAGTGATTAATATAAGTTAATATATAAGTTAAGAACTTGTTTCGCAATCGAGCTCAAATAAATTTGTATAATCTAAAAAAATCATCTTCAAATTGTTGACGGAAAAGCATACAGTGTTCTCAAACTGTTGAAATATTCTAATAAACTTAAATTTAAAGAACAAACAATAGAAATTAAAACAATTGTGATACAAGGGGAAATTATATTTCACATAATAATACAACAATTTGGACGGAAACAAAATTTATAATACGGATGTAACATAGCAGATAAATAAATGGTGTGAAATTTAAAAATCCTCACAAAAAAATAAATATGTGAAATTAAAAAAAAATTCATGAAAATTGATAATAAATAATGAATTAATTACATGCATGCAATGTTAGGAACAAATCCATTTATTTCAAATTATTCCAGGCATCGTTTTTGAGTAAGTCATTATTGTTTCCTATACTAGATGATGATGATTGAGCTTATTTACCCTCGCCTCCGGCAAACCATGTGGGAGAGCATACTAAAAAGTTTAGTTAACACTCATATATTATAAACTAAGGTGATTAAACACAAACTTTAGCATTTAAAGATCCTGAGCTTGAGCCCCTCTGGAGCCGTTATGATTGTGCCCTTAGGCAAGGCATTTAAATTCCACATGGCCTCTTATTTCTCCCTCGTGGCGATGGATTCATCAGGAATGAGGTCTCGAGAGTGATTAATATAAGTTCTAAGAACTTGTTTCGCAATCGAGCTAAAATAAATTTGTATAAACATATAGCATCATAAATAATAAATGTCTGCATATTCCATTCTGAATGATTCCTGGTGACACTGGACATAGGTGTCTTGTTAAAACATACTTTTGCGTTTCATCACTCTGTGGTACATAATGCGTTTAACTGTATTCTAAAGGTCAAATATGGTCCAAGGTCAGAAGTTCACAATATCTTTACACATTCCTTCTGTTTAACGGTCTCACTGTATTCTAAAGGTCAAATATGGTCCAAGGTCAGAAGTTCACAATATCTTTACACATTCCTTCTGTTTAATGGTCTCACTGTATTCTAAAGGTCAAATATGGTCCAAGGTCAGAAGTTCACAATATCTTTACACATTCCTTCTGTTTAACGGTCTCACTGTATTCTAAAGGTCAAATATGGTCCAAGGTCAGAAGTTCACAATATCTTTACACATTCCTTCTGTTTAACGGTCTCACTGTATTCTAAAGGTCAAATATGGTCCAAGGTCAGAAGTTCATAAAGTCATATTCTCTCATCATTCGTAAAGACACACTAAGAGTTTCTGTTTTACCATCCCACTGAGCCTTACCACTCTTATGATCCACAGGATTTGGTAAATGTAACCCAAGGAAACTGAAAAATAAAGAAACCTGTAATGTTTGGTGACTGTGGATTGTACTGTCCCATTGTACCACACATAAACTGGACACAATCACTTTCATATATAGGGGACAGGGCAACTCTAAGAACAACCTTGACATTCAAATAATGGGTCTGTGTCTTGCCACAACACATTTAGTTTATACAAATTTATTTTAGCTGGATTGCGAAACAAGTTCTTACAACTTATATTAATCACTCTCGAGACCTCATTCATGATGGAATCCATCGCCACGAGGGAGAGAAGAGGCAATGTGGAATTTAAATGCCTTGCCCAAGAGCACAATCGTACCTGCTCCAGCGGGTTTGAACTCTGGGTTGTTCGCACCTGAAGCGAACGTGCTACCACTGCGCTACCACAACATGTATGTATTATTATGGTGATCATTTGACTGTTACTTTATAAACCCTCCGTGGACGACAAACAAGACATGTTACTTTATAAACCCTCCGTGGACGACAAACAAGACATGTTACTTTATAAACCCTCCGTGGACGACAAACAAGACATGTTACTTTATAAACCCTCCGTGGACGACAAACAAAACATGTTACTTTATAAACCCTCTGTGGACGACAAACAAGACATGTTATTTTATAAACCCTCTGTGGACGACAAACAAGACATGTTACTTTATAAACCCTCCGTGGATTACAAACAAGACATGTTACTTTCTAAATCCTCCGTGGACGACAAACAAAACATGTTATTTTATAAACCCTCTGTGGACGACAAACAAGACATGTTACTTTATAAACCCTCTGTGGACGACAAACAAGACATGTTACTTTATAAACCCTCCGTGGACGACAAACAAGACATGTTACTTTAAAAACCCTCCGTGGACGACAAACAAGACATGTTACTTTAAAAACCCTCCGTGGACGACAAACAAGACATGTTACCTTAAAAACCCTCCGTGGACGACAAACAAGACTTGTTACTTTAAAAACCCTCCGTGGACGACAAACAAGACATGTTACTTTAAAAACCCTCCGTGGACGACAAACAAAACTTGTTACTTTATAAACCCTCCGTGGACGACAAACAAAACATGTTACTTTAAAAACCCTCCGTTGACGACAAACAAGACTCAATGACTAACTACATTCTTATATAGGGAACAGGGCAACTTTGACATCCAAGTGTGTCATTGACCTTCAAGCTAAGGGTCTGGGTGTAACATTAATTTTAATGACTTTTACTGTGTCCCTCCTATAAAGAGCTGTACTACCATTGTCATTCTATTAGTGATCATTTATGACAAGTTATTTCAAAATGTTTACATATTTGCACATGAAATATGCTATAAACAAAAGATAAACAAGAGGGCCATGAAGGCTTTGAGTTGCTAACCCGAGTTGAAAGGCTGAAAGAGCTATTAAAACATAAGACCTAACTGTACATTGCAGAATTCCGAGGCGCTGAGCGTTGTAGTTTCTGAGAATCTTAAACGAGTTGTATATGTATTATATAAGTCTGTATAACTATATGACACCTACTGTGGAGTCAATTATGACCCGCGAGATCTTAGTAGTGGTCCACTAGGTGATGCCACATGCAAAATATCAAAGTTCTGGACATTGAGGTTTCTGAGATGATTTTTTTAAAGAGTTGTACTATAAATTCTATAATTGTCTATGTAAACTATATGACACCTACCATGTGGTCAATTATGGCCCCAGGATCACCGTTTGAGCAAACTTAGTAGTGGCCTGCTGGGCAAACTATTAAAGCCCTAGACAGTTTCTGAGAAAATGATATTGGACTGTGTACCTTCATGAAAAGAGTTGTACTATTATATATAAGTATATGTAACAAATGTAGTGGAGTCAATGAAGACCCCACCCCGGGTTCACCATTTGTAGTGGAGTCAATGAAGACCCCACCCCAGGTTCACCATTTGTAGTGGAGTCAATGAAGACCCCACCCCGGGTTCACCATTTGAGGAAACATAGATGATGGTACATGGACATTGTCGATTCTGAGAAGATGTTTTGGAAAAGAATTTTGCTATGTAAACCAATGTTTTGTTTGTCTTGGTAGTTTATAATGGCACCGGTCATGCATCGACTCTCCATTTACTGGAGGAAGACCACTGGTGCCTCTCCGAGCAGTATTTCAGACATGGATCTGGGTAGAACCACCGACCTTCTGCAAGTCAGATGGATAGCTTCCCCACGTGAAAGAATTTGACACCGCAGTGGGTGGGTTTCGAACCAAGTGAGGTGCAAGTGATTTGATGTAAATTAGGTGATCCCTACAGTGGGAGCAAATATAATCTCACCATTACAATTTGAGCAAATTTATTCAAATTAGTAGAGGTCCACTCGGTAATATGCCTAATATCAAAGATCTGTGCATTGTGGTTTATGAGAAGATCGCACGCATTTGACCTAGTATTAACAGAGAGTGACCTAATTTGAGGATTATTTTAAAAAGGGTCACCCAATGACCATTGCTGTGAAGTTTCATAATGATTTGACCAGTTGTTCAGGAGATACCGTATGAAGCAAAATGTTGATGCCGGACGACGCACGACTACAGACAATCACAAAAACTCATCATCTAAACAGTAACCATATTGAATTTGGATAAGTATTGTAGACGGCATTAATGTTTATTTTTATTATTATTCCTGAGGAAACAACATGGTAGAAACGTGGAACTAAAGTTACTAATTTATTGGACTTTGTTCATTCATTCCAAGATATATAATTATTGTAGTAAACCAATGTGGCGTCCGTGGTCCAGTGGTAGAGCGTCGGATTTGGAATCGAACGGTCCCGGGTTCGATACTCGGTCAGGCCACGTATGTAGTGTCATTGAGCTTACATGTCTAAGCCTGCCCAGGAATACATGTCTAGGTCCCCCCCGTAAGGGGTTTGACATTAATGGAACATATATTACATACAATCTATGAAATTTTCCAACACTTTACTTACAATTTCGGTGTTCTACAATCTAAAAATTTAGGCTTGACATCTAAGGTGACATCTGCCATTTTGGTGTCTGGTAATTTGATCTTCACCTGAAATGAGAGCCAACTATGATCTATCAAATTTACACATGCTGTGGAAAGCAGGGCGCCAATAGCAGCGTGGTGCCAATACTTTTAACACATTCTGCAGCAATAATGTTTGGTTGTTATAGAAATGACTAAATACCCAAAGTAAAAGTCACCAAAGAACCACTACATGGATTTCGGATATACAGTGAAACCTGTCTTAAGTAGCCAGCCAAAGGAATCTCAGAAAGTGGCTGCTTAATACAGGTGGCTGCTTAATAGATGTCAAATGTATAATAAAACAGCATATTGGGAATCTGGAAACTGGCTGCTTAATACAGGTTGGCTGCTTAATAGAGGTGACCGCTAACACAGGTTTGACTGTATATGATTTCAGATAGACCTGTATTTCTCATATACTAGTTAGCCTGATGCCCCTTACACATTTTTCATCAAAACAAACTACCAGTAACAAGCTTGGTAGTCGAAAACAGATTTTAAAGATGGCCGTCATTTCTATGCTATCACATATACAACAGTGACAGATACACAGCATATTGTTAACTGTGTGACAGATACACAGCATATTGTTAACTGTGAGACAGATACACAGCATATTGTTAACTGTGCGACAGATACACAGCATATTGTTAACTGTGTGACAGATACACAGCATATTGTTAACTGTGTGACAGATACACAGCATATTGTTAACTGTGTGACAGATACACAGCATATTGTTAACTGTGTGACAGATACACAGCATATTGTTAACTGTGCGACAGATACACAGCATATTGTTAACTGTGCAACAGATACACAGCATATTGTTAACTGTGCAACAGATACACAGCATATTGTTAACTGTGCGACAGATACACAGCATATTGTTAACTGTGCAACAGATACACAGCATATTGTTAACTGTGCATGCTTTCATGAGTTTATTACTACAGCGACAGATACACAGTATATTGTTAACTGTGAGACAGATAAACAGCATATTGTCAACTGTGCGACAGATAAACATATTGTTAACTGTGTGACAGATACACAGCATATTGTTAACTGTGCAACAGATACACAGCATATTGTTAACTGTGTGACAGATACACAGCATATTGTTAACTGTGTGACAGATACACAGCATATTGTCAACTGTGCGACAGATACACAGCATATTGTTAACTGTGCGACATATACACAGCATATTGTTAACTGTGCGACAGCTACACAGCATATTGTTAACTGTGCAAGCTTTCATGAGTTTATTACTACAGCGACAGATACACAGCATATTGTTAACTGTGCAAGATTTCATGAGTTTATTACTACAGCGACAGATACACAGCATATTGTTAACTGTGCAAGCTTTCATGAGTTTATTACTACAGCGACAGATACACAGCATATTGTTAACTGTGCAAGCTTTCATGAGTTTATTACTACAATAACATATTTTTTTTTAATTTTTTTTTTTTTTTTGGAGCCACGTTTAAGGTCCGTTTATTTTCCTCGTCGTAGGTAGCAAGCGGGTCGAGGCCATCCCACTTGTACCTTACAAAGAACATAGTAATGAAATTTGTACAAAACAGTTACATTTACATATGTATACAATACATTACATAATTCAATATATAAGAATGTTATGTTTAGACAAAGCATGTGAAAAAACAGAGAAAAATTAACACAAAAAAAATAGAAAAATAATAGTCTTGTCTAAATATCGCAAGAGAGAAAGAGAAAAAAAAAGAGAGAGAGAGATCTACTTCGGCTTGTTATATATATTGAATAAAATTTCTCCAATCCTTATTGAATTTTTCTATTTCATCGTTTCGAAATGCTGTATATTTTTCTAATTTAATTCTTGCAATTACTTTTTGCTTAAAAATCATTATGTTAGGTAACAACTTATTCTGTTTGCAGGTATGTATAAAATATTTTGCAAATAATAAAATGTACGATACTGTTTTATTGTTAGTATGAAAATATACATCAAATTTGTCTTGATTTATATCAATATCAATTTCCTCCATCCATTTAAATAATTCATTCCAAAAACATTGCGATCTTGTGCAGTTCCAGAACAGGTGATCTATACTTTCTATTTCCATACTACAAAAATCACACAAGCTAGATTCAATTAAATTACATTTGAATAAAAATTTGTTAGTTGCTATATTTCTATGTAGGAAGTTGTACTGAAAGTTTTGAAGAATATTATCCTTGCAAATTTCAAAAGCCTTAGTATATATATCTTTCCAACTGAACTGTTTTTGCGGGAAAATCAGTTCCCATTTTATTTGTGATTTTGTCTTATCTTGTAAGTTTTTCATTTTTTGTATTTCAGTAAGTTTTTTACTTATATAGCTTGTATTTGTCTTATCTAAGATTTCATATGCATTTATCTTGTCAGTAGGAGTATCAAAGTCACCAACACTCTCCAGCTTCCTTATCCATTCTTTGGGAATTGATGCTATTAATTTATAATAATTGAGGAATTCAGTGTTAGATATTTGATATTCCGTATTTAAATCTTTTAGAGTTTTAAATGTTTTGGTATCCATGTTATAGATGTCTTTGACATAAATTATGTTTTTGTTGATCCAATGAGGGAATACCATAGTATCGTTATTATTTTTTATATGTGAGTTATTCCAAAGTATCTGCGTTTTTATGTGTTGGGGGTCTTTGTCATAGTTGATTTTGCTCCATGCTATCAAAATTTCTTTTAAAAATGTACTTGTAATTTTTAATTTCATTATGTCTCTTGTTGTTATATTACTTCGAAATAAAAGCCATCCGCCTATTTTTTGTAGCTGTTTATTTATTATAAATTTCCATGCACCTTTATTCGACACATTGATTATTCTTTTGATCCAACTGGATTTGATGGAGTTTAGAAATAACTTGATATCAATCATGTTTAACCCTCCATATTTAAAGTCTTGTATTACAACGTTACGTTTTACTTTATCTCTTTTTGAGTTCCATATAAATTCGTAGCTGTTTTGAGTTAACATGTTTAAAGTTTCATCAGATGGGTTTGGGAGGACAGAGAATAAGTATGTTAATTTTGGTAATATTAATGATTTATACACTGAGATATTACCTATTGTAGTTAGTCTTCTAGCTTTCCATCTTTTGATATCGGTATGGAATTGATGTATTCGTTGTTCATAGTTTAAATGAAGTATTTGTTTTGGTTTTGCATGGAAAATGATACCCAACGTTTTAGCACTTTCTGGAGTCCATTGTATTTTTTCATTCTTCTTTCTACAGTAAATAAGATCATGCTGATTCCTAATAGACCCTATTCTGAGAACTGAACATTTATCATAATTAAGTTTTAGGCCTGAAATACATGCAAAGTCATCAAACATTTGTAACATTTCTGAATAGCTCTTCTTAGAGCCATCTAAAATAATAGTGGCATCGTCTGCAAACATACTATTTTTCACTTCTTTGTCGGACATTGATATACCTTTCACATCATTATTATTACGTATTGCAATGGATAGTAACTCGATAGCTAATATAAAAATATACGGTGATAAAGGACAACCTTGTCTAACCCCTCTTTTTATGCTAAATGACTCTGACAAAAAACCGTTATATAACACACAACTTGAAGGGTTATTGTAGAAAAGTTTGATCCATTCTTTTAGGAAAGGGCCAAAATTAAATATATCTAGTACCGTTTGCATAAACTTATGGTTCAGGCTGTCGAACGCTTTTTCAAAATCGGCAAAGAATAAAAGACCAGGAACATTATTGTTTTCAGTATATTCTATGACATCATACAATAACCGTATGTTTTCTCCTATATATCGGCCTTTTATAAAGCCTGTTTGGCTGTTGTCTATTAATTTATCTAGGACTGACTTTATTCTGTTAGCAATTACTTTAGCAACTATCTTGTAATCCACGTTTAACAAGCTTATAGGTCTCCAATTTGAAAGAAGAGATAAGTCTTTCCCTGGTTTAGGTAATAATGTGATTATACTTTGTGCTTGTAATTGACTAAGTAATTCTGTTTCTAAAGAGAAGTTAAAAGAGGCTACCAAATCTGTTTTTATTTCGTTCCAATATAGCTTGTAGAATTCCACATTTATACCATCGGATCCTGGACTTTTGCCATTTTTCATATCCTTAATAGCTCGTTTACATTCATCTTCTGTTATCATTCCTTCACATGATTGCTTTTCAGCATCTGATAGTTTAGGTATTACATGTTCATTGTAAAAATTATGATTTATATTTGTCTGCTTACTTTCTTTATATAGGTTTTCATAATATCGTTTCTGTTCATTTAGGATTTCATTTTGATTTGTAACAGTCTTACCGTCTACATTTAAATTCGTAATTAGTTTTCTTTCGGCATTCCTTTTTTCTAGTGCTTTCAGTAATTTAACATTTCTTTCCCCATTCTCAATTTTGTAACTTTTGATTCTTGTTATAATTCCATTTATCTTTTCATTATAAAACTCTTCTAATTCTGTCTTTTTTTGGTTTAGATCTCTAATAAGATTTTCTTCGTATTTATCGGATAGTCTGTTCTCTATTTCTTCAATTTCCGTTGTAATGTTTTTATAATAGTTTGTATTTATTTTATTTTTGTAGCTTGCAAATTTAATAGTTTCATTTCGAATGGTGCTTTTGATTATTTCCCATCTAATTTGTGGATTTGCATCTTTATTTATTTCCCATGTTTCACTTATGGCTTTTGACATGTTTTCTTTATATTCGTCTTCTAGAAGCAGACTATTATTCATTTTGAAAACACCCGGGCCTCTTTCTATGGGATCAAAGTCAATTTCAACAAACACTATAGAGTGGTCTGACTTAAAACTTTGTTTTATATCCGAACATTTTACTAAGTTCAGGATGTCATTTGAGATGAGTATATAATCAAGTCTACATGCTATACCTGGTCTTACCGCAGAACGCCAAGTGTATCTTTTCTTGTTTGGATTATGAATTCTATATACATCAACAAGTTCAAATGTTTCCATAAGTGACTTTAATTTATTCCGACTTTTTGAATGCGTTTGATAGTTACCACCTTGTTTATCCAAATTTGGGTCTAGAGGAACGTTAAGATCCCCACCTGTTATGAATGAATTGTCAGAGTGGTTCTTCATGAAATCTTCAAGTTTGTGAAAAAACATCACGTCGTCCCTGTTTGGGCCATAAATGTTTATAATAATTATCTGTTTATTTTCAATCTTGGCCTGTACTGCTAACATGCGTCCAATAACAATTTCATATATTTTCATAATTTCTATTTTTAATCCGTTTTTTATCAAAATTGCTACACCTGTTTGATTTGAACTATTACCGCTACATATAATTATTTTACCATCCCATTCTTTTTCCCAGTCTTTGCGGTCCGACTCTCTACAATGTACTTCTTGCAGTAAAGTTATACCTGCGTTTTGAGATTTTATCCATTGGAACACAGCATTTCTCTTTTTTTTGTTTGCTAAACCATTAACATTATAAGTAAAAATTGTAGTTTGATACATGTTCATGTCTATGTGAAAAACATGTGATAATACCGAAGTAGTTTATGATGCAAATGATTAAAAAGAACATAACGAAAATAAATGATTATTGACTAGTAAGCAAGAATACTAGATCGCTTATTTAAATATTGTTATTAGAAGTCTGTGTTGTTTATATATTGCATTTAGATATCGTAGGATATTTCATCATTTCGATTCTTTGTGTTTACATGATGTCAGTATATGATTCATTTACAAAGCAAGCTGCACCCCAATATGCTCCCCCGACGTCGTTTTGCACCTCACGGGTCAGCCTCGAATCCGGCGTCAGTCTAGCATACAGGGATAACATATGATATAGTTGTCAGATTTTATCCTTATACTAAATCTAATGGAAGAGAAAAATATATTAATGTTATACAAAAGCAGTCCGATATATTTACTTTCTTCCAACGAAAACGAAAAAGAAGGAAATAAAAACGAATTGTAAAATATATTATACCATTACAGCTGATTTTCACAACATGTGTCCTTGTAATTAATTAGTATGTTTTAACCTACTTTTTAAACATAATAAAAAATATTAAATATAGATACAAATATTGATGTGCGTAGCTCTATAAGGACACCGTTAATGAAATATATATGTTTTTACTTTAAATGATATCTTTCGATTTTAAAATATAATATTATGCTACATGTGAAGTAGCATAACAAATCGCTCTCAAAGCGCCAATGTTTGAAATCAATGCTCTAAAACACTAAAACACAATCTTATATAATAAAATAATTTGTTAATGTTGCGATGAAACAATGTATGTAAATTATCATATTGTTCTAGAATAATGTATGAGAAATTAAATATCAAATCAGTTTCAGAAAATATTAGTTTATCTTAAGTAATATTTTGGAAAGCAAAAGCAACGAACATCTCTATAACATAATAAAGGGACATAATACAAGTTTTTTTCTTAGCATAAATATTCAAAGAAAGTAACTGGTACCGTATAGCTACCATAATACATAACAGTTAGCCACACTACTTGGCTCATAAGAAGACAAATTAAAACAAAACAATCTCACAGACGACGCGCAAAAACAACCGTTGCAAACAAAAACACATATAAACAATACAATAGCGAGGTGTCCATGGTTGCTAAATATCAATACAATCTATTTGGGGTATACTTGCGCGGTGCTATCATATCAAATAAATAAACCAACGTCGTGAAATATGTATTTAAAAAGGAGAAGAAGCATGAGTCGCTCGCATATTAATATTATCAGTTACCGTATTCATATAGATCTATAGTGGAAGTCGTGACAGCGCAGCGGACGCGCGCCCGCCTCAGGCGCGAAAGGCCCGGAGCTCGAGCCCCGCCGGAGCCGCCACGACCGTGTCCCCAGGCAAGGCATTTAAATTCCACGTTGCCTCTTCTCTCTCCCTCGTGGCGATGGATTCCATCAGGAATGAGGTCTCGAGAGTGATTTATATAAGTTGAAATAACCTGTTTCGCAATCGAGCTAAAATAAATTTGTATAAACTAAACTATATAGATCTACTACTATGCAGTACAGGGTACAAATTCGTATAAAATTTACAATAGCCGGCTGGAAAAAGTTCTGTTTTATACATACATTCTGTGTTATACAAAAACACGATTGTTGATTAAAGCAATGCATCAATAGACAGTTACGGATGACCCGATCTGGGAACGCGAACACCGAACCACGACAATATCACCGTGAAAAAAACCCATGTATTAATAGCATCTCCCATTCACTATGATATTGTCGTTTTACGATGTCCACATTCACAGTCCATGACACCCGCTAATGTCCAATATGAGCTTTCTTCTTGTTTATAAATATAAGCATATACATATATATATACATGCACACACGTATACATATATACACATACATACACACATATATACATATATACACATACATACACATATATACACATACATACACATACACACATATATACATGAATATATACATTTTGAAGATTTTTATAGATCGTGTTCGAACTTTAATTTACACTTTTCAATGTTCTTTTTATTGTTTCCTTTCAGGCCATGGCATTGATAACCAATAGTCAAAATCCATGAATCGAATCTGCCTAGTTGTTGTGTTCAGTGGTTTTTGAGGGTTGGTCGAACTAAACGTAGCAAAAATCTTTCCTTCAAAAGTCCAAGCACTAGCGATTCTCTTTGGAGCCTTCAAACGGAGTGACATCAGAACCTGCTGGTTTGTGTGAGTTAGGTCATCATTTAAGAAGATGCGAGTTCCTTTGAGGGCTTTTGCCGCTTTCAATATGTTAATTTTTGTCTGTCTTCTGACAAATTTAACAATAATTGGTCGATTTATTTTTGTCTTATATTGCCCGATACGATGAGCAATGTCAATTTCTGCGGCCGAGATCTCTAGCCCCATTTTTTCTTTACACATGGCTAGGAATTGTGTTGTTGTGTCTGTTGAAGATTGTTTGTCCTTATCGTCCTGTATTCCAATGACACGTAGATTGTTCCTGCGACTGTATTGTTCTTGGTTGTTTGAGATTTCCCACAGCTTTTCATTTTCCTGTTTTAACGCATTATTTTCGTTATGTATTTGTTGTTCAGTTTTTTCAAGCTTTTTCTCGACTGCCATTTTATTGGCTTTGATCTCAGAGGAGAGCTTGGATGTTGAATCTGATTTGCTGTGGAGGTCGCTTTCAAGAATGTCAACCCGTTTGACAACCGATGCTAACAGTTGTTCTTTCATTTCTTCAACGGTGTCTTTTATGATGGCTTTTATAAATGATCTGTCCTCTTTTGTTAAGACGTTACTCAATTTTTCGTCAATTTTATCTAGTTTTTTTTCAATATTTGATTCTACGTGTTGTAGTGATGTAGCTAGATCTATTGATTCTAGGGAAGCCATTGTTTTCCTTTTTTTGTTTTTCTTTTTATTTGTACTTTTTTTGCTTTCGCTCTTGCTTTCCTGTTCAAATGTTTCTTTAAACTCTGTGTCTTCTGGTGTTTTGCTTAAAACACTGAATGAGTTTGAAAAACTACTATCGCTTAAGCTAGTAGTAGACGATTTTTTCCTTTTGTTGGCGTTCTTTTCATTTGGCATACCTCCGTCCATGGGATCAGAGATCAAGTAGCCACAAGTAGTCAAATAGTTATTTTCACACCGTTCTGCTTAGTCATGCGTGACGAAAAAACTGGTATTAATCGTGTGCGATCTGTTCACCACATTCCATCATATATCTTCCATTTTCAATTCAATTCAAAATGTCTCATCATAAACTGTCAGAGAATGCAAAAAGTTTCACGAAAAATCTTCATACCATCTGAAAGCCGTTAAAAAGTTCTTTCTCCTACATGGTTTCTTTTTCCCGTCGATCTAATATTTTGCTTACAAATAAGAAGTTTACATCTTCGATTGGATTTTGATGTTTACATGTCAACGGAAGCGGAAACAATAACATATTTGATTAGTTGGCAACTACCATTGCTGAGAGTTGGAAACACATGGATCTTTCAAAACTGTGACTAGAAATGCAAGAAGTTGGTTTGTTTTGGGAGCTTAAAGTCGCACCAAATGCATAGTTCATTGGTGATTCTCCAGCTTTTGTTGGTGGAGGAAGACCTTAGGTGTACCTACAAGTAGGGTTTCAGACATTGTGGGTACCCATGTAGAACCACCAATCTTCTGCAAGCCAGCTGGATAGTTCCCTTAATTCGACAACCCAGTGGGATTTAAACCTATGGCTGTGAGGTGCAAGTGATTTGTAGTCAATGACCGTAAAGCATGTTATAAAGCATGTTATAAAGCATATTTTCTGTAATATACAAACAATATCTCTATTAATAAAAAGAATCACATTTTACAATGTAGATGTACCAGACAATTACAGCTCCATAAAATACTTGCATATAATAGAATTATTTGTATGTGTGTACTGCCTTGTCAAAGGTGCTTAATATGGCATACTGAGTATGTAATGTTCTTTTTATTTTAGGCTGAAAAGTGTTTTATTATAGAAAACAAATGCAACCGTGAGCTAAATGGCACTAGAACATCGTGTTTAGATTACCACAAATGACGTCACTGACAGCTTGAGTCCGCAGATGTTCACGTTGACAACATTTCAACATGCAGCTGCTAGGTACCACACATACATAGTGAGAAATAAAAATGTGTCATTTCACTAGTTTTCAACCAGTGGAATAACACATTATATTTCACTGATAAATTTCTATATTTCATAGAATAGCATAGAATAATGTAGTTCTACTGACCACCATATCTTCACATGATGACGTTGCTGCAGTTTTATTTCCCATCTGTAAGAACATGTCTTCCGATGATACAGCCTGCTTATAAATGATGTCATATCTGGAAATAGAATAATCCTAGATGATGTCATATCTGGAAATAGAATAATCCTAGATGATGTCATACCTGGAAATAGAATAATCCTAGATGATGTCATATCTGGAAATAGAATAATCCTAGATGATGTCATATCTGGAAATAGAATAATCCTAGATGATGTCATACCTGGAAATAGAATAATCCTAGATGATGTCATACCTGGAAATAGAATAATCCTAGATGATGTCATATTTGGAAATAGAATAATCCATGGAAAACTCGCGGTCCGGAATCATGCCAGGACTCGAACTCACGATTACTCTAACACACTCCACACCGTCCGCCTGTTTCGAGCAAGGAAAACTCGCGGTCCGGAATCATGTCAGGACTCGAACTCACGATTACTCTAACACACTCCACACCGTCCACCTGCTTCGAGCAAGGAAAACTCGCGGTCCGGAATCATGTCAGGACTCGAACTCATGATTACTCTAACACACTCTACACCGTCCACCTGCTTCGAGCAAGGAAAACTCGCGGTCCGGAATCATGTCAGGACTCGAACTCATGATTACTCTAACACACTCCACACCGTCCACCTGCTTCGAGCAAGGAAAACTCGCGGTCCGGAATCATGTCAGGACTCGAACTCACGATTACTCTAACACACTCCACACCATCCACCTGCTTCGAGCAAGGAAAACTCGCGGTCCGGAATCATGCCAGGACTCGAACTCACGATTACTCTAACACACTCCACACCGTCCACCTGCTTCGAGCAAGGAAAACTCGCGGTTCGGAATCATGTCAGGACTCGAACTCACGATTACTCTAACACACTCCACACCGTCCACCTGCTTCGAGCAAGGAAAACTCGCGGTCCGGAATCATGTCAGGACTCGAACTCACGATTACTCTAACACACTCCACACCGTCCACCTGCTTCGAGCAAGGAAAACTCGCGGTCCGGAATCATGTCAGGACTCGAACTCACGATTACTCTAACACACTCCACACCGTCCACCTGCTTCGAGCAAGGAAAACTCGCGGTCCGGAATCATGTCAGGACTCGAACTCACGATTACTCTAACACACTCCACACCGTCCACCTGCTTCGAGCAAGGAAAACTCGCGGTCCGGAATCATGTCAGGACTCGAACTTATGGTTACTCTAACACACTCCACACCGTCCACCTGCTTCGAGCAAGGAAAACTCGCGGTCCGGAATCATGTCAGGACTCGAACTTATGGTTACTCTAACACACTCCACACCGTCTATCTGCTTCGAGCATGGAAAACATTTGATAACTTTGGACGTTAAATTCATTAAAATCAAACATTACTGCATAATGAATGAAAATTCTCGTAAAATAATTGATTGTCACAGTTGTGAAAATCACCCCCAGAATGCACCACAAACGATCTAAGGGGAAAGTTCAGGGGTGGGGGACATGCCCCCGGACCCCCTGACAATCTCACTCTGAACACAAAATTACCCTTTAAACTATAAAACAAAAAACTTTACACAATATCTAATCATCTATTCCATACTTATAATTAGTTTGGTTTTTGGTACATTATGGATAAAATCTCACGTTCCTGTGATTACATATACAGTCAAACCTGGGTTAAGCAAGCAGCCATCCTAGGGAATCGCATGAAGTGGCGGCTTAACTCAGGTGCTCAATAAAGGTCAAATGTATAATAAACTAACATATTGGGGATCAGTAAACTGGCTGCTTAATGCAGGTTGGCTATTTAATAGAGGTGACCACTAACACAGGTTTGACTGTAGATTTTAATCGGTCTGTTATGTATAGGTAGATTTAGAAAAATCTGAGATCAGTTTTAAAAAAAGGCATTAAGGATATTATATATAATTTTAGCTCAATAACGAAACAAGTTCTTACAACTTATATTATTCACTCTTTTTATACTTTATTTATTTTACAACGATTGTGAAGCAAGTTTTAACAACTAATATCAATCATTCTCGTTGGCGCGGATGGAAGCGTAAATGTGGTCATTCATGTGGGAGGAAACCGGAGTACCCGGAGAAAACCCACCTGTCCGATCTGGCGACCATCGTACCATCTCACATACTTCCCTGTCCGAGGATCGAACCCGGGTCGCATTGGTGAGAAGTGAGCGTGCTAACCACTGCGCTATTCAGACATTCACTCTCAAGACCTCATTCCTGATGGAATCCATCGCCACGAGGGAGAGAGATGAGGCAACATGAAAATTAAATGCCTTGCCTAAGGGCACAATCATAACGGCTCCAGCGGGGTTTGAACACCGGACATTTCACACATGAAGAATTACCTTAAGCTTTTAGCTTTCAGTTCAATCCACATATCATGATATAAATGTATGTTTCTGTATATTTCTCAATGTATATTACATGTATCCTGATAAACAAATATGCTTAAACAAATAAATTGACATACTCTGGCTGTGGTCTAGGATCGTACATAGATTCAAACTCGGCGCCTTCCTGCACCTCCTCAGCATCCCAGATGTCCTTTGTGTTCTTCTCAACTACAAAATGTCGACGACCAAGAGATTACAATCAATGACTACCGTAGATATAAGAACATACATCATAAACTAAGCACAAACATCTTCTGTTCAATCAGGTTTGGAAGCTAATACTGGTACCTTAGTCTGTATAACCACTCCTCCATGCCAGCCCCACATTTGTAAGAGAAATTAGGGTTCACTAGCAGCTATTTCCAGGTTATAGCTAACACATATATACCCTGCTTTATCCATGTTCCATTTGCTAGCTGCACCTGGCTGCTTAATACTGGTTAGCTGCTTAAGAAAGGTGACCACTAACACAGGTTTCACTGCAGTTAACATATATTTACCTTTCTTCCCTTCTCTATCCTTGTTTGATTTGCTACCTGCCCCTTGTTTCCAGGATTTACCTAACATATATTTACCTTTCTTCCCTTCTCTATCCTTGTTTGATTTGCTACCTGCCCCATGTTTCCAGGATTTACCTAACATATATTTACCTTTCTTCCCTTCTCTACCCTTGTTTGATTTGCTACCTGCCCCATGTTTCCAGGATTTACCTAACATATATTTACCTTTCTTCCCTTCTCTATCCTTGTTTGATTTGCTACCTGCCCCATGTTTCCAGGATTTACCTAACATATATTTACCTTTCTTCCCTTCTCTATCCTTGTTTGATTTGCTACCTGCCCCATGTTTCCAGGATTTACCTAACATATATTTACCTTTCTTCCCTTCTCTATCCTTGTTTGATTTGCTACCTGCCCCATGTTTCCAGGATTTACCTAACATATATTTACCTTTCTTCCCTTCTCTATCCTTGTTTGATTTGCTACCTGCCCCATGTTTCCAGGATTTACCTAACATATATTTACCTTTCTTCCCTTCTCTATCCTTGTTTGATTTGCTACCTGCCCCATGTTTCCAGGATTTACCTAACATATATTTACCTTTCTTCCCTTCTCTATCCTTGTTTGATTTGCTACCTGCCCCATGTTTCCAGGATTTACCTAACATATATTTACCTTTCTTCCCTTCTCTATCCTTCTTTGATTTGCTACCTGCCCATGTTTCCAGGATTTACCTAACATATATTTACCTTTCTTCCCTCTCTACCTTGTTTGATTTGCTACCTGCCCCATGTTTCCAGGATTTACCTAACATATATTTACCTTTCTTCCCTTCTTATCCTTTTGATTTGCTACCTGCCCCATGTTTCCAGGATTTACCTAACATATATTTACCTTTCTTCCCTTCATACCTTGTTTGATTTGCTACCTGCCCCATGTTTCCAGGATTTACCTAACATATATTTACCTTTCTTCCCTTCTCTATCCTTGTTTGATTTGCTACCTGCCCCATGTTTCCAGGATTTACCTAACATATATTTACCTTTCTTCCCTTCTCTACCCTTGTTTGATTTGCTACCTGCCCCATGTTTCCAGGATTTACCTAACATATATTTACCTTTCTTCCCTTCTCTATCCTTGTTTGATTTGCTACCTGCCCCATGTTTCCAGGATTTACCTAACATATATTTACCTTTCTTCCCTTCTCTATCCTTGTTTGATTTGCTACCTGCCCCATGTTTCCAGGATTTACCTAACATATATTTACCTTTCTTCCCTTCTCTACCCTTGTTTGATTTGCTACCTGCCCCATGTTTCCAGGATTTACCTAACATATACATGTATTTACCTTTCTTCCCTTCTCTATCCTTGTTTGATTTGCTACCTGCCCCATGTTTCCAGGATTTACCTAACATAACATATATTTACCTTTCTTCCCTTCTCTATCCTTGTTTGATTTGCTACCTGTCCCATGTTTCCAGGATTTACCTAACATATATTTACCTTTCTTCCCTTCTCTACCCTTGTTTGATTTGCTACCTGCCCCATGTTTCCAGGATTTACCTAACATATATTTACCTTTCTTCCCTTCTCTATCCTTGTTTGATTTGCTACCTGCCCCATGTTTCCAGGATTTACCTAACATATATTTACCTTTCTTCCCTTCTCTATCCTTGTTTGATTTGCTACCTGCCCCATGTTTCCAGGATTTACCTAACATATATTTACCTTTCTTCCCTTCTCTATCCTTGTTTGATTTGCTACCTGTCCCATGTTTCCAGGATTTACCTAACATATATTTACCTTTCTTCCCTTCTCTATCCTTGTTTGATTTGCTACCTGCCCCATGTTTCCAGGATTTACCTAACATATATTTACCTTTCTTCCCTTCTCTATCCTTGTTTGATTTGCTACCTGCCCCATGTTTCCAGGATTTACCTAACATATATTTACCTTTCTTCCCTTCTCTATCCTTGTTTGATTTGCTACCTGCCCCATGTTTCCAGGATTTACCTAACATATATTTACCTTTCTTCCCTTCTCTATCCTTGTTTGATTTGCTACCTGCCCCATGTTTCCAGGATTTACCTAACATATATTTACCTTTCTTCCCTTCTCTATCCTTGTTTGATTTGCTACCTGCCCTGTTCCAGATTACCTAAAAAACCCTCCCATGTTTCCAGGATTTACCTAACATATATTTACCTTTCTTCCCTTCTCTATCCTTGTTTGATTTGCTACCTGCCCCATGTTTCCAGGATTTACCTAACATATATTTACCTTTCTTCCCTTCTCTACCCTTGTTTGATTTGCTACCTGCCCCATGTTTCCAGGATTTACCTAACATATATTTACCTTTCTTCCCTTCTCTATCCTTGTTTGATTTGCTACCTGCCCCATGTTTCCAGGATTTACCTAACATATATTTACCTTTCTTCCCTTCTCTATCCTTGTTTGATTTGCTACCTGCCCCATGTTTCCAGGATTTACCTAACATATATTTACCTTTCTTCCCTTCTCTATCCTTGTTTGATTTGCTACCTGCCCCATGTTTCCAGGATTTACCTAACATATATTTACCTTTCTTCCCTTCTCTATCCTTGTTTGATTTGCTACCTGCCCCATGTTTCCAGGATTTACCTAACATATATTTACCTTTCTTCCCTTCTCTACCCTTGTTTGATTTGCTACCTGCCCCATGTTTCCAGGATTTACCTAACATATACATGTATTTACCTTTCTTCCCTTCTCTATCCTTGTTTGATTTGCTACCTGCCCCATGTTTCCAGGATTTACCTAACATATATTTACCTTTCTTCCCTTCTCTATCCTTGTTTGATTTGCTACCTGTCCCATGTTTCCAGGATTTACCTAACATATATTTACCTTTCTTCCCTTCTCTACCCTTGTTTGATTTGCTACCTGCCCCATGTTTCCAGGATTTACCTAACATATATTTACCTTTCTTCCCTTCTCTACCCTTGTTTGATTTGCTACCTGCCCCATGTTTCCAGGATTTACCTAACATATATTTACCTTTCTTCCCTTCTCTACCCTTGTTTGATTTGCTACCTGCCCCATGTTTCCAGGATTTACCTAACATATATTTACCTTTCTTCCCTTCTCTATCCTTGTTTGATTTGCTACCTGTCCCTATGTTTCCAGGATTCAGCTGAGCTATGCTTGATGTTGGCTGCAAATTGAAAATATACGAGTTACATGTGTAATACCAGTTTACATGTACGAGATACATGTGTAATACCAGTTTACCTGTACGAGGTACATGTGTAATACCAGTTTACCTGTACGAGGTACATGTGTAATACCAGTTTACCTGTACGAGGTACATGTGTAATACCAGTTTACATGTACGAGGTACATGTGTAATACCAGTTTACATGTACGAGATACATGTGTAATACCAGTTTACATGTACGAGGTACATGTGTAATACCAGTTTACCTGTACGAGGTACATGTGTAATACCAGTTTACATGTACGAGATACATGTGTAATACCAGTTTACATGTACGAGGTACATGTGTAATACCAGTTTACATGTACGAGATACATGTGTAATACCAGTTTACATGTACGAGGTACATGTGTAATACCAGTTTACATGTACGAGGTACATGTGTAATACCAGTTTACATGTACGAGGTACATGTGTAATACCAGTTTACATGTACGAGGTACATGTGTAATACCAGTTTACATGTACGAGATACATGTGTAATACCAGTTTACATGTACACAATTCTCGTTAAAGCGACTTTACATCTCAAAAAAGCCAAAATAAAAATCCGTTTACATATAAATAGCATTCCTTATGCTACTACAAATTCTTATGAAATAATTCGAACACTAACTTTCAATCCATAAAGTGTTTTTGTGGTCTAAAAAGTGAAAGTAGGATTTGATATAACGGTCACTCTCCTGAATTGAACTTTGTATATTATCGGAGTTTATATTAAGCATGTGCTACCATCGCTTAGAGATAACTCAGATTACTCTAAAATAAATATGCCTAGGCACAAATATGAGATATAACAGTAAATCTGTACCATAAATGTTGTTACTTAGGATACACATATTATGCATGGATGTTGACCATATTATTTTGTTTATGTCAACAAACGTATGTATACGGTGTTTGTTTATTTGTTAAAATACTCAGATTCTGTGGCTAATATTTGGACAAAAATGATACCATAATACTAGGGTTTTTTCTAGAGCGGAATGGCAGGGCGCTTCGCCCGGCCCTTTTCTGAACCCGCCCTGTTCTTTTCTGAAGCAGCACTGCCCTGTTTTAATGCCACCCTTAGCCTTTTTCGTATGGTTGCGTTTTAGCCGTGAAACACCGCCCTTTTGTCGTGAAACCCCGCCTTGAAATAATCAATTGCCCTGTGCAGCGATCCGATTCATCTCGGAACATCAATACTTTGAGCAACCGGTCCGGTAGTAGCAATTAGCGATGTTTACTTAACACGCGCGATAATGACCGTTTATGCGGTGTCTTTATTTTTATACTGTGGCCTGCTAAATACTGTTATTGCATTCAGTAAAAAATTGCTATTTCACTGATGTAGTGTCGCTTTAATACTCGGTTTTATGAAGAGAACACACATATATATGGGCCAGGGGTAATCATGTAAATTATGCAAATCTCAAGTAAACACTACTTTTAACAATATCATTTCTGAACTCATTGGAAATCAACATATATTTGTAAATACAATATATTAACAATCTAAACACCCGAATCACATGGTATCCAGGCATATGTTGTAAATACAATATATTAACAATCTAAACACCCGAATCACATGGTATCCAGTAGGGGTGTCACGATATCAGCAACCCATATCGCGATATATTGTGATATTTTATCAAATAATCGCGATATTTATCGCGATATATTGCCTATTCATTTTTCATGCATTGTGATTATATTTTTTTCTATAAGATGACACGGATTACATTATACACATTTCAAGACACTATCTCATTCAACAGTATTTATTAACTTGAAAAACAACAAAACACTGAATAGAATAACAACTTAAATCGACTAGAAAATGTTTCAGAGAACGGTGAATATATAAGCACCGGTTGAAGCGATTGAGTTTGAGTTGAGTATAAAAAAGCAGATCCCCTGCATATAACCATATATTCATAAATTCTGGTCGGAAAAATTTGGTATCTATTTACAGGTTCATAAACAATATACAAGACAAAAAGATAAAACAGTTCAGATTTAAACTACTGAATATAATCTTTCCGTCTAAGATACTGAGATACAAGTGGAAAATGGTAGCTTCCCCTAACTGCTCTGTTTGTGATGTACCGGAATCATATGAACATGTATTTATCACATGCCCTACTGTAAACGATCCATGGAAGCATCTAATAGAAGCGATGCGACATATCGGAATAAATTCCAACTTACGAATGCTTAGAAATATTGTAATAGGATACAAAATATCGCAACCGGACTATTTTTATATCAATGTCATACTTGCTACTTTTGTTTAGTTTATACAAAGCCTATTTCTTGAGTCAGAGTAGAACTGAAACGGTTAATATATACGCCTTGTTTAAGTATGAGTTTTACATTCTACACAAATACTTGTCGGACACTAACGCGAAAATTAAATGGATATCATGCTTAAACGATTATTTTTTACAACATTAATTGTGTACATTTTATTATATAGTTTAGTTATGTAGTGAGGTATATTATATAATTGTTAATCTGTAATATGCATGTATAATGTGAAGGAAAAAAAATAAACGAAGTCTGGCTTCACCAAAAAATAAATAACGCTCAATATCGGTATTCAATATTAATATCGCGATATTTTATCGCGGATCCTAATATCGCGATAAACCGGTATATCGTGACACCCCTAGTATCCAGGCATATGTTGTAAATACAATATATTAACAATCTAAACACCCGAATCACATGGTATCCAGGCATATGTTGACTATCCTAATTTCAACATAATATACATTCCTTCGGATCAGGAAACATATGAGATGGTATGGTGGCCGCCAAATCGAACAGGTGGGTTTTCTCCGGTGAACTCAGCTTTTTGTGTGTTTTACATTTATTTATCGTCACTACCGGTTACCCATATGAGCGACGCCTCCTGAAGAGATTAGTCATTTTAGATATTGGAGGATAGTGCAATGGTACAGACAGAGACCCATTCCAGAGTGTCCTCTGGTTCTATTACGTGCACGATGTATAGCATCGATACGAGACCTCGGTTTTAAGTCCCATCTGAAAGACTGTTTATATTGTTATGGTCAGACAGGTGTACCCAGCTTTCCTCCTACACAATAGACAACATACACGTTTTCAAGAATAGTGTTTTTTTGCCAAATATATATTGTTTATACTTTTCTACATAACAGACACAGTGAGTTAAGATAGCTTGAACTTGTATGGTGGTTACCAGATCCAGGATCATGGGCTAATCTATTTAGCTCGTGACCAAGGGCTCACGCTAGAGAGCGATTCGGGCGAAGTGGTCGCTTTATTTTCCACCACTTCGCCGACAATAGACATCAGGGCGACATCCATTTCACCTTCTTTCTGGAGGATATAATTGCTAATTAATTAAGGATTTCATGAGATTTCATCAACGATATTAATAGAAAAAGTCACTAAGTTAATCTCTTTTGATTAGATATCAACACTAATTTCAATTGAAATATCACTACATAGCCAAATGATAACTGACGAAATATCACTACATAGCCAAATGATAACTGACGAAATATCACTACATAGCCAAATGATAACTGACGAAATATCACTACATAGCCAAATGATAACTGACGAAATATCACTACATAGCCAAATGATAACTGACGAAATATCACTACATAGCCAAATGATAACTGACGAAATATCACTACATAGCCAAATGATAACTGACGAAATATCACTACATAGCCAAATGATAAGGTTAGTGATGTTCTTTATTGCAATATGTTATATTTCCATCTGATTTACGAAAGTTATTGAATGAAACAATTTGTGCACTCCATTTTGTAATCAAACAAAAATGGCAGATTTATAGATATTTTTGATGTAGTTGTGTGGTGGTAAACCAATTTTCTACTTATTTGTGCCGTGAAACTATCCACTGTTTAGAAGTTGCGTACAGGTGGTTGAAGTTTGAAATTAAATATATCGCAAGCTCTATATCAGTGTAAAATAATTTGTACACTGATATAGAGCTTGCGATATAGTTGTTCACAGAAAATTTGAGTCCTTTTTATTCACAAAAATATTGGGTGTTATCTCCTTAATATGGCAGTTATATTGTTATTATTTTACAAATTGAATGATAAAATGTATATTTTGGGACGGCTTTAAGCATTGTGATAGCTATCTATTTTTCTGTGGTCTGTAGTTTATACAAATTTATTTTAGCTCGATTGCGAAACAAGTTCTTACAACTTATATTAATCACTCTCGACACCTCATTCCTGATGGAATCAACTGCCACGAGGGAGAGAAGAGGCAACGTCAAATTTAAATGCCTTGCCTAAGGGCACAATCGTAACGGCTCCAGCGGGGCTCGAACTCCGGACCTTTCGCACCTGTGGTCTGTATACATGTAGAGTGTATCAAATCCCTATCTATCTAGGTTCCTGTCTGATCTGACGAGTGTTTTTTCCTAGATACTCTGGTTTCCTCCACAAATGGGAGTGATATATCATAAATAAACCCAGGACAGACACAACTGCATGCTAGGTACTCCAGTGTTTAACCCAGGACAGACACAACTGCAGGCTAGGTACTCCAGTGTTTAACAGACGACAGACACAACTACAGACTAGGTACTCCAGTGTTTAACCCAGGACAGACACAACTGCAGGCTAAGTACTCCAGTGTTTAACCCAGGACAGACACAACTGCAGGCTAGGTACTCCAGTGTTTAACCCAGGACAGACACAACTGCAGGCTAGGTACTCCAGTGTTTAACCCAGGACAGACACAACTGCATGCTAGGTACTCCAGTGTTTAACCCAGGACAGACACAACTGCAGGCTAGGTACTCCAGTGTTTAACCGAGGACAGACACAACTACAGGCTAGGTACTCCAGTGTTTAACCGACGACAGACACAACTACAGGCTAGGTACTCCAGTGTTTAACCCAGGACAGACACAACTGCATGCTAGGTACTACAGTGTTTAACCCAGGACAGACACAACTGCAGGCTAGGTACTCCAGTGTTTAACTCAGGACAGACATAACTGCATGCTAGGTACTCCAGTGTTTAACCCAGGAAAGACACAACTGCAGGCTAGGTACTCCAGTGTTTAACTCAGGACAGACACAACTGCTAGGTACTCCAGTGTTTAACCCAGGACAGACACAACTGCAGGCTAGGTACTCCAGTGTTTAACCCAGGACAGACACAACTGCAGGCTAGGTACTCCAGTTAGGTACTCCAGTGTTTAACCCAGGACAGACACAACTGCAGGCTAGGTACTCCAGTGTTTAACCCAGGACAGACACAACTGCAGGCTAGGTACTCCAGTGTTTAACCAGGACAGACACAACTGCAGGCTAGGTACTCCAGTGTTTAACCCAGGACAGACACAACTGCAGGCTAGGTACTCCAGTGTTTAACCCAGGACAGACACAACTGCATGTACTCCAGTGTTTAACCCAGGACAGACACAACTGCAGGCTAGGTACTCCAGTGTTTAACCCAGGACAGACACAACTGCAGGCTAGGTACTCCAGTGTTTAACCAGGACAGACACAACTGCAGGCTAGGTACTCCAGTGTTTAACCCAGGACAGACACAACTGCAGGCTAGGTACTCCAGTGTTTAACCCAGGACAGACACAACTGCAGGCTAGGTACTCCAGTGTTTAACCCAGGACAGACACAAATGCATGTACTCCACTGTTTACCCACTGCAGGCTAGGTACTCCAGTGTTTAACTCAGGACAGACATAACTGCATGCTAGGTACTCCAGTGTTTAACCCAGGAAAGACACAACTGCAGGCTAGGTACTCCAGTGTTTAACTCAGGACAGACACAACTGCAGGCTAGGTACTCCAGTGTTTAACCCAGGACAGACACAACTGCAGGCTAGGTACTCCAGTGTTTAACCCAGGACAGACACAACTGCAGGCTAGGTACTCCAGTGTTTAACCCAGGACAGACACAACTGCAGGCTAGGTACTCCAGTGTTTAACCCAGGACAGACACAACTGCAGGCTAGGTACTCCAGTGTTTAACCCAGGACAGACACAAATGCATGCTAGGTACTCCACTGTTTATCCCAGGACAGACACAACTGCATGCTAGGTACTCCAGTGTTTAACCCAGGACAGACACAACTGCAGGCTAGGTACTCCAGTGTTTAACTCAGGACAGACACAACTGCAGGCTAGGTACTCCAGTGTTTAACCCAGGACAGACACAACTGCATGCTAGGTACTCCAGTGTTTAACCCAGGACAGACACAACTGCAGGCTAGGTACTCCAGTGTTTAACCCAGGACAGACACAACTGCATGTACTCCAGTGTTTAACCCAGGACAGACACAACTGCATGCTAGGTACTACAGTGTTTAACCCAGGACAGACACAACTGCAGGCTAGGTACTCCAGTGTTTAACCCAGGACAGACACAACTGCAGGCTAGGTACTCCAGTGTTTAACCCAGGACAGACACAACTGCAGGCTAGGTACTCCAGTGTTAACCAGGACAGCCAGTGTTTAACCCAGGACAGACACAACTGCAGGCTAGGTACTCCAGTGTTTAACCCAGGACAGACACAACTGCCAGGCTAGGTACTCCAGTGTTTAACCCAGGACAGACACAACTGCAGGCTAGGTACTCCAGTGTTTAACCCAGGACAGACACAACTGCAGGCTAGGTACTCCAGTGTTTAACCAGGACAGACACAACTGCAGGCTAGGTACTCCAGTGTTTAACCCAGGACAGACACAACTGCAGGCTAGGTACTCCAGTGTTTAACCCAGGACAGACACAACTGCAGGCTAGGTACTCCAGTGTTTAACCCAGGACAGACACAACTGCATGCTAGGTACTCCAGTGTTTAACCCAGGACAGACACAACTGCAGGCTAGGTACTCCAGTGTTTAACCCAGGACAGACACAACTGCACTAGTACTCCAGTGTTTAACCAGGACAGACACAACTGCAGGCTAGGTACTCCAGTGTTTAACCCAGGACAGACACAACTGCAGGCTAGGTACTCCAGTGTTTAACCCAGGACAGACACAACTGCAGGCTAGGTACTCCAGTGTTTAACCCAGGACAGACACAAATGCATCAGTACTCCACTGTTTACCCAGGACAGACACAACTGCACAACAAACCCAACTGCACAGGTACTACAGTGTTTAACCCAGGACAGACACAACTGCAGGCTAGGTACTCCAGTGTTTAACCCAGGACAGACACAACTGCATGCTAGGTACTCCAGTGTTTAACCCAGGACAGACACAACTGCAGGCTAGGTACTCCAGTGTTTAACCCAGGACAGACACAACTGCATGTACTCCAGTGTTTAACCCAGGACAGACACAACTGCAGGCTAGGTACTCCAGTGTTTAACCCAGGACAGACACAACTGCATGCTAGGTACTCCAGTGTTTAACCCAGGACAGACACAACTGCAGGCTAGGTACTCCAGTGTTTAACCCAGGACAGACACAACTGCAGGCTAGGTTCCAGTGTTTAACCCAGGACAGACACAACTGCAGGCTAGGTACTCCAGTGTTTAACCCAGGACAGACACAACTGCAGGCTAGGTACTCCAGTGTTTAACCCAGGACAGACACAACTGCAGGCTAGGTACTCCAGTGTTTAACCCAGGACAGACACAACTGCAGGCTAGGTACTCCAGTGTTTAACCCAGGACAGACACAACTGCAGGCTAGGTACTCCAGTGTTTAACCCAGGACAGACACAACTGCAGGCTAGGTACTCCAGTGTTTAACCCAGGACAGACACAACTGCAGGCTAGGTACTCCAGTGTTTAACTCAGGACAGACACAACTGCAGGCTAGGTACTCCAGTGTTTAACCCAGGACAGACACAACTGCAGGCTAGGTACTCCACTGTTTATCCCAGGACAGACACAACTGCATGCTAGGTACTCCAGTGTTTAACCCAGGACAGACACAACTGCAGGCTAGGTACTCCAGTGTTTAACTCAGGACAGACACAACTGCAGGCTAGGTACTCCAGTGTTTAACCCAGGACAGACACAACTGCATGCTAGGTACTCCAGTGTTTAACCCAGGACAGACACAACTGCAGGCTAGGTACTCCAGTGTTTAACCCAGGACAGACACAACTGCAGGCTAGGTACTCCAGTGTTTAACCCAGGACAGACACAACTGCAGGCTAGGTACTCCAGTGTTTAACCCAGGACAGACACAACTGCAGGCTAGGTACTCCAGTGTTTAACCCAGGACAGACACAACTGCAGGCTAGGTACTCCAGTGTTTAACCCAGGACAGACACAACTGCAGGCTAGGTACTCCAGTGTTTAACCCAGGACAGACACAACTGCAGGCTAGGTACTCCAGTGTTTAACCCAGGACAGACACAACTGCAGGCTAGGTACTCCAGTGTTTAACCCAGGACAGACACAACTGCAGGCTAGGTACTCCAGTGTTTAACCCAGGACAGACACAACTGCAGGCTAGGTACTCCAGTGTTTAACCCAGGACAGACACAACTGCAGGCTAGGTACTCCAGTGTTTAACCCAGGACAGACACAACTGCAGGCTAGGTACTCCAGTGTTTAACCCAGGACAGACACAACTGCAGGCTAGGTACTCCAGTGTTTAACCCAGGACAGACACAACCGCATGCTAGGTACTCCAGTGTTTAACCCAGTACAGACACAACTGCATGCTAGGTACTCCAGTGTTTAACTCAGGACAGACACAACTGCAGCTAGGTACTCCAGTGTTTAACCCAGGACAGACACAACTGCATGTACTCCAGTGTTTAACCCAGGACAGACACAACTGCAGGCTGCAGGCTAGGTACTCCAGTGTTTAACCCAGGACAGACACAACTGCAGGCTAGGTACTCCAGTGTTTAACCCAGGACAGACACAACTGCAAGGCTAGGTACTCCAGTGTTTAACCCAGGACAGACACAACTGCAGGCTAGGTACTCCAGTGTTTAACCCAGGACAGACACAACTGCAGGCTAGGTACTCCAGTGTTTAACCAGGACAGACACAACTGCAGGCTAGGTACTCCAGTGTTTAACCCAGGACAGACACAACTGCATGCTAGGTACTCCAGTGTTTAACCCAGGACAGACACAACTGCAGGCTAGGTACTCCAGTGTTTAACCCAGGACAGACACAACTGCAGGCTAGGTACTCCAGTGTTTAACCCAGGACAGACACAACTGC
This sequence comes from Archivesica marissinica, assembly GCA_014843695.1. NCBI lineage: Eukaryota > Metazoa > Mollusca > Bivalvia > Venerida > Vesicomyidae > Archivesica > Archivesica marissinica. The sequence continues at coordinate 47,319,719 of CM026391.1, forward strand.
AGGCTAGGTACTCCAGTGTTTAACTCTCCAGTGTTTAACCCAGGACAGACACAACTGCAGGCTAGGTACTCCAGTGTTTAACTCAGGACAGACACAACTGCAGGCTAGGTACTCCAGTGTTTAACCCAGGACAGACACAACTGCAGGCTAGGTACTCCAGTGTTTAACCCAGGACAGACACAACCGTAGGCTAGGTACTCCAGTGTTTAACCCAGTACAGACACAACTGCATGCTAGGTACTCCAGTATTTAACTCAGGACAGACACAACTGCAGGCTAGGTACTCCAGTGTTTAACCCAGGACAGACACAACTGCATGTACTCCAGTGTTTAACCCAGGACAGACACAACTGCAGGCTAGGTACTCCAGTGTTTAACCCAGGACAGACACAACTGCAGGCTAGGTACTCCAGTGTTTAACCCAGGACAGACACAACTGCAGGCTAGGTACTCCAGTGTTTAACCCAGGACAGACACAACTGCAGGCTAGGTATTCCAGTGTTTAACCCAGGACATACACAACTGCAGGCTAGGTACTCCAGTGTTTAACCCAGGACAGACACAACTGCAGGCTAGGTACTCCAGTGTTTAACCCAGGACAGACACAACTGCAGGCTAGGTACTCCAGTGTTTAACTCTTTGCATGCTGAGAAAAATAAAGACTATAAACATTTCAAATAATTGTAGCAGATGACAATTCATTAAAGTGTTTTTCTTATTTGTAATTGAATACTGTGGAAATATGGCCAGAGGCTCCAAAATGAGTACCTGATCATTGTCACTGTCAGAGTCGTCGTCTGGGGGTTTCAGCATGTCACATAGCCCAGCTAGCATTCCCGGTGCCATGCCTCCTTCCATCATCTTTAGTTCAATTTTAGTATCTAATTTCTCAGAATCTGAAAGAAATTGTCCAATAATAATAAATGGAAAATGTTGTGATATAAGCTAGTATTGAGAAAAAATCCGCCAAGACTTCAGGGCATACCTGTTAATTTTTATCTATGCATCAGAACTTGTTGATTATCTTATTTTGACATTTTAACATCAATAACTAACAATATTCCCATTCTCCAGGAACTTTTTTTCGGGTTAGCATTGGCGTAGCTTCCTATAGGCCGTGGCCTACACTTTTCCCCGAAAAAATAAAAATGCCAAATCTGCAAGGCCAGGATTAAATTATATACATTATAAATAGTTTTCCTGGGGACGACCCCCGACCCCCCCCCTCGTCTTAAGTTGGCCTACACATCGATTCCAGCCAAACTGGTTAGTTGTATATTTCTTTGATTCGGATAGCTATCTGAATTGCTAATAAACCATATCAGTTTTGGTGGAAATATTCTCCCAATGATTTGCTAGTAAAGTAACCACAATTCTTATATATATATTCCATCTATGTCAAATTTCCATCGACGGCCCAGACAAGTTCAACTTCAAATCGGCATTTGAAATGTGGGCCAAGAAAGAACAGACGCATTTTGAACTGAATGTTGTGCGATTTGTTAGACATAGTGGATTGTCTATATGTAATTCTGATGTTGTATTTTAAAATTATTATAATGACCAAGAAAACAATTAAAGTTGTAAAAGTTCATTGGATTGTCTTCAAAAATGAATAGTATGCATGTCTTTTTGAGCGTAAAGTTCATTTGAAATTTAACACTGTGTTGGCTTCCATTATTAATCACTGTCACAGGGCTACATTTGAAAATAAACTTTTAGCCTTAACAGGTATGCATACTTTCATTCTATAGTAATACTTTTTCCAGAAAAAAACGGGCTAGAATCTCACCATTTACAAATAAAAATAGCAAAAAAATCAAAACAGGGAGGGACACCCGTCCCGCACCCACCCCTTCGTTCACACATATAAGTGGCCCCAACTTTTTTAGGCCCAGTGTGGGCCCTGAGTGTAGCGATGACAGTTGATTCCAGAGAATAACAGTATCATTATGGGGAAAGAAAGAGAACTTATATAGTGAAGATCGGAATACAATGTAGTATTCGGTTAAGCTCCGGAACAACCCGAATGGTTAATCGAGTCGGGCCGAGCTTCCGGAAGTGACGTTATATATCGGATGGTTGGCATGGATCACTTTGACTGGTTTCGTTGAACGGTAAACATCGAAGACACTATTGACTAAGTATCATTATACTAACAAGACAACAGAAACGGGGTTCTAGCCAGGATAACCGGAGTGGTGGGTAATTGTTGTACTTTTTATAATATGTGAAACATAAGAAATAAGACTAACATACTAACTTTATAGTAATACCTTACCTGTATATTGAGACAATCATATCATTTGTTTTGTGACCCTGCTGTAACTGGTATGTGTGTCACAAAACAAAGAGTGTCCAACTGTTTACATTATATTTCTAATCATAACAGTTAAACTGTCGTAATCATGGTAATAGACCAGTGACAATAACATGTACACTTGCATTATGCATGCTACCTTTCATTCAATTTACAATTGCATAGATCTATCTCTATTAAAATGAAAACTATTATCAGATTATAAAATAATCGATTTAGTTCAACCAACAACATGACTATGGGTACAGTATGACAGACTATAGTTTGTGCAAGATTGAATAGGAACGAGATGTACTGAGTATGAGATGGACTGAGACGGAATGGGTACGATATGGCCAGGTACCGCACGTCGGCGTCATCAATGTGCTTTCCGTTAGTTGTTATGGGCTGACAAACGTCAGAATACTATTGTTTGCAGACGAAATTCAGACAGTGTTTTGTCCATAGACGATCATAGGTCACTCGCGAAATGCTTTCATTTACAAGCGTCTTTCTAATAACGTTATCCAGAGCTAGACGGTTTGCGGTATCTTGTTTCTACTTCCAGACTAGCATTTTAAACAGGTAATTAATCATACAAAATCTATACCAGTCTGCGCAGATTGTCACATTCACGGAAACAAGGGAATTTACGTAACAGAAACTGAAACCAGAACGTGTCTACAAGTAGAATAGAATAAAATATGTGTATTCACAAAACAATTGTACACACAAAGGTGTCCTACATAGATAGACAGCTAAACTTGCACACATTATTAAAATGTCAAACGTTAAGTGTTTTAGTGAGGAAAAAAGCAGTTAAAGATGACTGCAACTTCGGTTTCTTTCCAGGACTAGGCGCAGCCATTTCGCAGCAGCTTCCGTTGTCTGCTAAACGTAATTATGAGACAAGCGCGATGATTGGTTAGCGATTTATCGGTGTTGATGGTAAAGCCTGTTGATTTCAACCAATGAAAATTCGCGTTTTAAACGTGATTAGAGAAGCACTGTTTATACTGGAAGTACTGGATAGAATACCCACCACGGCCGATACAACGTGCTTTTCGGAGATTATATTAAAAAATAATCACTTTTTTAAATTTTATTTTGACAAATTGAGTGCCGGGCGGAGGAACCCAGTGTGTTCATTGTGCCGGGCGTCAATGTCTCGTGGTAGGCACTGCCGCTCACTGTAGTGAGAACCCTGAGAAGTAAGTATCCATTCTGGTTATATACACTTTACTTATGATAATCAGATTTTACTGTGTATATGGAAGATTTACTGGGATTAGATGACAATATATTTTAAAGAACATAATGAGTCTACTGTCTAGTCTACGATGTTCAAGGAACCTCCAGCCTAGGTATCCGTGCAGAGCTGAGGAGAGTAGTCAAGGAACCTCCAGCCTAGGTATCCGTGCAGAGCTGAGGAGAGTAGTCAAGGAACCTCCAGCCTAGGTATCCGTGCAGAGCTGAGGAGAGTAGTCAAGGAACCTCCAGCCTAGGTATCCGTGCAGAGCTGAGGAGAGTAGTCAAGGAACCTCCAGCCTAGGTATCCGTGCAGAGCTGAGGAGAGTAGTCAAGGAACCTCCAGCCTAGGTATCCGTGCAGAGCTGAGGAGAGTAGTCAAGGAACCTCCAGCCTAGGTATCCGTGCAGAGCTGAGGAGAGTAGTCAAGGAACCTCCAGCCTAGGTATCCGTGCAGAGCTGAGGAGAGTAGTCACCTTTGATCACGTTTTCGTTCAGTAACGAAATATACAATTGGCATTAATCTGGTGAGCGTTTGTATGTATGTTCCTTTACTGTCAAACCCCTCGCGGGGACTTAGACATGTTTTCCTGGGCAGGCTTAGCCGACCTAAGCGATTAACCAGTATTAAACAATGTGTGTGAGGTGACTTGCTCAGTGACACTACATACGTGGCCTGACCGAGTATCGAACCCGGGACCGTTCGATTCCAAATCCGACGCTCTACCACTGGACCACGGACGCCACACATCTCGTTTTCAGATATGTTCAAATAAGATCTGAAAAGGCAAGGTTTTTTGATCCACTACTCTAGTCTCTACCCCACCCGCTAATATTTACATTGTCGTCAATGTAAACAATGGCAATAAAATGAAACTGCAGTCTTTAATTTACATAAATATGTGAACAATATGTGTATATTATTTGACCTGTTATGCTCAAACACAGTGTTGCGTACCCAAGACTTCTTTTCCGTGAGAATTTGCTTATTTTATCGCAAGCGTGTTAGTTCACGAACTATACAGGAAGCTTTAACGTAAAATCTTTATCTCAACCAGCCGATCAGAATATAGTATCAACCACGCATAGTATCAACCACGCATAAAGATCCCGCCTTTACGCGCCTTCATCACTTGCTCCGCCCATAAGAATAGTGTTTCGTGTTTTTACGTTTATTTATCGTCGCTACCGGTTGCCCAGTTAAAGGTAAGCCTTTTTTCTCAACCATCCAACTGAATAATGACATCAACCACGCGTGTTGATCCCGCCCCGCCCTTTAAACATTTATTAGAAAGCAACGATATTTATGTGAAACGTATATGATTTATTAATCGTTTCCTAGTTTATTGTTATTACTTTAATCATTAAATATAGCAAACCTCAACCATACTATAACAGAAAAGTGGACCATTTAGTCTCGCCCACTAATTAATATGCAAGTCTCGCCCAGAAGTACGTCACAACATATATACAGTAATTGATCTTTCTGCAAACGCTACTTAGGCACGCCCCCCATAGTTACATGTGCTCGCTGTAACCACGCGAGACAAGCTATCTAACAAAATGGCGTCTAACGCAAACCTGCAGGTCAGACACCGCTATTGCAATTTCCATAGGTCACCATTATAACATACAGTGCCATTATATTTTCCCCCAAAATGGTTTGGCACAAAAGACAGTAGTTTTCAACAGACTGGCCTTGAGCCACAGGAAAATGTCAAATTTCAATGGGGTTGACCGATTGCGTTTTTTAAATTTCCCACTAAAGGCACCCACCCCCTACTCTGAAGGTAATTTAGTGGTGAATGTTGCACTGACACCTGCATTTATAATATGCTGTTTATTTGTCACCATATTGTCTGCAAATATGTTTAAATATTCCAAAATGCAGCTCATATATTGTATTTTAATATTTAGAAGTCATTTTCACTATTTGTGACAATACATACGCAGCCAATCAGTTCATGTATCAATAACTCTTAAGGGCTTCCCTACACTTTTTCAACCAATCCCAGACCACTATATCAATAACACCGTCTGACCTGCATCGAGTTAATCTAGATAAAATTCCGTCGAATTTCTCGGTTTTATTTCACCCAGATAAGAATATCTCGTTGAAAGCAAGAAGGCAAGGGTTTTAGGTTCTTCAGTGAAGGTTATTTCTCTAAAGTACAGATATATTTAACGGTTGAGGGCATGTTAAGTGTTCGTGGAAAATGCTTGCGCAGTCAACGGAAGAGTGAACAACCACATCGTGTCAACTTTGACATCAAAATAAATGAAATATGCCACCGTCTTGAGAGACTCGACCCTATGCCTCCTAGAAGACTCGAACATTAGGCCCAAAAACTGAACACCAGTACGTTCACTGAGCTAATATGGGAATCCCACAGCTCTGCACATGCATGGGTACTATTACTACTATCTGATCCCTAGTCCACCATCCACGACAATATGTATGAACCACATGTATAATTTTAATCACCATTATACTCACATATCTCTTGTGAACGGTAGATCTATAAATGCAGAATATATATTTTCGAAATATTTTATTATGCATAAATAAATTAATTTCAACTTACTTTTGTGCAAATATATCTGTTTGTATTAATTTTGGATGTATTCAGCTGGTCGTTTGGTCGTCCACACAACTTAATCCACCTAAGACATTTTTCAAGATTTGTCTTAGGTTTTGGAAATGGCACGAATTTAATGTCACCAATCGATCTGGATATCTACTATCACTGTCACACAGCCCGTAACTACATCTTTTCTCCATTTTCAATGACAGACAGCATTCATTAATTTGTAATTATTTTTAAAATAATAATTTCAGATAACGATCACTCGTTATCAGATTTGATTAAAATTTTACTAAATAACTCGTTTTTCTGACAGAACGATAAAACAATGACTCGGTGTAGTAATCAATACTATAATTATGTGCACACATTTTATAATTGACCAATTAGCACAATCAGTGCTAAATTCCGATGTGCAATACTTAGATCTTGATAATAGCAGTAGGCCCCTATCGGGATATTATAAGTCGACGGTCTCTGTGATGTACCGGTAGTCGGTAAGTTGTTGATTACTCCCAATAAACAGTGTGGCACGCTTAAATTTGATTGCTGTGTTTGCGAGAAAAGAATGACTATATGGGGTCAGTCGGAGTTTTTATAGATGCATTGTTTTTAACGCAGCTGTCTGGTATTTTGTGGTTCATATACACACTTTTAGATTTGTCCAAGGATTTTGAAATGGGTTGAATTTAACGTCGATCACCAGGATATCGACTAGTTTTGTACTATAACTAACCCACACACCAAAGCTACACATTTTCAACATCATTAAAAAAAATTTCAAATTTGTCTACTCGTTACTAGTTTGTCTAATATGCATTGTTTGTCTAACAAGATGGCGGCGATAAACCGTTGCCGAGGGTGTGCGCGAATGGTGCGATGCGATTGGCTAACGCCAGCTGTCAATCAAAATCGGCAGAAAGGTCAATTACTAACGGGGTGGCTCTATTATAGGGGATTGCATACAATGAGATATTTCCGTTGTCAGAATCGGAGATGTAAACAGGCCTTATATAAGAGTTTTTACTGTATAATTATGTATTTGTGTATATATTATAATATCGTACATTGTGTTTCACAGAGTCTGACATAATTCAGTTCGTTTGTACAAAATTGATCTGAAATACTAGCGTTGTGGTGTTTGCCAATGGTTTCAGACTCGAATCGGTTCCCCGATACTGGGGTAGTAGTGCATTGTAGGCATTGTTAGTCCCTTCCTGATAATCGAACATACATATTAATCATCTCAGGTTCTCGGCAATAATTGTACTATGTATTGTACTATCAAAACTATATCTTTAAAATATCGTATTATTGTATAAGATATAGGCCTACATATTCAGTTCCCTATAGTATGTATTGCAATGTTTTCAAATATGTCTGTACATACTGTATGTGATTATATATATATATATTGATTTAAAATAAACAACACGTAGAGCTTCACAAAAGCAATATTAAAATAATAAATATAAAATTGTAATTATATGTTTATTTAATCTGTTTGTTTACACACTTCTACAATGTCGACTGAAAAGAACAAGATCCAGGACCAACCGACGTCAACGGCAACCTGAAAACAGTGATATCTAACATTTAGTTCAGATAGTGGGCCACGGACAGTTTTACTTCAGTGCATGTGTATATAAGGCCCACACAGTTACAAGTATAATTGCAACATATGTCAATATCTGTTCAAAGTTTATATATCATTGCATTATCTCACGTTCTGCTTTATACATTATTATATTCGTTGTGTTTTAAGCATGTACCTATTACCATAATTTGTTGTGATTGTAATAATTTGAAATTTGATATTAAAATAATGAGCACCTTCAAAAGATGTGTCTTCTATTACGACACCTTCAAAAGATGTGCTTCGTATTATAAAAAGCAAAAGATGTGTCACGCTACGACTAAAAGATGTGGTGGAAACAGCAACACTAAAAGATGTATCTGACACCAAACACGCTTATTTTTTATAATAGCGTTAGTTTTTCATTTGCAAAGCACCAAGAAAAGAAGTGTCGTTTGGCAAGACACCACAAAAGAAGTGCTTATAAAAAAGGCTGGCAGATGGTTGCATTTAGCAACACGTCCTAGTCACACCTCCACGATGGTACCAGCTGGAAACAACCTTTGAATTCATTCTCATGAATAAACGTTGCCAAATGTATTTATAGAGCATGATTTTTATCTTAAAAGTGTCTTTCGGTAGTGTAAGATTAGTCTCCCTTGAAAATGAAAGTGTATTTCGGGCTTTCAATTCCCAGTTATTAGGTATATTAAACTTAATAAATAGCTATAACTACGCTAATTCATTATTTTCATTGTTTTTTATGCAGAACGTAAGTGTCTTTCAGTATAGGACTGGTGGCGATATTGTGTAATATAATTATACAGAAATGCAGAACTTAAAAGTGTCTTTCGCTAGAGTAGGATTAGTCTCCCTTGTACCCGTAATGAGTTGTTGTTGACAATATGCCTGTTGCAGAAAATACACCTGTTGTATTACAGAGTTGTTGTAGACAATATGCCTGTTGTTGACAATGTGCCTGTTGTATGACCGAGTTGTTGCAGAACATATGCCCGTTGTATGAATGAGTTGTTGAAGACACTATGCCTGTTGTATGACCGAGTTGTTGCAGACAATATGCCTGCTGTATGCATGTGTTGTTGCAAACAATATGCCTGTTGTATGCCCAAGGTATTGTAAACAATACGACTGCTGTACGATCAACTTCATGCAGACAATATGCTTGTTGTATGACCATGTTGTTGCAGAAAATATGCCTGTTGTATGCCCGAGTTGTTGCAGACAATATGCCTGTTGTATGAACGAGTTGTTGCAGACAATATGCCTTTTGTATTACCGAGTTGTTGCAGACAATATGTCTGTTGTATAACCGAGTTGTTGCAGACAATATGTCTGTTGTATAACCGATTTGTTGCAGACAATATGCCTGTTGTATGACCGAGTTGTTGCAGACAATATGCCTGTTGTATGACCGAGTTGTTGTAGACAATATGCATGTTGTATGACTGAGTTGTTGTAGACAATACACCTGTTGTATGACCGAGTTGTTGTAGACAATATGCCTGTTGTATGACCGAGTTGTTGCAGACAATATGCCTGTTGTATGACCGAGTTGTTGTAGACAATATGCCTGTTGTATGACCGAGTTGTTGTAGACAATATGCATGTTGTATGACCGAGTTGTTGCAGACAATATGCCTGTTGTAGGACTGAGTTGTTGTAGACAATATGTCTGTTGTATGACCGAGTTATTGTTGACAATATGCCTGTTGTATTACCGAGTTGTTACAGAAAATACACCTGTTGTATGACTGAGTTGTTGTAGACAATATGCCTGTTGTAAGACTGAGTTATTGTAGACAATACAACTGTTGCATGCCCGAGGTATTGCAGACACTATGTCTGTTGTATGCCCGAGTTGTTGTAGACACTATGCCTGTTGTATGCCCGAGTTGTTGTAGACACTATGCATGTTGTATGCCCGAATTGTTGTAGACAATACGTCTGTTGTATGCCCACGTTATTGCAGAAAATACACCTGTTGTATCACTGAGTTGTTTTAGACAATATGCCTGTTGTATGCCCGCGTTGTTGTAGACAATACGCCTGTTGTATGACCAAGTTGTTGCAGAAAATATGCCTGTTGTATGCCCGAGTTGTGGCAGACAATAAGCCTGCTGTATGCCCAAGTTGTTGCAGAAAATATGCCTGTTGTATGTCCGAGTTGTGGCAGACAATATGCCTGCTGTATGCCCGAGTCGTAGTAGACAATATGCCTGTTGTATGACCGAGTTGTTGTAGACAATACGCCTGCTGTATGACCAAGTTGTTGCAGATAATATGCATGTTGTTTGCCCAAGTTGTTGCAGACAATATGCCTGTTGTATGCCCGAGGTGTTGCAGACAATATGCCTGTTGTATGCCCGCGTTGTTGCAGACAATATGCCTGTTGTATCACCGAGTTGTTGCAGACAATATGCCTGTTGTATGCCCGAGTTGTTGCAGACAATATGCCTATTGTATGCCCGAGTTGTTGCAGACAATATGCCTGTTGTATGCCCGAGTTGTTGCAGACAATATGCATGTTGTATGCCCGAATTGTTATAGACAATATGTCTGTTGTATGCCCGAGTTGTTGCAGAAAATACACCTGTTGTATGACTGAGTTGTTGTAGACAATATGCCTGTTGTATGACCAAGTTGTTCTAGACAATATGTCTGTTGTATGACGGTGTTATTGATGACAATATGCCTGTTGTATGACCAGGTTGTTGCAGACAATATGCCTGTTGTATGCCCGAGTTGTTGCAGACAATATGCCTGTTGTAAGACAATGTTGTTGTAGACAATACGCCTGTTGTATGCCCGATTTGTTGTAGTCAGTACGACTGTTGCATGCCCGAGTTGTTGCAGACAATATGCCTGTTGTATGACCAAGTTGTTCTAGACAATATGTCTGTTGTATGACCGTGTTATTGATGACAATATGCCTGTTGTATGACTGAGATGTTGCAGAAAATACACCTGTTCTATGACTGAGTTGTTGTAGACAACATGCCTGTTTTATGACCGAGTTGTTGCAGAAAATATGCCTGCTGTATGAATGAGTTGTTGAAGACACTATGCCTGTTGTATGACCAGGTTGTTGCAGAAAATATGTCTGTTGTATGACCGACTTGTTGCAAACAATACGCCTGTTGTATGACTATGTTGTTGTAGACAATACGCCTGTTGTATGCCCGAGTTGTTGTAGACAATACGCCTGTTGTATGCCCGAGTTCTTGTTGACAATATGCCTGTTGTATGACTGAGTTCTTGTTGACAATATGCCTGTTGTATGACTGAGTTCTTGTTGACAATATGCCTGTTGTATGACTGAGTTCTTGTTGACAATATGCCTGTTGTATGACTGAGTTCTTGTTGACAATATGCCTGTTGTATGACTGAGTTCTTGTTGACAATATGCCTGTTGTATGACTGAGTTCTTGTTGACAATACGCCTGTTGTATGCCCGAGTTCTTGTAGACAATACGCCTGTTGTATGCCCGAGTTGTTGTACACAATACGCCTGATGTATGCCCGAGTTCTTGTAGACAATACGCCTGTTGTATGCCCGAGTTGTTGTTGACAATATGCCTGTTGTATGACCGAGTTGTTGCAGACAATATGCCTGTTGTATGACCGAGTTGTTGTTGACAATATGCCTGTTGTATGACCGAGTTGTTGCAGAAAATACACCTGTTGTATGACCGAGTTGTTGTAGACAATATGCATGTTGTATGACTGAGTTGTTGTAGACAATACACCTGTTGTATGACCGAGATATTGTAGACAATACACCTGTTGTATGACCGAGTTGTTGCAGACAATATGCCTGTTGTATGACCGAGTTGTTGTAGACACTATGCCTGTTGTATGCTTGTGTTTTTGCAAACAATATACCTGTTGTATGCCCAAGTTGTTGTTGACAATATGCCTGTTGTATGACCGAGTTGTTGCAGACAATATGCCTGTTGTATGACCGAGTTGTTGCAGAAAATACACCTGTTGTATGACCGAGTTGTTTTAGACAATATGCCTGTTGTATGTCCGAGCTGTTGTCGACAATACACCTGTTGTATGACAAAGTTGTTGCAGAAAATATGTCTGTTGTATGCCCGAGTTTTTGCAGAAAATACACCTGTTTTATGACTGAGGTGTTGTAGTCAATATGCCTGTTGTATGACCGATTTATTGTAGACAATACACCTGTTGCATGCCCGAGTTATTGCAGACAATATGTCTGTACTATGCCCGAGTTGTTGTAGACACTATGCCTGTTGGTTGCCCGAGTTATTGCAGACTGTATGCCTGTTGTATGCCCGAGATATTGTAGACAATACGCCTGTTGTGTGCCCGAGTTGTTGGACACAATACGCCTGATGTATGTATGCCCGAGTTGTAGTAGACAATACGCCTGTTGTATGCCCGAGTTGTTGTACACAATACGCCTGATGTATGTATGCCCGAGTTGTAGTAGACAATACGCCTGTTGTATGCCCGAGTTGTTGTACACAATACGCCTGATGTATGTATGCCCGAGTTGTAGTAGACAATACGCCTGTTGTATGCCCGAGTTCTTGTAGACAATACCCCAGTTGTATGCTCAAGTTGTTGTAGACAATACACCTGTTGTATGCCCGAGTTGTTGTACACAATACGCCTGTTGTATGCCCGAGTTGTTGTACACAATACGCCTGATGTATGTATGCCCGAGTTGTAGTAGACAATACGCCTGTTGTATGCCCGAGTTCTTGTAGACAATACGCCTGTTATATGCCTGTGTTGTTGCAGACAATACGCCTGTTATATGCCTGTGTTGTTGCAGACAATACGCCTGTTATATGGCCGATTTGTTGTACACACTACGCCTGATGTAAGCCCGAGTGGCTTTAGACAATACGCCTGTTGTATGACTGAGTTCTTGTTGACAATATGCCTGTTGTATGACTGAGTTCTTGTTGACAATATGCCTGTTGTATGACTGAGTTCTTGTTGACAATATGCCTGTTGTATGACTGAGTTCTTGTTGACAATATGCCTGTTGTATGACTGAGTTCTTGTTGACAATATGCCTGTTGTATGACTGAGTTCTTGTTGACAATATGCCTGTTGTATGACTGAGTTCTTGTTGACAATATGCCTGTTGTATGACTGAGTTCTTGTTGACAATATGCCTGTTGTATGACTGAGTTCTTGTTGACAATATGCCTGTTGTATGACTGAGTTCTTGTTGACAATATGCCTGTTGTATGACTGAGTTCTTGTTGACAATATGCCTGTTGTATGACTGAGTTCTTGTTGACAATATGCCTGTTGTATGACTGAGTTCTTGTTGACAATATGCCTGTTGTATGACTGAGTTCTTGTAGACAATATGCCTGTTGTATGACCGAGTTGTTGTCGACAATACGCCTGTTGTATGCCCGAGTTCGTGTAGACAATACGCCTGTTGTATGCCCGAGTTGTTGTACACAATACGCCTGATGTATGCCCGAGTTCTTGTAGACAATACGCCTGTTGTATGCCCGAGTTGTTGTACACAATACGCCTGATGTATGCCCGATTTGTTGTAGACAATATGCCTGTTGTATGACTGAGTTGTTGTAGACAATATGCCTGTTGTATGACTGAGTTGTTGCAGACAATATGCCTGTTGTGTGCCCGAGTTGTTGTACACAATACGCCTGATGTATGCCCGAGTTGTAGTAGACAATACGCCTGTTGTATACCCGAGTTGTTGTAGACAATACGCCAGTTGTATGCCGAGTTATTGTAGACAATATGCCTGTTGTATGCCCGAGTTGTTGCAGACAATATGCATGTTGTAAGACAATGTTGTTGTAGACAATACGCCTGTTGTATGCCCGATTTGTTGTAGTCAGTACGACTGTTGCATGCCCGAGTTTTTGCAGACAATATGCCTGTTGTATGACCAAGTTGTTCTAGACAATATGTCTGTTGTATGACCGTGTTATTGATGACAATATGCCTGTTGTATGACTGAGATGTTGCAGAAAATACACCTGTTGTATGACTGAGTTGTTGTAGACAACATGCCTGTTTTATGACCGAGTTGTTGCAGAAAATATGCCTGCTGTATGAATGAGTTGTTGAAGACACTATGCCTGTTGTATGACCAGGTTGTTGCAGAAAATATGCCTGTTGTATGACCGAGTTGTTGCAAACAATACGCCTGTTGTATGACTATGTTGTTGTAGACAATACGCCTGTTGTATGCCCGAGTTGTTGTAGACAATACGCCTGTTGTATGCCCGAGTTCTTGTTGACAATATGCCTGTTGTATGACTGAGTTCTTGTTGACAATATGCCTGTTGTATGACTGAGTTCTTGTTGACAATATGCCTGTTGTATGACTGAGTTCTTGTTGACAATATGCCTGTTGTATGACTGAGTTCTTGTTGACAATATGCCTGTTGTATGACTGAGTTCTTGTAGACAATATGCCTGTTGTATGACCGAGTTGTTGTTGACAATACGCCTGTTGTATGCCCGAGTTCTTGTAGACAATACGCCTGTTGTATGCCCGAGTTGTTGTACACAATACGCCTGATGTATGCCCGAGTTCTTGTAGACAATACGCCTGTTGTATGCCCGAGTTGTTGTACACAATACGCCTGATGTATGCCCGATTTGTTGTAGACAATATGCCTGTTGTATGACTGAGTTGTTGTAGACAATATGCCTGTTGTATGACTGAGTTGTTTGCAGACAATATGCCTGTTGTGTGCCCGAGTTGTTGTACACAATACGCCTGCTGTATGCCCGAGTTGTAGTAGACAATACGCCTGTTGTATGCCCGAGTTGTTGTAGACAATACGCCTGTTGTATGCCGAGTTCTTGTAGACAATATGCCTGTTGTATGCCCGAGTTGTTGCAGACAATATGCCTGTTGTATGACTATGTTGTTGTAGACAATACGCCTGTTGTTTGCCTGAGTTGTTGCAGAAAATACGTCTGTTATATGACCGAGTTGTTGTTGACAATATGCATGTTGTATGCCCGAGTTCTTGTAGACAATACGCCTGTTGTATGCCCGAGTTGTTGTACACAATACGCCTGTTGTATGCCCGAGTTGTTGTACACAATACGCCTGATGTATGTATGCCCGAGTTGTTGTAGTCAATACGCCTGCTGTATGCCTGTGTTGTTGCAAACAATATGCCTGTTGTATGCATGTGTTGGTGCAAACAATATGTCTGTTGTATGCCCGAGTTCTTGTAGACAATACGCCTGTTGTATGCCCGAGTTATTGTAGACAATACGCCTGTTGTGTGCCCGAGTTGTTGTACACAATACGCCTGATGTATGTATGCCCGAGTTGTAGTAGACAATACGCCTGTTGTATGCCCGAGTTCTTGTAGACAATACGCCTGTTGTATGCCCGAGTTGTTGTAGACAATACGCCTGTTGTATGCCCGAGTTGTTGTACACAATACGCCTGATGCATGTATGCCCGAGTGGTTGTAGACAATACGCCTCTTGTATGCCCGAGTTCTTGTAGACAATACGCCTGTTGTATGCCCGAGTTGTTGTACACAATATGCCTGATGTATGTATGTATGTATGTATGCCCGAGTTGTTGTAGACAATACGCCTGCTGTATGCCCGAGTTGTTGTACACAATACGCCTGATGTAAGCCCGAGTGGCTGTAGACAATACGCCTGTTGTATGCCCGAGTTGTTGTAGACAATATGC
Organism: Archivesica marissinica; assembly: GCA_014843695.1. Lineage (NCBI taxonomy): Eukaryota > Metazoa > Mollusca > Bivalvia > Venerida > Vesicomyidae > Archivesica > Archivesica marissinica. Next base: position 47,335,147 of record CM026391.1, read on the forward strand.
CTGTTGTATGCCCGAGTTGTTGTAGACAATATGCCTGTTGTATGAATGAGTTGTTGTAGACAATATGCCTGTTGTATGACTGAGTTATTGTAAATAATACGCCTGTTGTATGACCAACTTATTGCAGAAAATATGCCTGTTGTATGACTGAGTTGTTGTAGACAATATGTCTGTTGTATGACCGAGTTGTTGCAGACAATATGCCTGTTGTATGACTGAGTTGTTGCAGACAATATGCCTGTTGTATGACTGAGTTGTTGTTGACAATATGCCTGTTGTATGACCGAGTTGTTGCAGACAATATGCCTGTTGTATGACCGAGTTGTTGTTGACAATATGCCTGTTGTATGACCGAGTTGTTGCAGAAAATACACCTGTTGTATGACCGAGTTGTTTTAGATAATATGCCTGTTGTATGTCCGAGCTGTTGTCGACAATACACCTGTTGTATGACAAAGTTGTTGCAGAAAATATGTCTGTTGTATGCCCGAGTTTTTGCAGAAAATACACCTGTTTTATGACTGAGTTGTTGTAGACAATATGCCTGTTGTACGACTGAGGTGTTGTAGTCAATATGCCTGTTGTATGACCGAGGTATTGTAGACAATACACCTGTTGCATGATCGAGTTATTGCAGACAATATGTCTGTATTTTGCCCGAGTTATTGCAGACTGTATGCCTGTTGTATGCCCGAGATATTGTAGACAATACGCCTGTTGTGTGCCCGAGTTGTTGTACACAATACGCCTGATGTATGTATGCCCGAGTTGTAGTAGACAATACGCCTGTTGTATGCCCGAGTTCTTGTAGACAATACGCCTTTTGTATGCCCGAGTTCTTGTAGACAATACGCCTGTTGTATGCCCGAGTTGTTGTACACAATACGCCTGATGTATGCCCGAGTTGTAGACAATATGTCTGTTGTATACCCGAGTTGTTGTAGACAATAACCCTGTTGTATACCCGAGTTGTTGTAGACAATAACCCTGTTGTATGCCCGAGTTCTTGTAGACAATAGGCCTGTTGTATGAATGAGTTATCTGGTACCATGTATTATTGTTGTTTATCATGTAGTATTGTCTGTTATCATGTATTATTGTTGTTTACCATGTATTATTGTTGTTTATCATGTATTATTGTTGTTTATCATGTATTATTGTCCAGTATCATGTATTATTGTTGTTTATCATGTATTATTGTCTGGTATCATGTATTATTGTTGTTTATCATGTATTATTGTTGTTTATCATGTATTATTGTTGTTTATCATGTATTATTGTCCGGTATCATGTATTATTGTTGTTTATCATGTATTATTGTCCGGTATCATGTATTATTGTCCGGTATCATGTATTATTGTCCGGTATCATGTATTATTGTCCGGTATCATGTATTATTGTTGTTTATCATGTAGTATTGTCTGGTATCATGTATTATTGTTGTTTATCATGTATTATTGTTGTTTATCATGTATTATTGTTGTTTATCATGTATTATTGTCTGGTATCATGTATTATTGTTGTTTATCATGTATTATTGTCCGGTATCATGTATTATTGTTGTTTATCATGTATTATTGTCCGGTATCATGTATTATTGTCCGGTATCATGTATTATTGTCCGGTATCATGTATTATTGTCCGGTATCATGTATTATTGTCCGGTATCATGTATTATTGTTGTTTATCGTGTATTATTGTTGTTTATCATGTATTATTGTCCGGTATCATGTATTATTGTCCGGTATCATGTATTATTGTCCATGTGTATCATGTATTATTGTCCGGTATCATGTATTATTGTTGTTTATCATGTATTATTGTCCGGTATCATGTATTATTGTCCGGTATCATGTATTATTGTCCGGTATCATGTATTATTGTCCGGATCATGTATTATTGTTGTTTATCATGTTATTGTCCGGTATCATGTATTATTGTTGTTTATCATGTATTATTGTCCGGTATCATGTATTATTGTGTTATCATGTATTATTGTTGTTTATCATGTATTATGTCCGGTATCATGTATTATTGTCCGGTATCATGTATTATTGTTGTTTATCATGTATTATTGTGTTATCATGTATTATTGTCCGGTATCATGTATTATTGTCCGGTATCATGTATTATTGTTGTTTATCATGTATTATTGTTGTTTATCATGTATTATTGTCCGGTATCATGTATTATTGTTGTTTATCATGTATTATTGTTGTTTATCATGTATTATTGTTGTTTATCATGTATTATTGTCTGGTATCATGTATTATTGTCCAGTATCATGTATTATTGTTGTTTATCATGTATTATTGTTGTTTATCATGTATTATTGTCCGGTATCATGTATTATTGTCCGGTATCATGTATTATTGTCCGGTATCATGTATTATTGTTGTTTATCATGTATTATTGTTGTTTATCATGTATTATTGTCTGGTATCATGTATTATTGTCCGGTATCATGTATTATTGTCCGGTATCATGTATTATTGTCCGGTATCATGTATTATTGTTGTTTATCATGTATTATTGTTGTTTATCATGTATTATTGTCCGGTATCATGTATTATTGTTGTTTATCATGTATTATTGTCCGGTATCATGTATTATTGTTGTTTATCATGTATTATTGTTGTTTATCATGTATTATTGTTGTTTATCATGTATTATTGTCCGGTATCATGTATTATTGTCCGGTATCATGTATTATTGTTGTTTATCATGTATTATTGTCCGGTATCATGTATTATTGTTGTTTATCATGTATTATTGTCCGGTATCATGTATTATTGTTGTTTATCATGTATTATTGTCCGGTATCATGTATTATTGTTGTTTATCATGTATTATTGTCCGGTATCATGTATTATTGTTGTTTATCATGTATTATTGTTGTTTATCATGTATTATTGTTGTTTATCATGTTTTATTGTTGTTTATCATGTATTATTGTCCGGTATCATGTATTATTGTTGTTTATCATGTATTATTGTTGTTTATCATGTATTATTGTTGTTTATCATGTATTATTGTTGTTTATCATGTATTATTGTCCGGTATCATGTATTATTGTTGTTTATCATGTATTATTGTCCGGTATCATGTATTATTGTTGTTTATCATGTATTATTGTTGTTTATCATGTATTATTGTGTATCATGTATTATTGTTGTTTATCATGTATTATTGTCCGGTATCATGTATTATTGTTTATCATGTATTATTTTGTTTATCATGTATTATTGTTGTTTATCATGTATTATTGTCCGGTATCATGTATTATTGTTGTTTATCATGTATTATTGTCCGGTATCATGTATTATTGTTGTTTATCATGTATTATTGTCCGGTATCATGTATTATTGTTGTTTATCATGTATTATTGTTGTTTATCATGTATTATTGTTGTTTATCATGTATTATTGTTGTTTATCATGTATTATTGTTGTTTATCATGTATTATTGTCCGTTATCATGTATTATTGTTGTTTATCATGTATTATTGTTGTTTATCATGTATTATTGTTGTTTATCATGTATTATTGTTGTTTATCATGTATTATTGTCCGGTATCATGTATTATTGTTGTTTATCATGTATTATTGTCCGGTATCATGTATTATTGTTGTTTATCATGTATTATTGTCCGGTATCATGTATTATTGTCCGGTATCATGTATTATTGTCCGGTATCATGTATTATTGTCCGGTATCATGTATTATTGTCCGGTATCATGTATTATTGTTGTTTATCATGTATTATTGTTGTTTATCATGTATTATTGTCCGGTATCATGTATTATTGTTGTTTATCATGTATTATTGTTGTTTATCATGTATTATTGTTGTTTATCATGTATTATTGTTGTTTATCATGTATTATTGTCCGGTATCATGTATTATTGTTGTTTATCATGTATTATTGTCCGGTATCATGTATTATTGTTGTTTATCATGTATTATTGTCCGGTATCATGTATTATTGTCCGGTATCATGTATTATTGTCCGGTATCATGTATTATTGTCCGGTATCATGTATTATTGTTGTTTATCATGTATTATTGTTGTTTATCATGTATTATTGTTGTTTATCATGTATTATTGTTGTTTATCATGTATTATTGTTGTTTATCATGTATTATTGTTGTTTATCATGTATTATTGTTGTTTATCATGTATTATTGTCCGGTATCATGTATTATTGTTGTTTATCATGTATTATTGTTGTTTATCATGTATTATTGTCCGGTATCATGTATTATTGTTCTTTATCATGTATTATTGTCCGGTATCATGTATTATTGTTGTTTATCATGTATTATTGTTGTTTATCATGTATTATTGTCCGGTATCATGTATTATTGTCCGGTATCATGTATTATTGTTGTTTATCATGTATTATTGTTGTTTATCATGTATTATTGTCTGGTATCATGTATTATTGTCCGGTATCATGTATTATTGTCCGGTATCATGTATTATTGTTGTTTATCATGTATTATTGTCCGGTATCATGTATTATTGTCCAGATATAAACTGGAGTTCCAGGCAGAGACAGTTTCATGAAATTACCCTAGCCAATATCTTATTTTAAATCAGAAGAACAAATCAAAAACAAATCAAAAACCAGTCTATATCATATATTCGGTTTTATTAGTTTCATTTGAAATACAAAATGTATATGGACACAATATAAAATGACTCGTAACAAACAGACTAATGTATGTAGAACATAGTAACTGCAACAACTTAAAATTTACCCAATCGTAAACACAACATTTATCCTCTCATAATCTTCAAGCTATCACTTAATCAGTCATATTCCAGTTCAAACTGTATATCACAAGTTCTATAATGGTTATGATCATGTAATGATATTAAACATTTTGCTGGCAAAAACCTGTAAGTTTTGCAGTAATGAAATCCCTTCTATGTAACATTTTTAATATATTTGTTGAAAAGTATTATTTTGACTAGGAACGTCTTTTGGTTCAACTCTCATTGTAGCTACATTTCTAATGAACAAATCATACAAGCAATAATGACAAGGTTTTATTAAAATTGCTGGCATAAAAACTGGCATGATTTTGTAATTTGATGTATTTGATCAGGAATATGACTTTAATGACTACATGGACTGCCTGTAGCTACACAATCTAGAGTTCATGCACGAATTGCACCATATCTCAAATCTTTCAGTTTAGTAAAAACTTGACATTGATACCCTTACCCTATGTAGTGGGGGACCAGTTATAATAAATATAGAATCTTACATGAGTAGTGTTTTCATACCATATATTATGAAATGAGTTTTGGAATATTCGAGCATTCTGGCGAGCTTAATAAGAAGGCTCACTCATAGCAAAATTCCAAAATGAGTTTCAGAAAATACGGTATGAAATCACTACTTGTGTAGGATCAGTTTTATCACATTACCATATAGCGCTCGTGTTAATCATATTTTTGCACAAATTAACATTGCTACTTTCAATTTGGCACCAAATGTCAGCGCAAATTGTCATGACGTCACTACGTATAGCCGTTTTAAACAGCGTTAAAAATACGTCAAGTCTTCTTTTAAATCGTCATTTGTTTTTATTGTTAACGTTTAGTACCAATTCAAACAGAAATATGCATAATTTAAAGCTTAATTATAAGGGTTATTCTCTCGACCAATCACAATCCTTCTAGGTTTTACACGTGTGTTCATATAATATGTGATGGCTGTATTACACTGAATATAAGCAAAAGGAACTGACTGATGCAGGGAACACACTGATGCAGGGAACATACTGATGCAGGGAACATACTGATGCAGGGAACATACTGATGCAGGGAACATACTGATGCAGGGAACATACTGATGCAGGGAACATACTGATGCAGGGAACATACTGATGCAGGGAACATACTGATGCAGTGAACATACTGATGCAGGGAACATACTGATGCAGGGAACACACTGATGCAGGGAACACACTGATGCAGGGAACATACTGATGCAGGGAACATACTGATGCAGGGAACATACTGATGCCGGGAACATACTGATGCAGGGAACACACTGATGCAGGGAACATACTGATGCAGGGAACATACTGATGCAGTGCACACTGATGCAGGGAACATACTGAGGCAGTGCACACTGATGCAGGGAACATACTGAGGCAGTGCACACTGATGCAGGGAACATACTGAGGCAGTGCACATTGATGCAGGGAACATACTGAGGCAGTGCACTGACTGATGCAGGGAACATACTGAGGCAGTGCACTGACTGATGCAGGGAACATACTGAGGCAGTGCACATTGATGCAGGGAACATACTGAGGCAGTGCACTGACTGATGCAGGGAACATACTGAGGCAGTGCACTGACTGATGCAGGGAACATACTGAGGCAGTGCACTGACTGATGCAGGGAACATACTGAGGCAGTGCACTGACTGATGCAGGGAACATACTGATTCAGTGCACACTGATGCAGGGAACATACTGATGCAGTGCACTGACTGATGCAGGGAACATACTGAGGCAGTGCACACTGATGCAGGGAACATACTGAGGCAGTGCACACTGATGCAGGGAACATACTGAGGCAGTGCACACTGATGCAGGGAACTGACTGATCTAGGGAACTGACTGATGCAGGGAACTGACTGATGCAGGGAACCAACTGATGCATGAAAGGGGACATACTGATGAAGTGAACCCAAGTTTCAGCTCTACTGAAGTCCACTGGACATGCATTCAGTAAACTTGAATCAGTTCCTACTCGATTTCGCAGATACATCATTTGATTTAGTATTACTCTATACTTCACTGCATTAGTAGTAGTGCATTTATAATATGCTCATTGTTCAATGGTAATGCACAAATAAACATATATTTATTCTGCAGAACTAAACATAACCCAACATATTTTAAAGTATTTTTGGTGAAATAAGTTTATTGTGAATGATTGTTGGGTATAATATAATCTTTGCACAATGCATTTATAGTATTTTTGGGCTAAAGCTTCAAAAATGTATGTAGCTATACAAGTTAAGAACTGTTTAGTACACACAAAAACAGTGGTACAAATTTAAATGGCACAGCCAAGTTTGAAAATGGTTTAAAATACAGTCGAACTTCGTTGCCTCGAACTCAATTGGCTCGAACACCACCGTTGGCTCGAACATGTCGTCTGATCCTGGCGATAATCTCTATATAATGCATATTGTTCTACCTTCGATCACTGGTCCCATGAAATCAATTAGTACTTATATTAACACCTTTGGGTCGAACACAATTGGCCGAGTGTCCAGGTCCGCGTGTCACACAACAGTTTTCACAGCTTTTGTTTAACTTTCCATCTGAAAGACTGTTAATTTTATTAGGGTCAGACGGGGGATCGAACCCGGGATCCCTGGATTACCAGTCCAGTGTGTTACCACTGAACTACAGATCCGTCTGTAGAGCAAACATATTACACACTTATTGAGCTAAAGATGCCAAGCTACGACATTTCAATATAAACAACCGATTTTTTGCAGCAAGTCTTTGTAAAATGCATTAAAACACAATTAAAAATGTTCCTTTGATAAAATGCCTTACATAACATTTATATATTTGATATTGTATATTACATATGTGACATGCCAACCCAACAGTGACCACCAGGTTTATATGACATGCCAACCCAACAGTGACCACCAGGTTTATGTGACATGTCAACCCAACAGTGACCACCAGGTTTATGTGACATGTCAATCCAACAGTGACCACCAGGTTTATGTGACATGTCAATCCAACAGTGACCACCAGGTTTATGTGACATGCCAACCCAACAGTGACCACCAGGTTTATGTGACATGTCAACCCAACAGTGACCACCAGGTTTATGTGACATGTCAATCCAACAGTGACCACCAGGTTTATGTGACATGTCAATCCAACAGTGACCACCAGGTTTATGTGACATGCCAACCCAACAGTGACCACCAGGTTTATGTGACATGTCAACCCAACAGTGACCACCAGGTTTATGTGACATGTCAATCCAACAGTGACCACCAGGTTTATGTGACATGTCAATCCAACAGTGACCACCAGGTTTATGTGACATGCCAACCCAACAGTGACCACCAGGTTTATGTGACATGTCAACCCAACAGTGACCACCAGGTTTATGTGACATGTCAATCCAACAGTGACCACCAGGTTTATGTGACATGTCAATCCAACAGTGACCACCAGGTTTATGTGACATGTCAACCCAACAGTGACCACCAGGTTTATGTGACATGTCAATCCAACAGTGACCACCAGGTTTATGTGACATGTCAACCCAACAGTGACCACCAGGTTTATGTGACATGCCAATCCAACAGTGACCACCAGGTTTATGTGACATGTCAACCCAACAGTGACCACCAGGTTTATGTGACATGTCAACCCAACAGTGACCACCAGGTTTATGTGACATGCCAATCCAACAGTGACCACCAGGTTTATGTGACATGCCAATCCAACAGTGACCACTAGGTTTTATCAACAATTGTCATAATGAGTACAGTTTTTATACAAATAATTGTACCGGTAGATATCATTTCTATACATACCGGTAGATATAATTTCTATACATACCGGTAGATATAATTTCTATACATACTGGTAGATATAATTTCTATACATACTGGTATATATAATTTCTATACATATCATTTCTATACATACCGGTATATATAATTTCTATACATATCATTTCTATACATACTGGTATATATAATTTCTATACATACCGGTAGATATAATTTCTATACATACAATACATATAATTTCTATATACCGGTAGATATCATTTCTATACATACCAGTAGATATAATTTCTATACATACAATACATATAATTTCTATACATACTGGTAGATATAATTTCTATACATACTGGTAGATATAATTTCTATACATACCGGTAGATATATAATAATATAAAGGTGTGTTAAAGTTGTGTAAACACAAACAACTAGTCAACTACAGTTGTCAAAAGTGCAAAACAGAAATTCAGTGATAATTCTTACATTCAACTGATCATCCACACACCTGTATGTGCAGAACTGTCTTATATATAACCAGTATCTGTCTCAGTTCCTGATATAACAATTCTTGTCTCATTAAAATCTAATATAATATTGATGAATAGTTTTGATTTACATGCATCAACTTTATACATATACAGCAACAAGGTACACTAAATAACTGTGCAAAATGCTTACATATATATTATATAATATATATATATATACAGCAACCAGGTACACTAAATCACTGTGCAAAATGCTACATTATATATATATTATAATATATATATATATATATATACAGCAACCAGGTACACTAATCTTGTGCAAAATGCTTACATATATATATATAATATATATATATACAGCAACCAGTACACTAAATCACTGTGCAAAATGCTTACATATATATACATACAGCAACAGGTACACTAAATCATTGTGCAAAATGTTACATATATATACAGCACCAGGTACACTAAATCATTGTGCAAAATGCTTACATATATATACAGCACCATACACTAAATCCGTGCAAAATGCTTACAATATATATATACAGCAACCAGGTACACTAAATCATTGTGCAAAATGCTTACATATATATATACAGCAACCAGGTACACTAAATCACTGTGCAAAATGCTTACATATATATACAGCAACCAGGTACACTAAATCATTGTGCAAAATGCTTACATATATATACAGCAACCAGGTACACTAAATCACGGTGCAAAATGCTTACATATATATACAGCAACCAGTACACTAAATCACGGTGCAAAATGCTTACATATATATATATACAGCAACCAGGTACACTAAATCACGGTGCAAAGCTTACATATATATTATACAGCAACCAGGTACACTAAATCATGTGCAAAATGCTTACATATATATATATATATATATATATCCCTGATATTGGATATGCTGGCTCCATACACTCCCAGATACTTGGATATGCTGGCTCCATACACTCCCAGATACTTGGATATGCTGGCTCCATACACTCCCAGATACTTGGATATACAGGCTCCATACACTCCCAGATACTTGGATATACAGGCTCCATACACTCCCAGATACTTGGGATATGCTGGCTCCATACACTCCCAGATACTTGGATATACAGGCTCCATACACTCCCAGATACTTGGATATGCTGGCTCCATACACTCCCAGATACTTGGGATATGCTGGCTCCATACACTCGCGTATATGTACCCAATTTCCACAGTGTAGCATAATATTTAATAATTAACAAAACAACTGTTTCAAATATAAACTGGAAAGGAAACCTATAAACACTGCACGATAATGACAACATTATCGGAAGAGTCCATTGACTTGTTATAGGTGTTTTTATATTACTACTTCATATACAAATTGACTATTGTGTAGTAACGTTTGCATATAAATAGTACTATAAAACACCTACAACAAGTCAATGGACTCTTCCGATAATGTTGTGATTATCATGCGGTGTTTATACATGTAAACACACAATATGGCACACTAGATCTAGCCAGTGTGGTAAATAACAACTACACACCCAACATGCTAACCAATATGAAAGCTAGTTTCTTGGACAATAGAGCATCTTCCATCATGGAAAAGCAAGTTGATAAATGGAATGGTACACAAAGTATATAAAGGAAACCTACAACTGACTTGAACCCAAAATGGACAATCTTGGTATCATAAGACAATACTTGGGTGGATCTGCAATATCTCATAGAATGACAATACTTGGGTGGATCTGCAATATCTCATAGAATGACAATACTTGGGTGGATCTGCAATATCTCATAGAATGACAATACTTGGGTGGATCTGCAATATCTCATAGAATGACAATACTTGGGTGGATCTGCAATATCTCATAGAATGACAATACCAAATTTTATGGTGGATGCAGAAAAAGTTTATTTTTCAGTTTCAATTAATATAACCATTTTATTTCCCTATTCTGTATTTTGGTGAAGTATTGTAGTTTAACCGTTTTCCATAGTCTAATATTATTACTATATCTATATAAATACCTATCAATGAATGGATAAGCAGTTGACACATCTACCCCACCTCCACAGATATTTAGTCTAATATAGTACTATATCTATATAAATACCTATCAATGAATGGATAAACAGTTGACACATCTACCCCACCTCCACAGATATTTAGTCTAATATAGTACTATATCTATATAAATACCTATCAATGAATGGATGAACAGTAATACACCTGTATTATGATACTATATTGTCAATATATGCGGTATTGGTAATGTCAAAAGGTGCTTCTATCTGGAAGAGTTGATGTTTCTTGCAATCGGTGTGAAACAATTGTCATTCACACTCACCAGGAAATCTGGTTAGAAATGTAGACTCACCCAAGGGTGCTCTCTCCCTCTATATATATATAAATGTCTACCCAAGCTCTCTCCCTCTATATATATATATATATATATATATATATATATAAATGTCTACCCAAGCTCTCTCCCTCTATATATATATATATAAATGTCTACCCAAGCTCTCTCCCTCTATATATATATATATATATGTCTACCCAAGCTCTCTCCTCTATATATATATATATATATAAATGTCTACCCAAGCTCTCTCCCTCTATATATATATATATATATATATAAATGTCTACCCAAGCTCTCTCCCTCTATATATATATATATAAATGTCTACCCAAGCTCTCTCCCTCTATATATATATATATATATATATATGTCTACCCAAGCTCTCTCCCTCTATATATATATATATATATAAATGTCTACCCAAGCTCTCTCCCTCTATATATATATATATATATAAATGTCTACCCAAGCTCTCTCCCTCTATATATATATATATATATATATATAAATGTCTACCCAAGCTCTCTCCTCTATATATATATATATATATAAATGTCTACCCAAGCTCTCTCCCTCTATATATATATATATATATATAATATAAATGTCTACCCAAGCTCTCCCCCTCTATATATATATATATATATATAGAAATAAATGTCTACCCAAGCTCTCTCCCTCTATATATATATATATATATATAGAAATAAATGTCTACCCAAGCTCAAAACGGAGAAATGAAGGCGGTGGCTTTGGTGGACAATTCATTTATATAAGGGAGAAGTTGTGTCAAAGTGTGCAGTCTGCACTATCAAACGCGAAGACTTCTCTCATTCGTATTACCTTGGAACAAAAACTAAAAATCACAGTCATGAAATATATAGCTCAATATATACATAAAATATTTACAGTTTTCTCCGTTTACATGCTGCTGATGACCTGTATTAGAATAATATGACTAGAACAAAGACGAGAGTTGTGTAGCACTATAGTACAATGATACACTACAAGCATACATACAAGTAGTCTGCTGCAAATGGAAAGAAGTTCAGTTTCTGTCTTAATTAACCAGTCCAAACTAGTATCTGTAATGGAATCTTTTGCTACACAATATATTTCTATAATGGACTCTTCTGTAAATAAATGATATTGTAAGGAATGGTTTGCAATGGCATAAACTAGTTTTTAACCTATATTTCTATAATGGACTCTTCCATCAATAAATTAAACGCATGACTCAGTGCATGTTGTGCACTTTAATGATACCAATAGAAGTCAGATTTTGAACTCCTTTCCAGAGACAGTACAAATGTCCAGGTTATTAGATAAATGTGAAACAAGATCTGGAAAGAATGTGAACACCCACCTCACTCCGGAACTCTTTCCTATCCATGTCAATTCAGGGAAAAGAAAAGTGGATGATCATTTTAGTACAAGTTATATTTGGTATATTAATAACAATCTAAACGATGATGTACATATATGGAGTGCATGAAATGCACTAGTACACCTCAATATGCTCTTCATACCTTAGTTACAGATATCAATGCTTGACTACAGAACATTTTGTCAGAAACCTTTAACTTTGTAAATCTTTAGTTCATACAAATTTCTTTTAACTTGATTGCAAAACAAGTTTTTACAAGTCAAAAACATTGGCTGAATAATTGTTCTCGAGAACTCATTCATAATGGAATCTATCACCATTAGGGAGAGAGAAGATGTAATGTGAAATTTAAGTGTCTTGTCTAAGGATACCACCACCGTGGTTGTGGCGGGCTCAAACACACAACACCTTGGTTACGAGTACCATAATGCATTGCACCATGGAGGAACAAGAAATTAAATCTTGACGATAGCAACAAAATATTTTTGGTTTTACAGAATAAAATCTATAATGATTAATGTATGCAAATTACAAATACAAAAATGTGTTGATTACACAGTTAGTGTTGCTGGTATGGTTTACCACCAGAGTAATGCCTCTTATCAATGTCTCCATGGTATTTTATATTTTGATTTGTGTTCACTGCCTATATAGAGTCAATATCTCTTGTTAGATCAGCAGTTTAATCTTATGTTTATCTTATACACCTGGGAACGTCTGCAACAAATACACCTGTGAACGTCTGTATGGTATACACCTGGGAACGTCTGTATGGTATACACCTGGGAACGTCTGTATGGTATACACCTGGGAACGTCTGTATGGTATACACCTGGGAACATCTGCGATGTATACACCTAGGAACGTCTGTATGGTATACACCTGGGAACGTCTGCAACGTATACACCTAGGAACGTCTGTATGGTATACACCTGGGAACGTCTGTATGGTATACACCTGGGAACGTCTGTATGGTATACACCTGGGAACGTCTGGAACGTATACACCTAGGAACGTCTGTATGGTATACACCTAGGAACGTCTGTATGGTATACACCTAGGAACGTCTGTATGGTATACACCTGGGAACGTCTACAACGTATACACCTGGGAACGTCTGTATGGTATACACCTAGGAACGTCTGTATGGTATACACCTGGGAACGTCTGTATGGTATACACCTGGGAACGTCTGTATGGTATACACCTAGGAACGTCTGTATGGTATACACCTAGGAACGTCTGTATGGTATACACCTGGGAACGTCTACAACGTATACACCTGGGAACGTCTGTATGGTATACACCTAGGAACGTCTGTATGGTATACACCTGGGAACGTCTGTATGGTATACACCTGGGAACGTCTGTATGGTATACACCTAGGAACGTCTGTATGGTATACACCTAGGAACGTCTGTATGGTATACACCTGGGAACGTCTACAACGTATACACCTGGGAACGTCTGTATGGTATACACCTAGGAACGTCTGTATGGTATACACCTGGGAACGTCTGTATGGTATACACCTGGGAACGTCTGCAACGTATACACCTGGGAAAGTCTGCATGGTATACACCTGGGAACGTCTGCATGGTATACATCTGGGAACATCTGCAACGTATACACCTGGGAACATCTGCAACATATATACCTGGGAACGTCTGCAACATATATACCTGGGAACGTCTGTATGGTATATACCTGGGAACGTCTGCAACATATACACCTGGGAACATCTGCAACGTATACACCTAGGAACATCTGCAACGTATACACCTGGGAATGCCTGTATGGTATACACCTGGGAACATCTGCAATGTATACACCTAGGAACATCTGCATGGTATACACCTGGGAACATCTGCAACGTATACACCTGGGAACATCTGCATTATATACATCTGGAAATCATGTCTGTATAATTGTATAGAAACATGACTATGCGCATGGGGACTGTATCGGACACTTCTCGCTCAATGTTACTTGGTTTCTGCTGCTCCATTGGAAACGTGTCATATTGTGTGCATCATTATTATGTTATGCTAGTTTGCACTGGATACCTGCAAGTTTGCACTGGATACCTGCTAGTTTGCACTGGATACCTGCTAGTTTGCACTGGATACCTGCTAGTTTGCACTGGATACCTGCTAGTTTGCACTGGATACCTGCTAGTTTGCACTGGATACCTGCTAGTTTGCACTGGATACCTGCTAGTTTGCACTGGATACCTGCTAGTTTGCACTGGATACCTGCTAGTTTGCACTGGATACCTGCAAGTTTGCACTGGATACCTGCTAGTTTGCACTGGATACCTGCTAGTTTGCACTGGATACCTACAAGTTTGCACTGGATACCTGCTAGTTTGCACTGGATACCTGCTAGTTTGCACTGGATACCTGCTAGTTTACACTGGACTGATACCTGCTAGTTTGAAGCTAGCAATCAGCATCACTGCATTAATAGAAATGCTTAACGTTCGCCATTATGAGACATCTCTTATATTGTATAATAAAAAGTATATATCACAATTTGTGCTTTTGGTATGTTTTCTTAATGGTCACACCTATGTTAGCTCTACCTATCTCTTCAACTTAAAAAATTTCACAATATTACAATCATCTGCGACCTCTGGGAAGTGTTGTGGATCTCGTTCAAACTGAACGTCAAACCCCTCGCAATAACCAGCAGTTAGTATTTCCTGTTTCTCTATCTCAGTCCACGTGTGATAAGTCGGCAAACTACTTTGGATTAACCACTTTTCACGCGCCCAAGCACGGTGAATCGCACGCTTCTTAGCATGTTGTATCACTCTTAGTCTCTCGTGGTCAAAGTTACTTCCATAACGAATATTAATCACAGTATAGTTACCACGGAAACGGACATCCGTCTCTGTGTATGAGTGAATTCGGTACCCATCTGCGTGGGAAAGTCTGTTTACAGTAACACTGATATTATTTTCATACGTCACTGCATTTCCATGGATACCAAGCACTGCCAACTCATCTGTGACAGTAGTAGCATCTGGTTTCACAAAATATAATACTTCTCGGCCATGTATCGTATATCTCAGGTCAAGCAATTCTGATTTATTCAGGAAAGCACTGAATTTCTTGGCCCATGCAGGTGTACTGTCTAAGTAGGCAGTCATAACTTGACCATTTACAGAAGTCAACAGTAGATCACTATATAAGACAAGTTTTGGAGCGGGTGAAACCGACACAAATTTTTGGATAGGTGAAATTCTGGACTGTGGCACTGTGGAAATTGATAACATGTTGTGCATATCGCGGTGGAATGTGCATTCAAATGCAGAAGATATTGGTAGAAGGTTGAGATCCGGGACACTGAGCTGGGGTCGTATGGTACCGTCATAGCCTACATTTGGTGCCATGCTGTCAAGGTCAAACCCAAGTTGCTTTAGCCATTCGGCTGTATCTGTAAATTAAGAATAATATATACATGTATAATAAATTTGAAAAGCCTGAAGATGAAATTCGCGTTCAAACGAGCGTTCTGATTGGATTATGATTATTCTTCATAAAAAAACAAACATCTAGTTACATTCTAATAATCCAATCAGAACGCTCGTTCAACGCGAACTGCGCCACTTGAGAAATTTTCAAAACAAATTGAAAAATTCTACGAAATCTCTTTTTGACGTACATTTTTGCCGAATAAACCTACACGTTAGTGGAAACACATTTTATTGATAATAAAACTCTCCTGTCGAAGATTTATTTTTGCTGCTGACAGAACCCGTGTCCTAGTATGGAAATGTGACCTGCTATGGCCAATGTCTGTGGCAATTGTTTGCAAAGTATACATGCATGCAGCTTAAAGTTGTGTTTTATTTGAGGAACAATATAAAGACTCGGGATAGGCGTTATATTTGGACAGATTTGTAAAAATTGTTTCAGATAGGGCCATTTTACTGATCGATGCGAAATCTGACATCCCACAGAGTAGAATCCCTGTACTTAAATATATATACTAGTACCCCCAAACGTGCCGAATCCCTGTGATTTTAACCAGAATTTAACCATTCTTGAGCTCTGGCTTTTCTTTCTTTGTTCAGTACAAATATTTTAAAGTTCACCGTTTGCAAAGATTGATGTGTCATCAACAACACACAAAAACACATGTAAACATTTACACACGAAATGGTTAACACATGTAAACATTTACACACGAAATGGTTAACACATGTAAACATTTACACACGAAATGGTTAACACATGTAAACATTTACACACGAAATGGTTAACACATGTAAACATTTACACACGAAATGGTTAACACATGTAAACATTTACACACGAAATGGTTAACACATGTAAACATTTACACACGAAATGCTTCAAATAGCCACTTACACGAAAGGCTACCAAAGTTGAACCAAATTTGTTAGAAAAATCTTTCTAGTTAGTCAATGTTAGTACAAAAAAACCAACTTTGGCTACTTTTTTAAGGTTTACAACATTTTACATTATTTATTATTTGTAATTGTCTCTGTTTTTACCCATTATTATCACGGGTATCAATTTCATTATTACCATAAATATATAGTTTAGATTAATCATATTTCAATCATTTATTGTGATGGTTACATTTTTATTTACCGTAACATGCTATGTACAACGCGCACTTTTATTACCGAAATCCTTGAGGAATTTGTCTAGTGCGCATTATACACGGGTACAGCCGTCACAACATTTTTTCCAGGCGAAATTTCGACCCACATCGCCCCCACCACTTTTCAATAAGTAGGTACGTTTGGCAAATGTTATAAAATAACTGTTCTAACAATGTACCGATGATATATATATATATATATAATGGCATTGATTTAGACCAACTATGAACTTAGATAGCATTTATTTGCTTTGAATTTGGGAAATTTCATCAAAAACGTAAATGCTAAACAACAATGGCGGATGTTGAATGATTTTATCGATTGTCTATTTCCCGTACATTTTCGTACTATATCGTATATTTGAAAGCGATTCTTCGGTGGTATTGAGCTCTAGGTAGGTAAGATAACAGAACATTGGAATTTATAGTTTATCTGAGATATTGAGATCATATATCATATGTTTTAAATATATTTATTTGTTTCTTTATTAGAAATATTAAAATGTAATTCTTATAAACAAATACAAATAATGTGTTAGCTCTTAACAAATTGTTTGTAACACTGTTTATGAACCCAATACAATGGGGCCCCTGTTAATTAGTTTGACACGTTTTGAAGTTTGCATGGACATATTTGAGGTGTTAAGAAATATAAGCAGGTGTAGAGAATTTTGAGAAAATAATTATTGCTTGATGCATATTTAATTCAATGTCATAGAAGCTGTCATTAGACAAGCAGTACATTCTGTTGATTGATATCTATCACTCAAAATACAACTCAGAATTGTCAAATCTCAGTTATTGTCACAGTATTTAAAATTCAGAAACCCCTACACTGCTAGAGATAAGCTCTCCATTATCAAGTATGCAGAGGCTCATGGCAATCGGAAGGCACGAACACAGTACGGCGTCGGAGATTTATCAAAACCATGCACTTCCGGACGTAGGCACATGCACTTCCGGACAGTTTTTTCTTTTTGTACGGGAATATAAAAATCATAGAGTATGATTATATTTCAGAACCATGCACTTACTTCTGTATGTAAGGCCCCACAATTTCATCTTTTTTTTATCGAAATATATTGTATCTTGAGAAATTTTGGCTTGTGAAAATGATATTTTACGGTGCGCGGTATACACCAGCAGAACTACGTTTTTTCCCCGATTTTCGTGCCAAAAAGTGGGTGCGCGTTATACATGATAGCGCGTTATACATAGCAAATTACGGTATTGAGTGTGCATGCTGTTTGTAGATGGTCAATAATAAACAATCTTGTAGAAACTGGGGATTTCTGAATTTATATATACAGTAGATCATGTGAATCAAACTAATTAAAGAACATACAATTTATTCCCATAATTTTTGATTTTTGTGAAAAATTTGAGAAATTTGAACATAACTGTGAGACCATGATTTCATTGATTTAACTAGTGTTGGAAACTTCCTGTTTCAGAGGTGTGTGTTGACTTACCTAGTGTTGGGAACTTCCTGTTTCAGAGGTGTGTGTTGACTTACCTAATGTTGGGAACTTCCTGTTTCGGAGGTGTGTGTTGACTTACCTAATGTTGGGAACTTCCTGTTTCGGAGGTGTGTGTTGACTTACCTAGTGTTGGGAACTTCCTGTTTCAGAGGTGTGTGTTGACTTACCTAGTGTTGGGAACTTCCTGTTTCAGAGGTGTGTGTTGACTTACCTAGTGTTGGGAACTTCCTGTTTCAGAGGTGTGTGTTGACTTACCTAGTGTTGGGAACTTCCTGTTTCAGAGGTGTGTGTTGACTTACCTAGTGTTGGGAACTTCCTGTTTCAGAGGTGTGTGTTGACTTACCTAGTGTTGGGAACTTCCTGTTTCAGAGGTGTGTGTTGACTTACCTAGTGTTGGGAACTTCCTGTTTCAGAGGTGTGTGTTGACTTACCTAGTGTTGGGAACTTCCTGTTTCAGAGGTGTGTGTTGACTTACCTAATGTTGGGAACTTCCTGTTTCGGAGGTGTGTGTTGACCAGGTAGCGATGGTGGTAATTGTTCATCATGATTGGATCCTCCATCAGATACTGCAGATTTTTCAACATTGCACTGTAGTCGGGATTCACGTAACGACCAATCATCGTGTCATACACTCTCTTCCCATAATGCACCAGTTTTGTTGTTGGATTGAAAATCCCACCTTGAAATCCGAAGCTGAATTCATAGTTTGGATTTGAGTCGGAGATGACTTGACCCAATGGATCGTAACTGATCTGCTTGATAATCAAACCATTTTTGTCAAAAATAACAAACGGGCTTCCCATAGGATCCGTGGCAACGTAGTTTAATTTATTCTGTCGTTCAAATGCAATAAGTGTTCCACTTGAATCGTAGATGTACTGGGTCATCTCTAGGTTGCTATGGTTATACGTATGGGTGACCAAGTTCTTTCTTGAGATATCGGCATAGAAATACTGCATTATGTTTCCTAGACGATCGCCCTGGGACACGATCCTACTCTGATGATCATAGTGGTATGTGAATTTAAACAATCCAGAATTGGAGATGGATACCAACTGTCCATATGAGTTGAATAGCAAATCTTCATCGTGTCTCTGTATCATAAATCCATCCAAATCAAATTTATATCTCAGTTGACCAAATGTTTTAATTTTATCGCCGACATCAAATGCCATTTCTATATTGTCCCCATCTTCTTCCACTTTGTTCATGTTACCATTGTTATCGTAACCAAATCTCCATTTTGTAGCACCATCTTGACTTACTTCTACCAAGTTACCGTCGATGTCGTAACTATAGCTGTACTGACATGCGTCCGTCTTTCCAATCAATCTGTTCCAACTCCCTATTCTGTTCATTTCATCATAAATGATGCCAAGTTTGAAACGGATATTGTCACGGAAGATGTACTGAATATTTTGCATTCTTCCATACATGTCTAGCTCACGACTCATAACCACATGTTCATCAATAATCTTCTCTCGATCCACTAATGGCCATTGAATGTTGAAGTTTTTCACAGTCTTTAGAAAACCATTTGTGTCATCGTAGCTGAACGTATTTGTAGTAGTTCCATTCTTTGAGAACAAACCTTCAACCGATACGAGCCGGAAATTCTTATCATAAACATATACAAATTTTCCGTCCAGCAGACGATAATCATCGGGGAATTCCACATTGTACGAGTCAACGAGTGATGAGTCGTACGTAAAAGATTCTAATAATCTGTAACCTCGACCTTTGACCTCGGCTGATGACATCATGGAAATTTTAGAATCGTACTCGTAGTTTATTTCAGTGTCGCCGAATATGACTAAAGTTGGCTGCGAGTAGTGGTTGTATCGGTAGACAATCTTACGATATTCGCTCGGGTAGATGATGTGCTGAAGTTTTCCGTTACCGTTATAATCTTCAATGTATGGAATGTCTAGGTTAGGGACTTCATAGAAGAATCGCTGCCACCCAGTCATCATGATTCTATAGAAGTGGTGACGCCCGAGCCCTGGGGTTCGAACCATCATCAGATTACCCTCGTGGTCGTATTGAAGGAAATATTGAAGCCCGCTGGGCATGTGGATATCAGTGGGCTGGAAAAGGAAAGTATAACTGTCAACATCAAATGTATTTTATATCGGGTTTCACAAAATATCTCTTTTTAAAACTGGTTGGATATTTCACAGATATATCGAGAATGTGCACAAGCCTAGCTTAGTATTGAAGGCTTCGAGGTAAGTTCACCATTTCCGATATAGAAGTGCTTATCAACACCACTACCAATACAACATACATCCATGAAGCAGTAGTCAATCAAACAGAAACACACATTAATAAATGTGAGAATTACATTGCAGGTATTCTCTATAAGGATGATGATTGCTTATACATTGATTATGTTAGGTAACAAATGAGTATACATGGAGATATAGAAATATATAAACCTATGTCTCCATGGAGATATAGAAATATATAAACCTATGTCTCTGTGGAGATACAGAAATATATAAACCTATGTCTCCATGAAGATACAGAAATATATATAAACCTAGATCTCCATGGAGATACAGAAATATATATAAACCTGTCTCCATTGAGATACAGAAATATATAAACCTAGGTCTCCATGGAGATACAGAAATATATAAACCTACGTCTCCATGGAGATACAGAAATATATAAACCTAGGTCTCCATGAAGATACAGAAATATATAAACCTAGGTCTCCATGGAGATACAGAAATATATATAAACCTGTCTCCATGGAGATACAGAAATATATAAACCTAGGTCTCCGTGGAGATACAGAAATATATATAAACCTGTCTCCGTGGAGATACAGAAATATATAAACCTACGTCTCCATGAAGATACAGAAATATATAAACCTAGGTCTCCATGGAGATACAGAAATATATATAAACCTGTCTCCGTGGAGATACAGAAATATATAAACCTACGTCTCCATGAAGATACAGAAATATATAAACCTAGGTCTCCATGGAGATACAGAAATATATAAACCTATGTCTCCATGGAGATACAGAAATAAATAAACCTAGGTCTCCATGAAGATACAGAAATATATAAACCTAGGTCTCCATGGAGATACAGAAATATATATAAACCTGTCTCCGTGGAGATACAGAAATATATAAACCTACGTCTCCATGAAGATACAGAAATATATAAACCTAGGTCTCCATGGAGATACAGAAATATATATAAACCTGCCTCCGTGGAATTACAGAAATATATAAACCTAGGTCTCCATGGAGATACAGAAATATATAAACCTATGTCTCCATGAAGATACAGAAATATATAAACCTAGGTCTCCATGGAGATACAGAAATATATATAAACCTGTCTCCGTGGAGATACAGAAATATATAAACCTACGTCTCCATGGAGATACAGAAATATATATAAACCTATGTCTCCGTGGAGATACAGAAATATATAAACCTATGTCTCCACGAAGATACAGAAATATATAAACCTATGTCTCCATGAAAATACAGAAATATATAAACCTAGGTCTCCATGAAAATACAGAAATATATATAAACCTGTCTCCGTGGAGATACAGAAATATATAAACCTAGGTCTCCATGGAGATACAGAAATATATAAACCTAGGTCTCCATGGAGATACATAAAATATATATAAACCTGTCTCCGTGGAGATACAGAAATATATAAACCTACGTCTCCATGGAGATACAGAAATATATATAAACCTATGTCTCCATGGAGATACAGAAATATATAAACCTATGTCTCCATGAAGATACAGAAATATATAAACCTAGGTCTCCATGGAGATACAGAAATATATATAAACCTATGTCTCCATGGAGATACAGAAATATATAAACCTAGGTCTCCATGGAGATACAGAAATATATATAAACCTATGTCTCCATGGAGATACAGAAATATATAAACATACGTCTCCATGGAGATACAAAAATATATAAACCTACGTCTCCATGGAGATACAGAAATATACATAAACCTACATCTCCATGGAGATACAGAAATAAAAAACCTGTCTCCGTGGAGATACAGAAATATATAAACCTACGTCTCCATGAAGATACAGAAATATATAAACCTAGGTCTCCATGGAGATACAGAAATATATAAACCTAGGTCTCCATGGAGATACAGAAATATATATAAACCTGTCTCCGTGGAGATACAGAAATATATAAACCTACGTCTCCATGAAGATACAGAAGTATATAAACCTAGGTCTCCATGGAGATACAGAAATATATATAAACCTGCCTCCGTGGAATTACAGAAATATATAAACCTAGGTCTCCATGGAGATACAGAAATATATATAAACCTGTCTCCGTGGAGATACAGAAATATATAAACCTACGTCTCCATGAAGATACAGAAGTATATAAACCTAGGTCTCCATGGAGATACAGAAATATATATAAACCTGCCTCCGTGGAATTACAGAAATATATAAACCTAGGTCTCCATGGAGATACAGAAATATATATAAACCTGTCTCCGTGGAGATACAGAAATATATAAACCTACGTCTCCATGAAGATACAGAAGTATATAAACCTAGGTCTCCATGGAGATACAGAAATATA
>CM026391.1:47360745-47501896 GCA_014843695.1 Archivesica marissinica
CCGTGGGCATATATACCCGTGTGCATATATATTCCCATGTACATATATAACCGTGTACATATATACCCCGTGTGCATATATACCCCGTGGGCATATATACCCGTGTACATATATACCCCGTGTGCATATATACCCATGTACATATATACCCCGTGGGCATATATACCCGTGTGCATATATACCCGTGTGCATATATACCCCGTGTGCATATATACCCGTGTGCATATATACCCATGTACATATATAACCGTGTGCATATATAACCGTGTGCATATATACCAATGTACATATATACCCGTGTGCATATATACCCGTGTACATATATACCCCGTGTGCATATATACCCATGGAGTCGCATAGACCTCTCAAAGCTCTAGGCCTAGGAGTCACATAGACCTCTCCAAGCTCTAGTCCTAGGAGTCACATAGACCTCTCAAAGCTCTAGGAGTCACATAGACCTCTACAAGCTGTAGTCCTAGGAGTCACATAGACCTCTACAAGCTGTAGTCCTAGGAGTCACATAGACCTCTCAAAGCTCTAGGTGTCACATAGACCTCTCCAAGCTCTAGTCCTAGGAGTCACATAGACCTCTCCAAGCTCTAGTCCTAGGAGTCACATAGACCTCTCAAAGCTCTAGGTGTCACATAGACCTCTCCAAGCTCTAGTTCTAGGAGTCACATATACCTCTCCAAGCTCTGGGCTTAGGAGTCACATAGACCTCTCAAAGCTCTAGTTCTAGGAGTCACATTGACCTCTCCAAGCTCTGGGCCTGGGAGTCACATATACCTCTCAAAGCTCTAGTTCTAGGAGTCACGTTGACCTCTCCAAGCTCTAGTCCTAGGAGTCACATTGACCTCTCCAAGCTCTGGGCCTAGGAGTCACATATACCTCTCAAAGCTGTATGCCTAGGAGTCACATATACCTCTCCAAGCTCTAGTCCTTGTAGTCACATAGACCTCTCCAAGCTCTGGGCCTAGGAGTCACATAGACCTCTCAAAGCTCTAGTTCTAGGAGTCACATTGACCTCTCCAAGCTCTGGGCCTAGGAGTCACATAGACCTCTCCAAGCTCTAGTTCTAGGAATCACATATACCTCTCCAAGCTCTGGGCTTAGGAGTCACATAGACCTCTCAAAGCTCTAGTTCTAGGAGTCACATTGACCTCTCCAAGCTCTGGGCCTGGGAGTCACATAGACCTCTCAAATCTCTAATTCTAGGAGTAACATTGACCTCTCCAAGCTCTGGTCCTAGGAGTCACATAGACCTCTCCAAGCTCTAGTTCTAGGAGTCACATATACCTCCAAGCTCTGGGCCTAGGAGTCACATATACCTCTCAAAGCTCTAGGCCTTGGAGTCGCATAGACCTCTCAAAGCTCTAGGCCTAGGAGTCACATAGACCTCTCCAAGCTCTAGTCCTAGGAGTCACATAGACCTCTCAAAGCTCTAGGTGTCACATAGACCTCTCCAAGCTCTAGTTCTAGGAGTCACATAGACCTCTCCAAGCTCTAGTCCTAGGAGTCACATTGACCTCTCCAAGCTCTGGACCTAGGAGTCACATAGACCTCTCAAAGCTGTAAGCCTAGGAGTCACATATACCTCTCCAAGCTCTAGTCCTTGGAGTCACATAGACCTCTCCAAGCTCTGGGCCTAGGAGTCACATAGACCTCTCAAAGCTCTAGTTCTAGGAGTCACATTGACCTCTCCAAGCTCTGGGCCTAGGAGTCACATAGACCTCTCCAAGCTCTAGTTCTAGGAGTCACATATACCTCTCCAAGCTCTGGGCATAGGAGTCACATAGACCTCTCAAAGCTCTAGTTCTAGGAGTCACATTGACCTCTCCAAGCTCTGGGCCTGGGAGTCACATATACCTCTCAAAGCTCTAGTTCTAGGAGTAACATTGACCTCTCCAAGCTCTGGTCCTAGGAGTCGCATAGACCTCTCCAAGCTCTAGTTCTAGGAGTCACATATACCTCTCCAAGCTCTGGGCCTAGGAGTCACATAGACCTCTCAAAGCTCTAGTTCTAGGAGTAACATTGACCTCTCCAAGCTCTGGTCCTAGGTGTCACATAGACCTCTCCAAGCTCTAGTTCTAGGAATCACATATACCTCTCCAAGCTCTGGGCTTAGGAGTCACATAGACCTCTCAAAGCTCTAGTTCTAGGAGTCACATTGACCTCTCCAAGCTCTGGGCCTGGGAGTCACATAGACCTCTCAAATCTCTAATTCTAGGAGTAACATTGACCTCTCCAAGCTCTGGTGCTAGGAGTCACATAGACCTCTCCAAGCTCTAGTTCTAGGAGTCACATATACCTCCAAGCTCTGGGCCTAGGAGTCACATATACCTCTCAAAGCTCTAGGCCTTGGAGTCGCATAGACCTCTCAAAGCTCTAGGCCTAGGAGTCACATAGACCTCTCCAAGCTCTAGTCCTAGGAGTCACATAGACCTCTCAAAGCTCTAGGTGTCACATAGACCTCTCCAAGCTCTAGTTCTAGGAGTCACATAGACCTCTCCAAGCTCTAGTCCTAGGAGTCACATTGACCTCTCCAAGCTCTGGACCTAGGAGTCACATAGACCTCTCAAAGCTGTAAGCCTAGGAGTCACATATACCTCTCCAAGCTCTAGTCCTTGAGTCACATAGACCTCTCCAAGCTCTGGGCCTAGGAGTCACATAGACCTCTCAAAGCTCTAGTTCTAGGAGTCACATTGACCTCTCCAAGCTCTGGGCCTGGGAGTCACATATACCTCTCAAAGCTCTAGTTCTAGGAGTCACATTGACCTCTCCAAGCTCTGGTCCTAGGAGTCGCATAGACCTCTCCAAGCTCTAGTTCTAGGAGTCACATATACCTCTCCAAGCTCTGGGCCTAGGAGTCACATATACCTCTCAAAGCTCTAGTTCTAGGAGTCACATAACCTCTCCAAGCTCTGGCCTAGGAGTCACATAGACCTCTCAAAGCTCTAGTCTAGGAGTACATTGACCTCTCCAAGCTCTCCTGGAGTCACATAGACCTCTCGTTGTGGTTTGTTGTGGGTTTAGCTCTAGTTCTAGGAGTCACATTGACCTCTCCAAGCTCTGGGCCTAGGAGTCACATAGACCTCTCCAAGCTCTAGTTCTAGGAGTCACATATACCTCTCCAAGCTCTGGGCCTAGGAGTCACATATACCTCTCAAGCTCTAGTTGGAGTTTGTGAGCTCTGCTAGGAGTCACATAGACCTCTCAAGCTCTAGTTCTAGGAGTCACATTGACCTCTCCAAGCTCTGGGTGACCTCTCAAAGCTCTAGTTCTAGGAGTCACATTGACCTCTCCAAGCTCTGGGCCTGGGAGTCACATAGACCTCTCAAATCTCTAGTTCTAGGAGTCACATTGACCTCTCCAAGCTCTGGTCCTAGGAGTCACATAGACCTCTCCAAGCTCTAGTTCTAGGAGTCACATACCTCCAAGCTCTGGGCCTAGGAGTCACATAGACCTCTCAAAGCTGTAGGCCTAGGAGTCACATATACCTCTCCAAGCTCTAGTCCTTGGAGTCACATAGACCTCTCCAAGCTCTGGGCCTAGGAGTCACATAGACCTCTCAAAGCTCTAGTTCTAGGAGTCACATTGACCTCTCCAAGCTCTGGGCCTAGGAGTCACATAGACCTCTCCAAGCTCTAGTTCTAGGAGTCACATATACCTCTCCAAGCTCTGGGCCTAGGAGTCACATAGACCTCTCAAAGCTCTAGGCCTAGGAGTCACATATACCTCTCCAAGCTCTAGTCCTAGGAGTCACATAGACCTCTCCAAGCTCTGGGCCTAGGAGTCACATACCTCTCCAAGCTCTTGGTTGACCTCTCAAGCTCTAGTTCTAGGAGACATGACCTCTAAGCTCTGGTGGTTTTCAAGCTCTGGCCTAGGAGTCACATAACCTCTCAATGTTGAGTCACATAGACCTCTCCAAGCTCTAGTCCTAGGAGTCACATAGACCTCTCAAAGCTCTAGTGTCACATAGACCTCTCCAAGCTCTAGTTCTAGGAGTCACATAGACCTCTCCAAGCTCTAGTCCTAGGAGTCACATTGACCTCTCCAAGCTCTGGTCCTAGGAGTCACATAGACCTCTCAAAGCTTAAGCCTAGGAGTCACATATACCTCTCCAAGCTCTAGTCCTTGGAGTCACATAGACCTCTCCAAGCTCTGGGCCTAGGAGTCACATAGACCTCTCAAAGCTCTAGTTCTAGGAGTCACATTGACCTCTCCAAGCTCTGGGCCTGGGAGTCACATATACCTCTCAAAGCTCTAGTTCTAGGAGTCACATTGACCTCTCCAAGCTCTGGTCCTAGGAGTCACATAGACCTCTCCAAGCTCTAGTTCTAGGAGTCACATATACCTCTCAAGCTCCTAGGAGTCACATAACCCTCAGCTTGCTCTCAGCTCTGGGCCTAGGAGTCACATAACCTCTCAAAGCTCTAGTTCTAGGAGTAACATTGACCTCTCCAAGCTCTGGTCCTAGGTGTCACATAGACCTCTCCAAGCTCTAGTTCTAGGAGTCACATATACCTCCAAGCTCTGGGCCTAGGAGTCACATATACCTCTCCAAGCTCTGGGCCTAGGAGTCACATAGACCTCTCAAAGCTCTAGGCCTAGGAGTCACATAGACCTCTCAAAGCTCTAGGCCTAGGAGTCACATAGACCTCTCCAAGCTCTAGTCCTAGGAGTCACATAGACCTCTCAAAGCTCTAGGAGTCACATAGACCTCTCCAAGCTCTGGTCCTAGGAGTCACATAGACCTCTCCAAGCTCTAGTTCTAGAGTCACATATACCTCCAAGCTCTGGGCCTAGGAGTCACATATACCTCTCAAAGCTCTAGGCTGGAGTCGCATAGACCTCTCAAAGCTCTAGGCCTAGGAGTCACATAGACCTCTCCAAGCTCTAGTCCTAGGAGTCACATAGACCTCTCAAAGCTCTAGGTGTCACATAGACCTCTCCAAGCTCTAGTTCTAGGAGTCACATAGACCTCTCCAAGCTCTAGTCCTAGGAGTCACATTGACCTCTCCAAGCTCTGGACCTAGGAGTCACATAGACCTCTCAAAGCTGTAAGCCTAGGAGTCACATATACCTCTCCAAGCTCTAGTCCTTGGAGTCACATAGACCTCTCCAAGCTCTGGGCCTAGGAGTCACATAGACCTCTCAAAGCTCTAGTTCTAGGAGTCACATTGACCTCTCCAAGCTCTGGGCCTAGGAGTCACATAGACCTCTCCAAGCTCTAGTTCTAGGAGTCACATATACCTCTCCAAGCTCTGGGCCTAGGAGTCACATAGACCTCTCAAAGCTCTAGTTCTAGGAGTCACATTGACCTCTCCAAGCTCTGGGCCTGGGAGTCACATATACCTCTCAAAGCTCTAGTTCTAGGAGTCAGATATACCTCTCCAAGCTCTGGGCCTAGGAGTCACATAGACCTCTCAAAGCTCTAGTCCTAGGAGTCACATTGACCTCTCCAAGCTCTTGGCCTAGGAGTCACATAGACCTCTCAAACTGTATGCCTAGGAGTCACATATACCTCTCCAAGCTCTAGTCCTTGTAGTCACATAGACCTCTCCAAGCTCTGGGCCTAGGAGTCACATAGACCTCTCAAAGCTCTAGTTCTAGGAGTCACATTGACCTCTCCAAGCTCTGGGCCTAGGAGTCACATAGACCTCTCCAAGCTCTAGTTCTAGGAATCACATATACCTCTCCAAGCTCTGGGCTTAGGAGTCACATAGACCTCTCAAAGCTCTAGTTCTAGGAGTCACATTGACCTCTCCAAGCTCTGGGCCTGGGAGTCACATAGACCTCTCAAATCTCTAATTCTAGGAGTAACATTGACCTCTCCAAGCTCTGGTGCTAGGAGTCACATAGACCTCTCCAAGCTCTAGTTCTAGGAGTCACATATACCTCCAAGCTCTGGGCCTAGGAGTCACATATACCTCTCAAAGCTCTAGGCCTTGGAGTCGCATAGACCTCTCAAAGCTCTAGGCCTAGGAGTCACATAGACCTCTCCAAGCTCTAGTCCTAGGAGTCACATAGACCTCTCAAAGCTCTAGGTGTCACATAGACCTCTCCAAGCTCTAGTTCTAGGAGTCACATAGACCTCTCCAAGCTCTAGTCCTAGGAGTCACATTGACCTCTCCAAGCTCTGGACCTAGGAGTCACATAGACCTCTCAAAGCTGTAAGCCTAGGAGTCACATATACCTCTCCAAGCTCTAGTCCTTGAGTCACATAGACCTCTCCAAGCTCTGGGCCTAGGAGTCACATAGACCTCTCAAAGCTCTAGTTCTAGGAGTCACATTGACCTCTCCAAGCTCTGGGCCTGGGAGTCACATATACCTCTCAAAGCTCTAGTTCTAGGAGTAACATTGACCTCTCCAAGCTCTGGTCCTAGGAGTCGCATAGACCTCTCCAAGCTCTAGTTCTAGGAGTCACATATACCTCTCCAAGCTCTGGGCCTAGGAGTCACATATACCTCTCAAAGCTCTAGTTCTAGGAGTCACATTGACCTCTCCAAGCTCTGGGCCTAGGAGTCACATATACCTCTCAAAGCTCTAGTTCTAGGAGTAACATTGACCTCTCCAAGCTCTGGTCCTAGGTGTCACATAGACCTCTCCAAGCTCTAGTTCTAGGAGTCACATATACCTCCAAGCTCTGGGCCTAGGAGTCACATATACCTCTCCAAGCTCTGGGCCTAGGAGTCACATAACCTCTCCAAGCTCTGCCTAGGAGTCACATAGACCTCTCAAAGCTCTAGGCCTAGGAGTCGCATAGACCTCTCAAAGCTCTAGGCCTAGGAGTCACATAGACCTCTCCAAGCTCTAGTCCTAGGAGTCACATAGACCTCTCAAAGCTCTAGGAGTCACATAGACCTCTACAAGCTGTAGTCCTAGGAGTCACATAGACCTCTACAAGCTGTAGTCCTAGGAGTCACATAGACCTCTCAAAGCTCTAGGTGTCACATAGACCTCTCCAAGCTCTAGTCCTAGGAGTCACATAGACCTCTCCAAGCTCTAGTCCTAGGAGTCACATAGACCTCTCAAAGCTCTAGGTGTCACATAGACCTCTCCAAGCTCTAGTTCTAGGAGTCACATATACCTCTCCAAGCTCTGGGCTTAGGAGTCACATAGACCTCTCAAAGCTCTAGTTCTAGGAGTCACATTGACCTCTCCAAGCTCTGGGCCTGGGAGTCACATATACCTCTCAAAGCTCTAGTTCTAGGAGTCACGTTGACCTCTCCAAGCTCTAGTCCTAGGAGTCACATTGACCTCTCCAAGCTCTGGGCCTAGGAGTCACATATACCTCTCAAAGCTGTATGCCTAGGAGTCACATATACCTCTCCAAGCTCTAGTCCTTGTAGTCACATAGACCTCTCCAAGCTCTGGGCCTAGGAGTCACATAGACCTCTCAAAGCTCTAGTTCTAGGAGTCACATTGACCTCTCCAAGCTCTGGGCCTAGGAGTCACATAGACCTCTCCAAGCTCTAGTTCTAGGAATCACATATACCTCTCCAAGCTCTGGGCTTAGGAGTCACATAGACCTCTCAAAGCTCTAGTTCTAGGAGTCACATTGACCTCTCC
Source organism: Archivesica marissinica (assembly GCA_014843695.1). NCBI lineage: Eukaryota > Metazoa > Mollusca > Bivalvia > Venerida > Vesicomyidae > Archivesica > Archivesica marissinica. The sequence continues at coordinate 47,368,321 of CM026391.1, forward strand.
AAGCTCTGGGCCTGGGAGTCACATAGACCTCTCAAATCTCTAATTCTAGGAGTAACATTGACCTCTCCAAGCTCTGGTCCTAGGAGTCACATAGACCTCTCCAAGCTCTAGTTCTAGGAGTCACATATACCTCCAAGCTCTGGGCCTAGGAGTCACATATACCTCTCAAAGCTCTAGGCCTTGGAGTCGCATAGACCTCTCAAAGCTCTAGGCCTAGGAGTCACATAGACCTCTCCAAGCTCTAGTCCTAGGAGTCACATAGACCTCTCAAAGCTCTAGGTGTCACATAGACCTCTCCAAGCTCTAGTTCTAGGAGTCACATAGACCTCTCCAAGCTCTAGTCCTAGGAGTCACATTGACCTCTCCAAGCTCTGGACCTAGGAGTCACATAGACCTCTCAAAGCTGTAAGCCTAGGAGTCACATATACCTCTCCAAGCTCTAGTCCTTGGAGTCACATAGACCTATCCAAGCTCTGGGCCTAGGAGTCACATAGACCTCTCAAAGCTCTATTTCTAGGAGTCACATTGACCTCTCCAAGCTCTGGGCCTAGGAGTCACATAGACCTCTCCAAGCTCTAGTTCTAGGAGTCACATATACCTCTCCAAGCTCTGGGCGTAGGAGTCACATAGACCTCTCAAAGCTCTAGTTCTAGGAGTCACATTGACCTCTCCAAGCTCTGGGCCTGGGAGTCACATATACCTCTCAAAGCTCTAGTTCTAGGAGTAACATTGACCTCTCCAAGCTCTGGTCCTAGGAGTCGCATAGACCTCTCCAAGCTCTAGTTCTAGGAGTCACATATACCTCTCCAAGCTCTGGGCCTAGGAGTCACATAGACCTCTCAAAGCTCTAGTTCTAGGAGTAACATTGACCTCTCCAAGCTCTGGTCCTAGGTGTCACATAGACCTCTCCAAGCTCTAGTTCTAGGAGTCACATATACCTCCAAGCTCTGGGCCTAGGAGTCACATATACCTCTCCAAGCTCTGGGCCTAGGAGTCACATAGACCTCTCAAAGCTCTAGGCCTAGGAGTCGCATAGACCTCTCAAAGCTCTAGGCCTAGGAGTCACATAGACCTCTCCAAGCTCTAGTCCTAGGAGTCACATAGACCTCTCAAAGCTCTAGGTGTCACATAGACCTCTCCAAGCTCTAGTTCTAGGAGTCGCATAGAACTCTCAAAGCTCTAGGTGTCACATAGACCTCTCCAAGCTCTAGTCCTAGGAGTCACATAGACCTCTCCAAGCTCTAGGAGTCACATAGACCTCTACAAGCTGTAGTCCTAGGAGTCACATAGACCTCTCAAAGCTCTAGGTGTCACATAGACCTCTCCAAGCTCTAGTCCTAGGAGTCACATAGACCTCTCCAAGCTCTAGTCCTAGGAGTCACATAGACCTCTCAAAGCTCTAGGTGTCACATAGACCTCTCCAAGCTCTAGTTCTAGGAGTCACATATACCTCTCCAAGCTCTGGGCTTAGGAGTCACATAGACCTCTCAAAGCTCTAGTTCTAGGAGTCACATTGACCTCTCCAAGCTCTGGGCCAGGGAGTCACATAGACCTCTCAAAGCTCTAGTTCTAGGAGTCACGTTGACCTCTCCAAGCTCTAGTCCTAGGAGTCACATTGACCTCTCCAAGCTCTGGGCCTAGGAGTCACATAGACCTCTCAAAGCTCTAGTTCTAGGAGTCACATTGACCTCTCCAAGCTCTGGGCCTAGGAGTCACATAGACCTCTCCAAGCTCTAGTTCTAGGAATCACATATACCTCTCCAAGCTCTGGGCTTAGGAGTCACATAGACCTCTCAAAGCTCTAGTTCTAGGAGTCACATTGACCTCTCCAAGCTCTGGGCCTGGGAGTCACATAGACCTCTCAAATCTCTAGTTCTAGGAGTAACATTGACCTCTCCAAGCTCTGGTCCTAGGAGTCACATAGACCTCTCCAAGCTCTAGTTCTAGGAGTCACATATACCTCTCAAAGCTCTAGGCCTTGGAGTCGCATAGACCTCTCAAAGCTCTAGGCCTAGGAGTCACATAGACCTCTCCAAGCTCTAGTCCTAGGAGTCACATAGACCTCTCAAAGCTCTAGGTGTCACATAGACCTCTCCAAGCTCTAGTTCTAGGAGTCACCTAGACCTCTCAAAGCTCTAGGTGTCACATAGACCTCTCCAAGCTCTAGTCCTAGGAGTCACATAGACCTCTCACAGCTCTAGGCCTATGAGTCACATATATCTCTCCAAGCTCTAGTCCTAGGAGTCACATTGACCTCTCCAAGCTCTGGGCCTAGGAGTCACATATACCCCTCAAAGCTCTAGTTCTAGGATTCACATTGACCTTTCCAAGCTCTAGTCCTAGGAGTCACATTGACCTCTCCAAGCTCTGGGCCTAGGAGTCACATAGACCTCTCAAAGCTCTAGGTGTCACATATACCTCTCCAAGCTCTAGTCCTAGGAGTCACATAGACATCTCCAAGCTCTAGGCCTAGGAGTCACATATACCTCTCCAAGCTCTGGGCCTAGGAGTCACATAGACCTCTCAAAGCTCTAGGCCTAGGAGTCACATAGACCTCTCCAAGCTCTAGTCCTAGGAGTCACATAGACCTCTCAAAGCTCTAGGTGTCACATAGACCTCTCCAAGCTCTAGTTCTAGGAGTCACATAGACCTCTCAAAGCTCTAGGTGTCACATAGACCTCTCCAAGCTCTAGTCCTAGGAGTCACATAGACCTCTCCAAGCTCTAGGCCTAGGAGTCACATAGACCTCTACAAGCTGTAGTCCTAGGAGTCACATTGACCTCTCAAAGTCCTAGGAGTCACATGACCTCTCAAGCTCTAGTCCTAGGAGTCACATGACCTCTCAAAGTCCTAGGAGTCACATAGACCTCTCAAGCTCTAGGCTGAGTCACATAGACCTCTCCAAGCTCTAGTCCTAGGAGTCACATAGACCTCTCCAAGCTCTAGTCCTAGGAGTCACATAGACCTCTCAAAGCTCTAGGTGTCACATAGACCTCTCCAAGCTCTAGTTCTAGGAGTCACATATACCTCTCCAAGCTCTGGGCTTAGGAGTCACATAGACCTCTCAAAGCTCTAGGAGTCACATTGACCTCTCCAAGCTCTGGGCCTGGGAGTCACATATACCTCTCAAAGCTCTAGTTCTAGGAGTCACATTGACCTCTCCAAGCTCTGGTCCTAGGAGTCACATAGACCTCTCCAAGCTCTAGTCCTAGGAGTCACATATACCTCTCAAGCTCTAGGCCTAGGAGTCACATATACCTCTCCAAGCTCTAGTCCTAGGAGTCACATAGACCTCTCCAAGCTCTGGGCCTAGGAGTCACATAGACCTCTCAAAGCTCTAGTTCTAGGAGTCACATTGACCTCTCCAAGCTCTGGGCCTAGGAGTCACATAGACCTCTCAAAGCTCTAGTTCTAGGAGTCACATATACCTCTCCAAGCTCTGGGCCTAGGAGTCACATAGACCTCTCCAAGCTCTAGTCCTAGGAGTCACATAGACCTCTCAAGTGGTTTCAGCTCTGCTGAGTCACATAACCTCCAAGCTCTAGTCCTAGGAGTCACATAGACCTCTCCAAGCTCTGGGCCTAGGAGTCACATAGACCTCTCCAAGCTCTAGTTCTAGGAGTCACATATACCTCTCCAAGCTCTGGGCCTAGGAGTCACATAGACCTCTCAAAGCTCTAGTTCTAGGAGTCACATTGACCTCTCCAAGCTCTGGGCCTAGGAGTCACATAGACCTCTCAAGCTCTAGTTACCTCTCAAGCTCTAGTCCTAGGAGTCACATAGACCTCTCCAAGCTCTAGGCCTAGGAGTCACATATACCTCTCCAAGCTCTGGGCCTAGGAGTCACATAGACCTCTCAAAGCTCTAGGCCTAGGAGTCACATAGACCTCTCCAAGCTCTAGTCCTAGGAGTCACATAGACCTCTCAAAGCTCTAGGTGTCACATAGACCTCTCCAAGCTCTAGTTCTAGGAGTCACATAGACCTCTCAAAGCTCTAGGTGTCACATAGACCTCTCCAAGCTCTAGTCCTAGGAGTCACATAGACCTCTCCAAGCTCTAGGCCTAGGAGTCACATAGACCTCTACAAGCTGTAGTCCTAGGAGTCACATTGACCTCTCAAAGCCTAGGAGTCACATGACCTCTCAAGCTCTAGTCCTAGGAGTCACATGACCTCTCAAAGTCCTAGGAGTCACATAGACCTCTCAAGCTCTAGGCCTAGGAGTCACATATACCTCTCCAAGCTCTAGTCCTAGGAGTCACATTGACCTCTCCAAGCTCTGGGCCTAGGAGTCACATAGACCTCTCAAAGCTCTAGGCCTAGGAGTCACATATACCTCTCCAAGCTCTGGGCCTAGGAGTCACATATACCTCTACAAGCTGTAGTCCTAGGAGTCACATTGACCTCTCAAGTCCTAGGAGTCACATGACCTCTCAAGCTCTAGTCCTAGGAGTCACATTGACCTCTCAAAGTCCTAGGAGTCACATAGACCTCTCACAGCTCTAGGCCTATGAGTCACATATACCTCCAAGCTCTAGTCCTAGGAGTCACATTGACCTCTCCAAGCTCTGGGCCTAGGAGTCACATATACCTCTCAAAGCTCTAGTTCTAAGAGTCACATTGACCTCTCCAAGCTCTAGTCCTAGGAGTCACATTGACCTCTCCAAGCTCTGGGCCTAGGAGTCACATAGACATCTCAAAGCTCTAGGCCTAGGAGTCACATAGACCTCTCCAAGCTCTAGTCCTAGGAGTCACATTGACCTCTCCAAGCTCTAGTCCTAGGAGTCACATAGACCTCTCCAAGCTCTGGGCCTAGGAGTCACATATACCTCTCAAAGCTCTAGTTCTAGGAATCACATTGACCTCTCCAAGCTCTGGGCCTAGGAATCACATAGACCTCTCCAAGCTCTAGTTCTAGGAGTCACATATACCTCTCCAAGCTCTGGGCCTAGGAGTCACATAGACCTCTCAAAGCTCTAGGTGTCACATAGACCTCTCCAAGCTCTAGTTCTAGGAGTCACATTGACCTCTCCAAGCTCTAGTCCTAGGAGTCACATTGACCTCTCCAAGCTCTAGGAGTCACATTGACCTCTCCAAGCTCTAGTTCTAGGAGTCACATTGACCTCTCCAAGCTCTAGTCCTAGGAGTCACATAGACCTCTCCAAGCTCTAGTTCTAGGAGTCACATATACCTCTCCAAGCTCTAGTCCTAGGAGTCACATAGACCTCTCCAAGCTCTAGTCCTAGGAGTCACATAGACCTCTCCAAGCTCTAGTCCTAGGAGTCACATAGACCTCTCCAAGCTCTAGTCCTAGGAGTCACATAGACCTCTCCAAGCTCTAGTCTAGGAGTCACATAGATCTCTCCAAGCTCTAGTCCTAGGAGTCACATAGACCTCTCCAAGCTCTAGTCATAGGAGTCACATAGACCTCTCAAAGCTCTAGGTGTCACATAGACCTCTCCAAGCTCTAGTTCTAGGAGTCACATAGACCTCTCAAAGCTCTAGTCCTAGGAGTCACATAGACCTCTCAAAGCTCTAGGTGTCACATAGACCTCTCCAAGCTCTAGTTCTAGGAGTCCCATTGACCTCTCCAAGCTCTGGACCTAGGAGTCACATAGACCTCTCAAAGCTCTAGGTGTCACATAGACCTCTACAAGCTCTAGTCCTAGGAGTCACATTGACCTCTCACAGCTCTAGGCCTATGAGTCACATATACCTCCAAGCTCTAGTCCTAGGAGTCACATTGACCTCTCCAAGCTCTGGGCCTAGGAGTCACATATACCTCTCAAAGCTCTAGTTCTAAGAGTCACATTGACCTCTCCAAGCTCTAGTCCTAGGAGTCACATTGACCTCTCCAAGCTCTGGGCCTAGGAGTCACATAGACATCTCAAAGCTCTAGGCCTAGGAGTCACATAGACCTCTCCAAGCTCTAGTCCTAGGAGTCACATTGACCTCTCCAAGCTCTAGTCCTAGGAGTCACATAGACCTCTCCAAGCTCTGGGCCTAGGAGTCACATATACCTCTCAAAGCTCTAGTTCTAGGAATCACATTGACCTCTCCAAGCTCTGGGCCTAGGAATCACATAGACCTCTCCAAGCTCTAGTTCTAGGAGTCACATATACCTCTCCAAGCTCTGGGCCTAGGAGTCACATAGACCTCTCAAAGCTCTAGGTGTCACATAGACCTCTCCAAGCTCTAGTTCTAGGAGTCACATTGACCTCTCCAAGCTCTAGTTCTAGGAGTCCCATTGACCTCTCCAAGCTCTGGACCTAGGAGTCACATAGACCTCTCAAAGCTCTAGGTGTCACATAGACCTCTCCAAGCTCTAGTTCTAGGAGTCACATTGATCTCTCCAAGCTCTAGTTCTAGGAGTCACATTGATCTCTCCAAGCTCTAGTTCTAGGAGTCACATATACCTCTCCAAGCTCTAGTCCTAGGAGTCACATATACCTCTCCAAGCTCTAGTCCTAGGAGTCACATAGACCTCTCAAAGCTCTAGGTGTCACATAGACCTCTCCAAGTCTAGTCCTAGGAGTCACATTGACCTCTCAAAGTCCTAGGCTCTAGTCCTAGGAGTCACATAGACCTCTCCAAGCTCTAGTCCTAGGAGTCACATAGACCTCTCCAAGCTCTAGTAGGAGTCACATAGACCTCTCCAAGCTCTAGTTCTAGGAGTCACATAGACCTCTCAAAGCTCTAGTCCTAGGTGTCACATAGACCTCTCCAAGCTCTAGTTCTAGGAGTCCCATTGACCTCTCCAAGCTCTAGTCCTAGGAGTCACATTGACCTCTCCAAGCTCTAGTTCTAGGAGTCACATTGACCTCTCCAAGCTCTAGTTCTAGGAGTCACATATACCTCTCCAAGCTCTAGTCATAGGAGTCACATAGACCTCTCAAAGCTCTAGGTGTCACATAGACCTCTCCAAGTCTAGTCCTAGGAGTCACATTGACCTCTCAAAGTCCTAGGAGTCACATTGATCTCTCAAAGTCCTAGGAGTCACATAGACCTCTCCAAGCTCTAGTTCTAGGAGTCACATAGACCTCTCCAAGCTCTAGTTCTAGGAGTCACATAGACCTCTCCAAGCTCTAGTCCTAGGTGTCACATAGACCTCTCCAAGCTCTAGTTCTAGGAGTCACATAGATCTCTCAAAGCTCTAGGTGTCACATAGACCTCTCCAAGCTCTAGTCCTAGGAGTCACATATACCTCTCCAAGCTCTGGGCCTAGGAGTCACATTGACCTCTCAAAGCTCTAGTCCTAGGAGTCACATATACCTCTCCAAGCTCTAGTCCTAGGAGTCACATAGACCTGTCAAAGCTCTAGTCCTAGGAGTCACATATACCTCTCCAAGCTCTAGTCCTAGGAGTCACATAGACCACTCAAAGCTCTAGGTGTCACATAGACCTCTCCAAGCTCTAGTTCTAGGAGTCACATATACCTCTCAAAGCTCTAGTCCTAGGAGTCACATTGACCTCTCCAAGCTCTAGTCCTAGGAGTCACATAGACCTCTCCAAGCTCTAGTCCTAGGAGTCACATAGACCTCTCAAAGCTCTAGTCCTAGGAGTCACATTGACCTCTCCAAGCTATAGTCCTAGGAGTCACATAGACCTCTCCAAGCTCTAGTCCTAGGAGTCACATAGACCTCTCAAAGCTCTAGTTCTAGGAGTCACAAGACCTCTACAAGCTCTAGTCCTAGGAGTCACATAGACCTCTCCAAGCTCTAGTCCTAGGAGTCACATATACCTCTCTAGGCCTAGGAGTCACATTGACCTCTCAAAGTCCTAGGAGTCACATAGACCTCTCCAAGCTGTAGTCCTAGGAGTCACATTGACCTCTCAAAGTCCTAGGAGTCACATAGACCTCTCCAAGCTCTAGTCCTAGGAGTCACATTGACCTCTCAAAGTCCTAGGAGTCACATAGACCTGTCCAAGCTCTAGTCCTAGGAGTCACATAGACCTCTCACAGCTCTATACCTATGAGTCACATATACCTCTCCAAGCTCTAGTCCTAGGAGTCACATTGACCTCTCAAAGTCCTAGGAGTCACATAGACCTGTCCAAGCTCTAGTCCTAGGAGTCACATAGACCTCTCACAGCTCTATGCCTATGAGTCACATAGACCTCTCCAAGCTCTTGGCCTATGAGTCACATATACCTCTCCAAGATCTAGGCCTAGGAGTCACATAGACATCTCAAAGCTCTAGGCCTAGGAGTCACATTGACCTCTCAAAGCTCTAGTTCTAGGAGTCACATTGACCTCTCCAAGCTCTAGTCCTAGGAGTCACATATACCTCTCAAAGATCTGGGCCTAGGAGTCACATAGACCTCTCAAAGATCTAGGCCTAGAGTCACATTGACCTCTCCAAGCTCTGGGCCTAGGAGTCACATAGACCTCTCAAAGCTCTAGGCGTCACATATACCTCTCCAAGCTCTAGGCCTAGGAGTCACATATACCTTTCCAAGCTCTAGTCCTAGGAGTCACATAGACCTCTCAAAGCTCTAGGCATCACATATACCTCTCACAGCTCTATGCCTAGGAGTCACATATACCTCTCCAAGCTCTAGTCCTAGGAGTCACATAGACCTCTCAAAGCTCTAGTTCTACGAGTCACATATACATCTCCAAGCTCTAGTCCTAGGAGTCACATAGGTTTCTCCAAGCTCTGGGCCTAGGCCATAGACATCTCCGATCCTAGTAGTCAAAGACCACCATAACATAATTGACAATACTACTTGCATCTAAATAGAATGTGACGTCAAGACAACATTACCTGGATGGCCTAGAGTTCATTGTCAATATTTACATGAAAGAACAGCATCTCGTCACCTAGCAACCACATGTGGACATGAAGAACAACCATTTGATTTACTAAACCAACAAAAGAACAAGAAAATTTGTCATAGTAAAACTAATTATCAGAATAATTTGAGAAATAAATGTTTATATTCACATAGATGCATTATATTATCAAATAACAAAATGTAAATAAACTATATAAATGTGTACAAAGTATACATAGATTAGCATTATAAAAAGTATAAACTTTATTTATTTTACAACGATTGCGAAAGAAGCTGTAACAACTTACATTAATCACTCTTGTTGGCACGGATGACAGCATATTTGTGGTCATTTATGTGCGATGTACCCACCTGTCTGATCTGGCGACCACCGTACCATCTCCCATACTTCCTGGTCCAAGGATCAGACCCGGGTTGCATTGGTGAGAAGTGAGCGAATTAGCATTATATAAAATGTGTTCCATGTGCCATAATGTCTCAAATTCCAAAACAGTCATCTATACGACAGTCATCACAAGTACCTATACCACAGTCACAAAAGTATCTATACCACTGTCATCACAAGTATCTATACCACTGTCATCACAAGTATCTATACCACTGTCATCACAATTATCTATACCACTGTCACCACACGTATATATACCACTGTCACAACAAGTATCTATACCACTGTCACCACAAGTATCTATACCACTGTCACCACAAGTATCTATACCACTGTCACCAAATGTATCTATACCACTGTCATCAGAACTATCTATACCACAGTCACCACACGTATATATACCACTGTCATCACAACTATCTATACCACAGTCACCAAAAGTATCTATACCACTGTCACCACACGTATATATACCACTGTCATCACAACTATCTATACCACAGTCACCAAAAGTACCTATACCACTGTCACCACAAGTACCTATACCACTGTCACCACAAGTACCTATACCACTGTCATCACAAGTATTTATACCACTGTCACCACAAGTACCTATACCACTGTCATCAGAACTATCTATACCACTGTCACCACAAGTATCTATACCACTGTCACCACAAGTACCTATACCACTGTCACCACAAGTATGTATACCACTGTCACCACAAGTACCTATACCACTGTCATCACAAGTATATATACCACACGTATCTATACCACTGTCACCACAATTATCTATACCACTGTCATCACAAGTATCTGTACCACTGTCACCAAAACTATCTATACCACTGTCACCAAATGTATCTATACCACTGTCATCAGAACTATTTATACCACAGTCACCAAAAGTATCTATACCACTGTCATCACAAGTATCTATACCACTGTCATCACAAGTATCTATACCACAGTCACCACAAGTACCTATACCACTGTCATCACAAGTATTTATACCACTGTCACCACAAGTACCTATACCACTGTCATCAGAACTATCTATACCACTGTCACCTCAAGTACCTATACCACTGTCATCAGAACTATCTATACCACTGTCACCACAAGTATGTATACCACTGTCACCACAAGTACCTATACCACTGTCATCACAAGTATATATACCACACGTATATATACCACTGTCACCACAAGTATCTATACCACTGTCACCAAAAGTATCTAAACCACTGTCACCTCAAGTATCTATACCACTGTCATCAGAACTATCTATACCACTCACAACAAGTATATATACCACTGTCACCACAAGTATCTATACCACTGTCACCTCAAGTATCTATACCACTGTCACCAAAAGTATATATACCACTGTCATCACAAGTATCTATACCACTGTCACCACAAGTATCTATACGACTGTCATCACAAGTATATATACCACTGTCATCACAAGTATCTATACCACTGTCACCACAAGTATCTATACCACTGTCACCAAATGTATCTATACCACTGTCATCAGAACTATCTATACCACAGTCACCACACGTATATATACCACTGTCATCACAACTATCTATACCACAGTCACCAAAAGTATCTATACCACTGTCACCACACGTATATATACCACTGTCATCACAACTATCTATACCACAGTCACCAAAAGTACCTATACCACTGTCACCACAAGTACCTATACCACTGTCACCACAAGTACCTATACCACTGTCATCACAAGTATTTATACCACTGTCACCACACGTATATATACCACTGTCATCACAACTATCTATACCACTGTCACCACAACTATCTATACCACTGTCACCACAAGTATCTATACCACTGTCACCACAAGTACCTATACCACTGTCATCAGAACTATCTATACCACTGTCACCACAAGTATCTATACCACTGTCACCACAAGTACCTATACCACTGTCACCACAAGTATGTATACCACTGTCACCACAAGTACCTATACCACTGTCATCACAAGTATATATACCACACGTATCTATACCACTGTCACCACAATTATCTATACCACTGTCATCACAAGTATCTGTACCACTGTCACCAAAACTATCTATACCACTGTCACCAAATGTATCTATACCACTGTCATCAGAACTATTTATACCACAGTCACCAAAAGTATCTATACCACTGTCATCACAAGTATCTATACCACTGTCATCACAAGTATCTATACCACAGTCACCACAAGTACCTATACCACTGTCATCACAAGTATTTATACCACTGTCACCACAAGTACCTATACCACTGTCATCAGAACTATCTATACCACTGTCACCTCAAGTACCTATACCACTGTCATCAGAACTATCTATACCACTGTCACCACAAGTATGTATACCACTGTCACCACAAGTACCTATACCACTGTCATCACAAGTATATATACCACACGTATATATACCACTGTCACCACAAGTATCTATACCACTGTCACCAAAAGTATCTAAACCACTGTCACCTCAAGTATCTATACCACTGTCATCAGAACTATCTATACCACTCACAACAAGTATATATACCACTGTCACCACAAGTATCTATACCACTGTCACCTCAAGTATCTATACCACTGTCACCAAAAGTATCTATACCACTGTCATCACAAGTATCTATACCACTGTCACCACAAGTATCTATACGACTGTCATCACAAGTATATATACCACTGTCATCACAAGTATCTATACCACTGTCATCACAAGTATCTATACGACTGTCATCACAAGTATCTATATAACTGTCACCACAAGTATCTATACCACTGTCACCACACGTATCTATACCACTGTCACCACAAGTATCTATACCACTGTCACCACACGTATCTATACCACTGTCATCAAATGTATCTATACCACTGTCATCAGAACTATCTATACCACTGTCACCACACGTATCTATACCACTGTCACCAAAACTATCTATACCACTGTCACAACAAGTATATATACCACTGTCACCACAAGTATATATACCACTGTCACCACAAGTAACTATACCACTGTCACCACAAGTATCTATACCACTGTCACCAAAACTATCTATACCACTGTCACAACAAGTATATATACCACTGTCACCACACGTATCTATACCACTGTCACCAAAACTATCTATACCACTGTCACAACAAGTATATATACCACTGTCACCACAAGTATCTATACCACTGTCACCACAAGTATATATACCACTGTCATCACAAGTATATATACCACTGTCACCACAAGTATATATACCACTGTCACCACAAGTATCTATACCACTGTCACCACAAGTATTTATACCACTGTCACCACAAGTACCTATACCACTGTCACCTCAAGTATTTATACCACTGTCACCACAAGTATATATACCACTGTCACCACAAGTATCTATACCACTGTCACAACAAGTATCTATACCACTGTCACCACAAGTATCTATACCACTGTCACAACAAGTATCTATACCACTGTCATCACAAGTATATATACCACTGTCACAACAAGTATCTATACCACTGTCACCACAAGTATCTATACCACTGTCATCAGAACTATCTATACCACTGTCACCACAAGTATCTATACCACTGTCATCAGAACTATCTATACTACTGTCACCACAAGTATATATACCACTGTCATCAGAACTATCTATACCACTGTCATCAGAACTATCTATACTACCAAAATGATCTAAACCATTGTCACCACAAGTATCTATACCACTAAAGTGACATATATAGAAGGCAGTCGGTCCATTGAAGTGACATATATAGGGAGGCAGTCGTGACCATGGACATGACGTATATAGGGAGGCAGTCATGACCATGGAAATGACATATACATAGGGAGGCAGTCGGTCATGGAAGCTACATATATAGGGAGGCAGTCCGGATAATGTTAGTGACATATATAGGGAGACAAGCGGGACCATGGAAGTGACATATATAGGGAGGCAGTCGGTCCATGGAAGTGACATATATATATGGAGGCAGTCGGTCCATGGAAGTGACATATATATGGAGGCAGTCGGTCCATGGAAGTGACATATATAGGGAGACAAGCAGGACCATGGAAGTGACATATATAGGGAGGCAGTCGGTCCATGGAAGTGACATATATAGGGAGACAAGCGGGACCATGGAAGTGACATATATATGGATGCAGTCGGGTCCATGGAAGTGACATATATAGGGAGGCAGTCGGGTCCATGGAAGTGACATATATATGGATGCAGTCGGGTCCATGGAAGTGACATATATAGGGAGACAAGCGGACCATGGAAGTGACATATATAGGGAGGCAGTCGGTCCATGGAAGTGACATATATAGGGAGGCAGTCGTTCCATATATATGGAGGCAGTCGGGTCCATGGAAGTGAAATATATAGGGAGACAAGCGGGACCATGGAAGTGACATATATAGGGAGGCAGTCGGGTCCATGGAAGTGACATATATATGGAGACAGTCAGTCCATGGAAGTGACATATATATGGAGGCAGTTGGGTCCATGGAAGTGACATATATATGGAGGCAGTCGGTCCATGGAAGTGACATATATAGGGAGACAAGCAGGACCATGGAAGTGACATATATAGGGAGGCAGTCGGGTCCATGGAAGTGACATATATATGGAGGCAGTCGGTCCATGGAAGTGACATATATATGGAGGCAGTCGGTCCATGGAAGTGACATATATAGGGAGGCAGTCGGGTCCATGGAAGTGACATATATATGGATGCAGTCGGGTCCATGGAAGTGACATATATAGGGAGACAAGCGGGACCATGGAAGTGACATATATAGGGAGGCAGTCGGTCCATGGAAGTGACATATATAGGGAGGCAGTCGTTCCATATATATGGAGGCAGTCGGGTCCATGGAAGTGAAATATATAGGGAGACAAGCGGGACCATGGAAGTGACATATATAGGGAGGCAGTCGTGTCCATGGAAGTGACATATATATGGAGGCAGTCAGTCCATGGAAGTGACATATATATGGAGGCAGTTGGGTCCATGGAAGTGACATATATATAGAGGCAGTCGGTCCATGGAAGTGACATATATAGGGAGACAAGCAGGACCATGGAAGTGACATATATAGGGAGGCAGTCGGGTCCATGGAAGTGACATATATATGGAGGCAGTCGGTCCATGGAAGTGACATATATATGGAGGCAGTCGGTCCATGGAAGTGACATATATAGGGAGACAAGCGGGACCATGGAAGTGACATATATAGGGAGGCAGTCGGGTCCATGGAAGTGACATATATAGGGAGGCAGTCGGGTCCATGGAAGTGACATATATATGGAGGCAGTCGGTCCATGGAAGTGACATATATAGGGAGGCAGTCGGGTCCATGGAAGTGACATATATAGGGAGACAAGCGGGACCATGGAAGTGACATATATAGGGAGGCAGTCGGTCCATGGAAGTGACATATATATGGAGGCAGTCGTTCCATATATTGGGAGGCAGTCGGTCCATTGAAGTGACATATATTGGGAGGCAGTCGGTCCATTGAAGTGACATATATTGGGAGGCAGTCAGTCCATTGAAGTGACATATATAGGGAGGCAGTCGGTCCATGGAAGTGACATATATAGGGAGGCAGTCGTTCCATGGAAATGACATATATATGGAGGCAGTCAGTCCATGGAAGTGACATATATAGGGAGGCAGTCGGTCCATGGAAGTGACATACATAGGGAGGCAGTCATTCCATGGAAGTGACATATATAGGGAGGTAGTCAGTCCATGGAAGTGACATATATATGGAGGCAGTCGGTCCATTGAAGTGACATATATAGGCAGGTGAGTCGGTCCCGTGTAAGTGACATAATATAGAGAGGCAGTCAGGACAATGTTAGTGACATATATAGGGAGACAAGCAGGACCATGGAAATGACATATATGGGGAGGCAGTCGGTCCATGGCAGTGACATATATAGGGAGGCAGTCGGTCCATGGAAGTGACATATATAGGGAGGCAGTTGGGACCGACCGTGGAACTGACATATATAGGGAGGCAGTCGGTCCATGGAATAAATACATAGCATTTATATAGCGCAACAATTATTCTATTGCGCTTCACAATTACAGATGCAATTTTAAACATTTACACATGACAATAATATATGGAAATAAAAATGTATACATATATATACTCATAACGCAAAAGAAAGTGTGCATAGAGGTTTTTCTTAATATTCCTTATATCCATAATAGAAATTGTATGCTGTTTGGTACCACTGTTTAGCTTATTCAATTGCCTACAAACCCAAATAATACTTAATAAAATAGCGGTTACTATAGATGCACAGATTTCTGTTACCTGTGTTTAGGTTCAAAATGAAAAATACACAAACTGTGATATTGGTGTTATTGTGAGTATAATCACGTTTTGCAGCTCTCCTAATGGTTTTGTTGTGATTATTTGATTAATACCGGGTATGGCCGCCAGTTTGTCGGATAACCTGTACAATACGGTGTCTCATGGAATTGACGTAACGTTGTACGACGTGTGCAGGTATGTTGTTCCATTCCATCTGCAGAGCATTCTGTAAGTCCTGCAAATTGTCTTGACCTAACTCTACGACCAAGAACATCCCAAATATGCTCGATTGGGTTGAGGTCAGGAGAAACGGCAGGCCAAGACAATTTGCATTTAGGTATTGCTGCGTTAGCTGTGCCGTATGCAGACGTGCATCAATGTGGCGGGTGCATGCTGATTAACGAATGGAACAGCTACTGGTCTTAACACCTGGTTAATGTACTCGGCTGCATTAAGATTGCCATTAACAATAACCAGATCAGTTTTCCTGTTTCCCATGATCCCACCCCAAGCCATAACACTGCCCCCGCCAAGCCAGTTTCTCTCTACAACACGGGCGTCAGCAAATCGCTCCCCTCTCCTAAATACCCTCACATCACGATGACTCAGGTTAAACCTAGATTCATCGGAAAAGACAATTCTATCCCACTGACGTCTTTTCCAACAGAGATGAAGCCATGCCCAGTTCAAACGAGCAACCACTGGAGCCATTACGATTATGCCCTTAGGCAAGGCATTTAAATTCTACGTTGCCTCTTCTCTCTCCCTCGTGGCGATGGATTCCATCAGGAATGAGGTCTCGAGAGTGATTTATATAAGTTGAAATAAATTGTTTCGCAATCGAGCTAAAATAAATTTGTATAAAAAACACACACAAAAACGAGCAACGCAATGACGTCGTTCGAGTACATTACCAACGTAAGCCCGTCTAGGTCTGATAGGCCGAACACAATGACGCAGACGCCTCAGAACTGTGTCCCTGCTAATACCGTACTGCCTCGCTGTAGCGCTAGCACTTTGGAAACGACGCCTGGTGTGCGTCAGTTCAAAATGACGGTCTAATCTGACGTCATTTACACGAGGCCTGCCGGTTCGAGGACGATCGGCAACTGTTCCTGTTTGCTGGACGAAGTTTACTTACTGAGTTTCTGTGGCAATTAAATGCCCGTGAAACAGTATCGCTGGAGTCACCTCTGCTAAGCATCATCAATGCTTCATTACGTTGACGCTGAGAGAGTCTGGGCATGGCGAGTTTTGAAAATATTGAAATTGCTGTGTGTTTTTCTTACTCCTAGATGTTGTAAGAAAGATTATATAACGAGAGATTATTTGACCGATTTCACATTTGTCCAGACATTGCACGGGCAAATCGTGCAAAACGCTTGTATAAGGACGTTACGTAACAATACTGACCGATGTAGCCATTGTTCAACACAGTGACAGGCGTGCTTCACGTGCTACACAGATGAAAGATTTATAACCGATATAACTATAGCTATCATAAAAGGAAACGTGCACACTTTCTTTTGCGTTTGAGTATAGATATAACTAGGATTCTAGTAATTGGATAAGAGCATATTTTATCATAATATCTACACCATTACAGTATATAAGTGAGCGATTGGATTAGCGATAAAAGTGGCAATATGAACCATAGACCCAAACACCGCCGTAAGAATGACAACCGTGATGTGGCCAGTATAGTAAGTGATCCGCCCATCACCACACGACAGAGCTCGAACCCAAGAGAATGCCCATACAACACTTCACTCGTCAATCCAATACTTATAAAGTCGATCTTTGATCTTATTGAACACACATATTGTATTTAAACTGTTTTATATCATCACAGATGTTATTTTTGTACCAAGAGCACAAACTTATCGTACATAAAATTGCCTAAACAGATGGGTTTTCAGTTTTGATCGGAAACTGGCCTCTGACTCAATGTTTTTCAGATAACTAGGTATATCACTTCACAATTTGGGCCCAACGACGGCCATAGATCTATCAGCTAATTTTGTTTGTCGTCTTGGGATGTTAAAGTTAGTGTCACTTTGTGATCTTAGTCTGTACCTTCCTCGAATGGGTACAAACATTTCTCCCAGATATACTGGAGCTGTTCCATTATTGACACGGAATACCATCACTAGAACTTTGAAAATGATTCTGGCTTTAATTGGAAGCCAGTGGAGTTCTTTCAGAAGTTCCGCACTTGGTTGTTCAAACGAGGCATTAAGGACTACTATAATTTGAATACCAAAATCGTCCTGCAGGATTTTGATTAGTATCGGGATATCGATGGTATCGAATGCTGCGCTCAAGTCCACCATGACCACGATTGTGACTTGGTTTTTATCAATGGTTTCTAAGAGGTCACGATACATTTTGACCATAGCCGTTTCATAGCCATGATATTTTCTATACGCACTTTGGTAAACTGGAAGGAGACTGTTAGCTTCGATATGTTTATTGATTTGGTTTAGTGCAGCTTTTTCAAGAATTTTGGAGAGGAATATTAGATTTGAGACCGGCCGATAGTTTTTCAGTTCCAGCGGGAGACCTTTCTTCTTTAACAAGGGTTTAATCAAGCACTTTTCCACTCCTCTGGGAACACACCAGATAGCAGTGATCGATATACAATTTCTGTTACAACGGGTGCAAGTTGTGAAACATGTTCCTTTAATTGTGTAGTTGTCAAGTTCACATGTTGTAGATTTTGATGCATACACAAGTTTCAAGAAGTCATTTTCTGAGAGTTGTCTAAATGCAGTAAATGTACAGGTGGACTAGAACTGCACGTATCACCATTGCTGTTTGTTTCAACTGTTATATTGTCAAGATCATTTCTCAGTTTGATTATTTTATCGGCAAAATATCGCAAGAAGTCATTAGCCAAATATATTGCACTTGTGTGTAATGGGAGCGGATTGTCCTTGGACCGTCCCAGTAAATCTGAAGTTACAGCATATAGCTGCTTGATGTTTCCCTCCGCCTCTCCAATCTTGTTCTGGTAGTACTCATCCTTGGCCCTAGAAAGTTCTGAACTATACATGTTTCTAACCCCACTGTAGACCTTCTTTGACAGATCTGATTTGTTATTCATATTGATTTTCTCTATTGATCGTTTGTACTGTTTCAGCTGTTTTAAGTACCAAGAATACCACAGAACCGTCGGTCTACAGAGAATGGTTCTTTCTTTGAGGGGAGCATGTTTATTGACTATATCTGATGTGCTTCTTGTGAAATCAGATACTAGATCGTTGACACTAGACGATTTCTCAGCGATTTTGTTTAATTCTCCAAGATTGTAACATGTCTCTGGATACAGATTTCCAATTGCGAGATTTGATTTCTTTTCGTACCAAAGGCGGTCGACACTGTTCAATGTTACAACTGACAAAGCAGTGGTCAGAGATGTAATAGTCTGATAAGGGTTCAGAGACATTCACACGTTTGTCTTCTAGCTTCTATCAAGTCAAGAATGTGACCACCAGAATGAGTTGGAGTATTCACATGTTAGACCAGCCCATATGATTTCAAACACTGCTGGAATTGTTTCGTGTAGCAGTCAGACTTATTGTCAATATAGATGCTAAAGTCACCTAGCAGCACAAGAGAATCAGATCTATTCGTCATTTGTTCGAGGAAGTGACATATATAGAGATGCAGTCGGGTCCATGGAAGTGACATATATGGGGATGCAGCTGGGTCCATGGAAGTGACATATATAGGGAGGCAGTCGGGTCCATGGAAGTGACATATATAGGGAGGCAGTCGGGTCCATGGAAGTGACATATATAGGGAGGCAGTCAGGACCATGGAAGTGACATATATAGGGAGACAAGCGGGACCATGGAATTGACATATATAGGGATGCAGTCGGGTCCATGGAAATGACATATATAGGGATGCAGTCAGGTCCATGAAAGTGACATATATAGGGATGCAGTCGGGTCCATGGAAGTGACATATATGGGGAGGCAGTCAGGTCCATGGAAGTGACATATATAGGGATGCAGTCGGGTCCATGGAAGTGACATATATGGGGAGGCAGTCGGGTCCATGGAAGTGACATATATGGGGATGCAGTCGGGTCCATGGAAGTGACATATATAGGGATGCAGTCGGGTCCATGGAAGTGACATATATGGGGAGGCAGTCGGGTCCATGGAAGTGACATATATAGGGAGGCAGTCGGGTCCATGGAAGTGACATATATGGGGAGGCAGTCGGGTCCATGGAAGTGACATATATGGGGATGCAGTCGGGTACATGGAAGTGACATATATGGGGATGCAGTCGGGTCCATGGAATTGACATATATAGGGATGCAGTCGGGTCCATGGAAGTGACATATATAGGGAGGCAGTTGGGTCCATGGAAGTGACATATATAGGGAGGCAGTCAGGACCATGGAAGTGACATATATAGGGAGGCAGTCGGGTCCATGGAAGTGACATATATGGGGAGGCAGTCGGGGTCCATGGAAGTGACACATATATGGATGCAGTCGGGTCCATGGAAGTGACATATATAGGGAGGCAGTCGGGTCCATGAAAGTGACATATATAGGGATGCAGTCGGGTCCATGAAAGTGACATATATAGGGATGCAGTCGGGTCCATGGAAGTGACATATATAGGGATGCAGTCAAGTCCATGGAAGTGACATATATGGGGAGGCAGTCAGGTCCATGGAAGTGACATATATAGGGATGCAGTCGGGTCCATGGAAGTGACATATATGGGGAGGCAGTCAGGTCCATGGAAGTGACATATATAGGGATGCAGTCGGGTCCATGGAAGTGACATATATGGGGAGGCAGTCGGGTCCATGGAAGTGACATATATGGGGATGCAGTCGGGTCCATGGAAGTGACATATATAGGGAGGCAGTCGGGTCCATGGAAGTGACATATATAGGGAGGCAGTCAGGACCATGGAAGTGACATATATAGGGAGGCAGTCGGGTCCATGGAAGTGACATATATGGGGAGGCAGTCGGGGTCCATGGAAGTGACATATATAGGGAGGCAGTCGGGTCCATGGAAGTGACATATATGGGGAGGCAGTCGGGGTCCATGGAAGTGACACATATATGGATGCAGTCATGGAAGTGACATATACAAAATATAACAAAGAGAAAAATGGCTAAAAATTCAAATATGCAAAAATATGAAAATGATAATAATAAATTGTTTGCTAAATTATCGCGAGGAGGGTGAAAAAGCGTGATAGTCGATGAGACGTATAAATCGTCTCGAGGAGTGTGAAAATCGATGAACCCCACATGGTGATTTTAAACATATATCGACTATGATATTGATAATTCGCTACTTTAATTATAAAATCTCCAGGGGCGTGAGATTCTGTGAGATTTCATTCTTTAGGTGTTAAACATCTCTGTAAACGAACATTGAATGAATATGTTCAAAATGGCCACAATCATGTCGGACAATAAATGTAATGACTACAGAATTGCTCTATTATACATGTATTTACTACTGTACTTACTCGACAGGATTTTATCACCAGATTATAAGCGAGTGATAAAAATATAAATTGTTTTTTAAATCAATCGTTGATGACCTTTGAAATAAGGTGAAAGGGTGTAACAAAAGCTTAGACTTTCACATCTCAATCTGTAAACTGAACTCGTGTTAATAGCATTTTAGAAAATCAAATTTATTGTTGTGCATCAATGCTGTGCATCAGTGTTATGATTTGACATAATCTACAGTGCTTTTATAGTACAATTTGTTTGATCTTTACTATTTTCTCAACCCGTCTTATACGCGGGTGTCTTATAGTGAATATCGTGTTACTGGCGAGTAAAGATGGTACACAGAACAGTTTGTTTGTTTGGAGGTTTAACGTCGCACCAACAACTTAGGTCATATGGTAACTTTCCAGCTAGCATTGATAGAGGAACATCCCAGGAGCCCCTCCGTGCAGTATTTCAGGCACGGCACCTGGGTTGGTCCACTTACCTTCCGCAAACCAGCTGCACAGCTTACTCACATGAAATAATACTACACTCATAGTAAGATTCAAACCAGCAGTGTTGAGGGACAAGTGATTTGAAGTGAACAACTTTAACCACTCGGCCACCACCTGCACGTAACAGACAGAAAATACACATTATACTTTGGTGAAGATTTGTCATTCCTAGAATATTCTAACACAGGTTCAAATTGCTGCAAATGTTTTGTTTTTGTTTTGCCTCCATCTTAATCGACACCACTACTTGGCCTAACAGTGTATATGTATCAACTAATCTATTCTGACATCCTTCTATAGCTCAAGGAATGAACACAGCCCTTAGTCTAACAGTGTATATGTATCTATTATGACATCCTTCTATACCTCAAGGAATGAACACAGCCCTTAGTCTAACAGTGTATATGTATCTATTATGACATCCTTCTATACCTCAAGGAATGAACACAGCCCTTAGTCTAACAGTGTATATGTATCAACTAATCTATTCTGACATCCTTCCATAGCTCAAGGAATGAACACAGCCCTTAGTCTAACAGTGTATATGTATCTATTATGACATCCTTCTATACCTCAAGGAATGAACACAGCCCTTAGTCTAACAGTGTATATGTATCAACTAATCTATTCTGACATCCTTCCATAGCTCAAGGAATGAACACAGCCCTTAGTCTAACAGTGTATATGTATCTATTATGACATCCTTCTATAGCTCAAGGAATGAACACAGCCCTTAGTCTAACAGTGTATATGTATCAATTATGACATCCTTCTATAGCTCAAGGAATGAACACAGCCCTTAGTCTAACAGTGTATATGTATCAATTATGACATCCTTCTATAGCTCAAAGAATGAACACAGCCCTTAGTCTAACAGTGTATATGTATCTATTATGACATCCTTCTATACCTCAAGGAATGAACACAGTCCTTAGTCTAACAGTGTATATGTATCAATTATGACATCCTTCCATAGCTCAAGGAATGAACACAGCCCTTAGTCTAACAGTGTATATGTATCTATTATGACATCCTTCTATAGCTCAAGGAATGAACACAGTCCTGGGTGGTGGGAGTAGATGATATTGGCTTCATGAACGTAGATTTACAGTGGACCTGAAGACTTCCCCTTATTGCACATGCTGGAAAATATGATGATTGTCATGGGACAGGCAGCAATCCCCGCGCCTGCACGGGTTTCCGACATCTCACTCACAGCTTCCCAGCTGAAATTTGTAATTTGAAAGTTAAACAACAAAAGTACCGTAACATACACATACGTACGTAATAAAACAAATCACATGAGCTACTTGTTACCAGCACACACATCACCTGTACACATATCATGTAAACACATCACCTGTACACATATCATTTATCATGTAAACACATCACCTGTACACATATCATCTATCATGTAAACACATCACCTGTACACATATCATCTATCATGTAAACACATCACCTGTACACATATCATGTAAACACATCACCTGTACACACATCATTTATCATGTAAACACATCACCTGTACACATATCATCTATCATGTAAACACATCACCTGTACACATATCATCTATCATGTAAACACATCACCTGTACACATATCATGTAAACACATCACCTGTACACAGTAAACACATCACCTGTACACACATCATTTATCATGTAAACACATCACCTGTACACATATCATCTATCATGTAAACACATCACCTGTACACATATCATCTATCATGTAAACACATCACCTGTACACATATCATGTAAACACATCACCTGTACACATATCATGTAAACACATCACCTGTACACATATCATGTAAACACATCACCTGTGCACATATCATGTAAACACATCACCTGTACACATATCATCTATCATGTAAACACATCACCTGTACACATATCATGTAAACACATCACCTGTACACATATCATCTATCATGTAAACACATCACCTGTACACATCATCTATCATGTAAACACATCACCTGTACACATATCATTTATCATGTAAACACATCACCTGTACACATCATCTATCATGTAAAACATCACCTGTACACATCATCTATCATGTAAACACATCACCTGTACACATATCATGTAAACACATTACCTGTACACATATCATTTATCATGTAAACACATCACCTGTACACATATCATTTATCATGTAAACACATCACCTGTACACACATCATCTATCATGTAAACACATCACCTGTACACATATCATCTATCATGTAAACACATCACCTGTACACATCATTTATCATGTAAACACATCACCTGTACATATCATCTATCATGTAAACACATCACCTGTGCACATATCATGTAAACACATCACCTGTACACATATCATTTATCATGTAAACACATCACCTGTACACATATCATTTATCATGTAAACACATCACCTGTACACATATCATCTATCATGTAAACACATCACCTGTACATATCATCTATCATGTAAACACATCACTTGTACACACATCATGTAAACACATCACCTGTACACATATCATTTATCATGTAAACACATCACCTGTACATATCATCTATCATGTAAACACATCACTTGTACACACATCATGTAAACACATCACCTTTACACATAACAAATAATTTAGAAGTTTTAAAGCAGTGAAAGATGAGAAAACTATCATTTGTAGATATTCTTTTCAAATTACAACTTCAAATACAAAATCTTCTGCACTCTATAAAATACAGAGAACTTCTTCATAACTGAATGAAGGCATCAAATGCTTGCATCAATCAAAGCTAGCAAATGTGTACATCAATCACAGCTGGTAAATGCTTGCATCAATCAAAGCTAGAAAATGTGTGCATCAATCACAGCTGGTAAATGTGTGCATCAATCACAGCTGGTAAATATGTGCATCAATCACAGCTGGTAAATATGTGCATCAATCACAGCTGGTAAATGTGTGCATCAATCACAGCTGGTAAATATGTGCATCAATCACAGCTGGTAAATGTGTGCATCAATCACAGCTGGTAAATGTGTGCATCAATCACAGCTGGTAAATGTGTGCATCAATCACAGCTGGTAAATGTGTGCATCAATCACTGCTGGTAAATGCTTGCATCAATCACAGCTGGTAAATGCTTGCATCAATCACAGCTGGTAAATGTGTGCATCAATTGCAGCTGGTAAATGTTTGCATCAATCACAGCTGGTAAATGCTTGCATCAATCACAGCTGGTAAATGCTTGCATCAATCACAGCTGGTAAATGTGTGCATCAACTGCAGCTGATAAATGCTTACATCAATCGCAGCTGGTAAATGTGTACATCAATCACAGCTGGTAAATGATTGCATCAATCACAGCTGGTAAATGATTACATCAATCACAGCTAGCAAAGGTGTGCATCAATCACAGCTGATAAATGCTTACATCAATTGCAGCTGGTAAATGCTTGCATCAATCACAGCTGGTAAATGCTTGCATCAATCATAGCTGGTAAATGATTACATCAATCACAGCTGGTAAATGCTTGCATCAATCACAGCTAGCAAATGTGTGCATCAATCATAGCTGGCAAATGCTTGCATCAATCACAGCTGGTAAATGTGTGCATCAATCGCAGCTGATAAATGCTTACATCAATCGCAGCTGGTAAATGTGTACATCAATCACAGCTGGTAAATGATTGCATCAATCACAGCTGGTAAATGATTACATCAATCACAGCTAGCAAAGGTGTGCATCAATCACAGCTGATAAATGCTTACATCAATTGCAGCTGGTAAATGCTTGCATCAATCACAGCTGGTAAATGCTTGCATCAATCATAGCTGGTAAATGATTACATCAATCACAGCTAGCAAATGTGTGCATCAATCATAGCTGGCAAATGCTTGCATCAATCACAGCTGGTAAATGATTGCATCAATCACAGCTGGTAAATGCTTACATCAATCACAGCTGGTAAATGCTTACATCAATCACAGCTGGCAAATGTGTGCATCAATCGCAGCTGATAAATGCTTGCATCAATCACAGCTGGTAAATGATTGCATCAATCGCAGCTGGTAAATGCTTGCATCAATCACAGCTAGTAAATGTGTGCATCAATCACAGCTGGTAAATGCTTGCATCAATCACAGCTGGTAGTAAATGCTTGCATCAATCACAGCTAGCAAATGTGTGCATCAATCGCAGCTGGTAAATGTGTGCATCAATCACAGCTGGTAAATGCTTACATCAATCACAGCTAGCAAATGTGTGCATCAATCGCAGCTGGTAAATGTGTGCATCAATCACAGCTGGTAAATGCTTACATCAATCACAGCTGGCAAATGTGTGCATCAATCGCAGCTGATACATGATTGCATCAAACGCAGCTGGTAAATGATTGCATCAATCACAGCTGGTAAATGCTTACATCAATCACAGCTGGTAAATGCTTACATCAATCACAGCTGGCAAATGTGTGCATCAATCGCAGCTGATAAATGCTTGCATCAATCACAGCTGGTAAATGCTTGCATCAATCACAGCTGGTAAATGCTTGCATCAATCACAGCTGGTAAATGATTACATCAATCACAGCTGGTAAATGCTTGCATCAATCACAGCTGGTAAATGATTGCATCAATCACAGCTGGTAAATGATTGCATCAATCACAGCTGGTAAATGCTTGCATCAATCACAGCTGGTAAATGATTACATCAATCACAGCTGGTAAATGATTACATCAATCACAGCTGGTAAATGATTACATCAATCACAGCTGGTAAATGCTTGCATCAATCGCAGCTGGTAAATGTGTGCATCAATCACAGCTGGTAAATGCTTGCATCAATCACAGCTGGCAAATGTGTGCATCAATCACAGCTGGTAAATGCTTGCATCAATCACAGCTGGTAAATGCTTACATCAATCACAGCTGGTAAATGCTTGCATCAATCACAGCTGGTAAATGCTTGCATCAATCATAGCTGGTAAATGCTTACATCAATCATAGCTAGTAAATGCTTACATCAATGGCAGCTGGTAAATTCTTGTATTAATCACATGCGATGCAACTCCACTCTGCTACAATAGGATGAAAGTTAACAACTCTAATCTACTATGTTACGATAAACTATTGGGTAAAACATAACACAGCCACATGTTTAAAGCATAGAAAACTAATATAATCTTACAAGGAATTAAACATGAACTAAATACATTGAAGAAGGAGAAATACTTGATTTAAAATGTCATCAAAATGGTGCCTACATTATTGTATATAATGAATATAACATTAATGTTTTGTCACTAAATACAATAATGAAACAATGTACACAATTTGACAATGAGCATTACAAACATGTAGAGCAGGTGGGCAATGTTTCCCTTGGGAGGGTACAAAAATATCTTTAAAATGTACAATGACCAAAACGAGACAGAGAGGTGTTCCAGTTGGGTTCTAGAAATTGTTCACATGTAGTCATTGTTCTAAGACATTGATGAATATTAGTATAAAGTTTAATGTAGATTTCACTTAACTGTGGACATAGAAAGCAAGTTATGGTGTTACTATAGAAACAGAACACAGCGAATGAAAGCCTATCTTAGGTCTGCTATTTCTATAGAATTATTTCTATATGAAAATATACCTTAATTACAGGGTTACTATAGAAACAGAAAACATGTATCTATCTAAGTTAACATGTTACTTTATGAACAGAATATTGGAAACAGCTTAATAATAGAACTAGAAGATAAATATCATTTTACACATAGTCTCTCATTACTCATTAATGAGTGGCTGCGTAATCTATTTCATAATACATGTATAATATCATGCCTATTGTGTATACTATTTATGTTGTATCAATTACTGTACAGTGGTAATAAATTATCTGCCACATATCTTGTCTGTCTGTCTGTCTGTCTGTCTGTCTGTCTGTCTGTCTGTCTGTCTGTCTGTCTGTCTGTCTGTCTGTCTGTCTGTCTGTCTGTCTGTCTGTCTGTCTGTCTGTCTGTCTGTCTGTCTGTCTGGGTGTCTGGGTGTCTGGGTGTTCAAGGTTCTAGTATAGGAACAGAATTTGGAACTTCCATGGTATTCAAGGTTTTAGTATAGGAACAGAATGTGGAACTTCCAGGGTGTTCAAGGGTCTAGTATAGGAACAGAATGTGGAACTTCCAGGGTGTTCAAGGTTAGGAACAGAATGTGGAACTTCCATGGTGTTCAAGGTTTTAGTATAGGAACAGAATGTGGAACTTCCAGGGTGTTCAAGGTTCTAGTATAGGAACAGAATGTGGAACTTCCATGGTGTTCAAGGTTCTAGTATAGGAACAGAATGTGGAACTTCCATGGTGTTCAAGGTTCTAGTATAGGAACAGAATGTGGAACTTCCAGGGTGTTCAAGGTTCTAGTATAGGAACAGAATGTGGAACTTCCAGGGTGTTCAAGGTTCTAGTATAGGAACAGAATGTGGAACTTCCATGGTGTTCAAGGTTCTAGTATAGGAACAGAATGTGGAACTTCCATGTGTTCTAGTATAGGAACAGAATGTGGAACTTCCATGGTGTTCAAGGTTCTAGTATAGGAACAGAATGTGGAACTTCCATGGTGTTCAAGTATAGGAACAGAATGTGGAACTTCCATGGTGTTCAAGGTTCTAGTATAGGAACAGAATGTGGAACTTCCATGGTGTTCAAGGTTCTAGTATAGGAACAGAATGTGGAACTTCCATGGTGTTCAAGGTTCTAGTATAGGAACAGAATGTGGAACTTCCATGGTGTTCAAGGTTAGGAACAGAATGTGGAACTTCCATGGTGTTCAAGGTTCTAGTATAGGAACAGAATGTGGAACTTCCATGGTGTTCAAGGTTCTAGTATAGGAACAGAATGTGGAACTTCCAGGGTGTTCAAGGTTAGGAACAGAATGTGGAACTTCCATGGTGTTCAAGGTTCTAGTATAGGAACAGAATGTGGAACTTCCAGGGTGTTCAAGGTTCTAGTATAGGAACAGAATGTGGAACTTCCAGGGTGTTCAAGGTTCTAGTATAGGAACAGAATGTGGAACTTCCATGGTGTTCAAGGTTCTAGTATAGGAACAGAATGTGGAACTTCCATGGTGTTCAAGGTTCTAGTATAGGAACAGAATGTGGAACTTCCATGGTGTTCAAGGTTCTAGTATAGGAACAGAATGTGGAACTTCCAGGGTGTTCAAGGTTCTAGTATAGGAACAGAATGTGGAACTTCCATGGTGTTCAAGGTTCTAGTATAGGAACAGAATGTGGAACTTCCATGGTGTTCAAGGTTCTAGTATAGGAACAGAATGTGGAACTTCCATGGTGTTCAAGGTTCTAGTATAGGAACAGAATGTGGAACTTCCATGGTGTTCAAGGTTAGGAACAGAATGTGGAACTTCCATGGTGTTCAAGGTTCTAGTATAGGAACAGAATGTGGAACTTCCATGGTGTTCAAGGTTCTAGTATAGGAACAGAATGTGGAACTTCCATGGTGTTCAAGGTTCTAGTATAGGAACAGAATGTGGAACTTCCATGGTGTTCAAGGTTCTAGTATAGGAACAGAATGTGGAACTTCCAGGGTGTTCAAGGTTCTAGTATAGGAACAGAATGTGGAACTTCCATGGTGTTCAAGGTTCTAGTATAGGAACAGAATGTGGAACTTCCAGGGTGTTCAAGGTTCTAGTATAGGAACAGAATGTGGAACTTCCAGGGTGTTCAAGGTTCTAGTATAGGAACAGAATGTGGAACTTCCATGGTGTTCAAGGTTCTAGTATAGGAACAGAATGTGGAACTTCCATGGTGTTCAAGGTTAGGAACAGAATGTGGAACTTCCATGGTGTTCAAGGTTTTAGTATAGGAACAGAATGTGGAACTTCCAGGGTGTTCAAGGTTCTAGTATAGGAACAGAATGTGGAACTTCCATGGTGTTCAAGGTTCTAGTATAGGAACAGAATGTGGAACTTCCAGGGTGTTCAAGGTTAGGAACAGAATGTGGAACTTCCATGGTGTTCAAGGTTCTAGTATAGGAACAGAATGTGGAACTTCCAGGGTGTTCAAGGTTCTAGTATAGGAACAGAATGTGGAACTTCCAGGGTGTTCAAGGTTCTAGTATAGGAACAGAATGTGGAACTTCCAAGGTGTTCTAGTATAGGAACAGAATGTGGAACTTCCATGGTGTTCAAGGTTCTAGTATAGGAACAGAATGTGGAACTTCCATGGTGTTCAAGGTTCTAGTATAGGAACAGAATGTGGAACTTCCATGGTGTTCAAGGTTCTAGTATAGGAACAGAATGTGGAACTTCCATGGTGTTCAAGGTTCTAGTATAGGAACAGAATGTGGAACTTCCATGGTGTTCAAGGTTCTAGTATAGGAACAGAATGTGGAACTTCCAGGGTGTTCAAGGTTAGGAACAGAATGTGCAACATCCAGGGTGTTCAAGGTTCTAGTATAGGAACAGAATGTGGAACTTCCATGGTGTTCAAGGTTAGGAACAGAATGTGGAACTTCCATGGTGTTCAAGGTTCTAGTATAGGAACAGAATGTGGAACTTCCATGGTGTTCAAGGTTAGGAACAGAATGTGGAACTTCCATGGTGTTCAAGGTTCTAGTATAGGAACAGAATGTGGAACTTCCATGGTGTTCAAGGTTCTAGTATATGAACAGAATGTGGAACTTCCAGGGTGTTCATGGTTCTAGTATAGGAACAGAATGTGGAACTTCCATGGTGTTCAAGGATCTAGTATAGGAACAGAATGTGGAACTTCCATGGTGTTCAAGTATAGGAACAGAATGTGGAACTTCCATGGTGTTCAAGGTTCTAGTATAGGAACATAATGTGTAACTTCCATGGTGTTCAAGGTTAGGAACAGAATGTGGAACTTCCATGGTGTTCAAGGTTCTAGTATAGGAACAGAATGTGGAACTTCCATGGTGTTCAAGGTTAGGAACAGAATGTGGAACTTCCATGGTGTTCAAGGTTCTAGTATAGGAACAGAATGTGGAACTTCCATGGTGTTCAAGGTTCTAGTATAGGAACAGAATGTGGAACTTCCAGGGTGTTCAAGGTTCTAGTATAGGAACATAATGTGGAACTTCCAGGGTGTTCAAGGTTAGGAACAGAATGTGGAACTTCCATGGTGTTCAAGGTTTTAGTATAGGAACAGAATGTGGAACTTTCAGGGTGTTCAAGGTTCTAGTATAGGAACAGAATGTGGAACTTCCATGGTGTTCAAGGTTCTAGTATAGGAACAGAATGTGGAACTTCCAGGGTGTTCAAGGTTCTAGTATAGGAACAGAATGTGGAACTTCCATGGTGTTCTAGTATAGGAACAGAATGTGGAACTTCCATGGTGTTCAAGGTTCTAGTATAGGAACAGAATGTGAAACTTCCATGGTGTTCAAGGTTCTAGTATAGGAACAGAATGTGGAACTTCCATGGTGTTCAAGGTTCTAGTATAGGAACAGAATGTGGAACTTCCATGGTGTTCAAGGTTCTAGTATAGGAACAGAATGTGGAACTTCCATGGTGTTCAAGGTTCTAGTATAGGAACAGAATGTGGAACTTCCAGGGTGTTCAAGGTTAGGAACAGAATGTGCAACATCCAGGGTGTTCAAGGTTCTAGTATAGGAACAGAATGTGGAACTTCCATGGTGTTCAAGGTTAGGAACAGAATGTGGAACTTCCATGGTGTTCAAGGTTCTAGTATAGGAACAGAATGTGGAACTTCCATGGTGTTCAAGGTTAGGAACATAATGTGGAACTTCCATGGTGTTCAAGGTTCTAGTATAGGAACAGAATGTGGAACTTCCATGGTGTTCAAGGTTCTAGTATATGAACAGAATGTGGAACTTCCAGGGTGTTCAAGGTTCTAGTATAGGAACAGAATGTGGAACTTCCATGGTGTTCAAGGATCTAGTATAGGAACAGAATGTGGAACTTCCAGGGTGTTCAAGTATAGGAACAGAATGTGGAACTTCCAGGGTGTTCAAGGTTCTAGTATAGGAACAGAATGTGGAACTTCCATGGTGTTCAAGGTTCTAGTATAGGAACAGAATGTGGAACTTCCAGGGTGTTCACGGTTCTAGTATAGGAACAGAATGTGGAACTTCCAGGGTGTTCAAGGTTCTAGTATAGGAACAGAATGTGGAACTTCCATGGTGTTCAAGGTTCTAGTATAGGAACAGAATGTGGAACTTCCAGGGTGTTCAAGGTTCTAGTATAGGAACAGAATGTGGAACTTCCAGGGTGTTCAAGGTTCTAGTATAGGAAAAGAATGTGGAACTTCCAGGGTGTTCAAGATTCTAGTATAGGAACAGAATGTGGAACTTCCATGGTGTTCAAGGTTCTAGTATAGGAACAGAATGTGGAAATTCCAGGGTGTTCAAGGTTAGGAACAGAATGTGGAACTTCCATGGTGTTCAAGGTTCTAGTATAGGAACAGAATGTGGAACGTCCAGGGTATTCAAGGTTATAGTATAGGAACAGAATGTGGAACTTCCAGGGTGTTCAAGGTTCTAGTATAGGAACAGAATGTGGAACTTCCAGGGTGTTCAAGGTTCTAGTATAGGAACAGAATGTGGAACTTCCAGGGTGTTCAAGGTTCTAGTATAGGAACAGAATGTGGAACTTCCATGGTGTTCAAGGTTCTAGTATAGTAACAGAATGTGGAACTTCCATGGTGTTCAAGGTTCTAGTATAGGAACAGAATGTGGAACTTCCATGGTGTTCAAGGTTCTAGTATAGGAACAGAATGTGGAACTTCCAGGATGTTCAAGGTTAGGAACAGAATGTGGAACTTCCAGGGTGTTCAAGGTTCTAGTATAGGAACAGCATGTGGAACTTCCATGGTGTTCAAGGTTCTAGTATAGGAACAGAATGTGGAACTTCCATGGAGTTCAATGTTCTAGTATAGGAACAGAATGTGGAACTTCCATGGTGTTCAAGGTTCTAGTATAGGAACAGAATGTGGAACTTCCAGGGTGTTCAAGGTTCTAGTATAGGAACAGAATGTGGAACTTCCAGGGTGTTCAAGATTCTAGTATAGGAACAGAATGTGGAACTTCCATGGTGTTCAAGGTTCTAGTATAGGAACAGAATGTGGAAATTCCAGGGTGTTCTAGTATATGAACAGAATGTGGAACTTCCAGGGTGTTCAAGGTTCTAGTATAGGAACAGAATGTGGAACTTCCATGGTGTTCAAGTATAGGAACAGAAAGTGGAACTTCCAGGGTGTTCAAGGTTCTAGTATAGGAACAGAATGTGGAACTTCCATGGTGTTCAAGGTTCTAGTATAGGAACAGAATGTGGAACTTCCAGGGTGTTCACGGTTCTAGTATAGGAACAGAATGTGGAACTTCCAGTGTGTTCAAGGTTCTAGTATAGGAACAGAATGTGGAACTTCCATGGTGTTCAAGGTTCTAGTATAGGAACAGAATGTGGAACTTCCAGGGTGTTCAAGGTTCTAGTATAGGAACAGAATGTGGAACTTCCAGGGTGTTCAAGATTCTAGTATAGGAACAGAATGTGGAACTTCCATGGTGTTCAAGGTTCTAGTATAGGAACAGAATGTGGAAATTCCAGGGTGTTCAAGGTTAGGAACAGAATGTGGAACTTCCATGGTGTTCAAGGTTCTAGTATAGGAACAGAATGTGGAACGTCCAGGGTATTCAAGGTTATAGTATAGGAACAGAATGTGGAACTTCCAGGGTGTTCAAGGTTCTAGTATAGGAACAGAATGTGGAACTTCCAGGGTGTTCAAGGTTCTAGTATAGGAACAGAATGTGGAACTTCCATGGTGTTCTAGTATAGGAACAGAATGTGGAACTTCCATGGTGTTCAAGGTTCTAGTATAGGAACAGAATGTGGAACTTCCATGGTGTTCAAGGTTAGGAACAGAATGTGGAACTTCCATGGTGTTCAAGGTTCTAGTATAGGAACAGAATGTGGAACTTCCATGGTGTTCAAGGTTAGGAACAGAATGTGGAACTTCCATGGTGTTCAAGGTTCTAGTATAGGAACAGAATGTGGAACTTCCATGGTGTTCAAGGTTCTAGTATAGGAACAGAATGTGGAACTTCCAGGGTGTTCAAGGTTAGGAACAGAATGTGGAACTTCCATGGTGTTCAAGGTTCTAGTATAGGAACAGAATGTGGAACTTCCAGGGTGTTCAAGGTTCTAGTATAGGAACAGAATGTGGAACTTCCAGGGTGTTCAAGGTTCTAGTATAGGAACAGAATGTGGAACTTCCATGGTGTTCAAGGTTCTAGTATAGGAACAGAATGTGGAACTTCCATGGTGTTCTAGTATAGGAACAGAATGTGGAACTTCCATGGTGTTCAAGGTTCTAGTATAGGAACAGAATGTGGAACTTCCAGGGTGTTCAAGTATAGGAACAGAATGTGGAACTTCCAGGTGTTCAGGTTCTAGTATAGGAACAGAATGTGGAACTTCCAGTGTTCTAGTATAGGAACAGAATGTGGAACTTCCATGGTGTTCAAGGTTCTAGTATAGGAACAGAATGTGGAACTTCCAGGGTGTTCAAGTATAGGAACAGAATGTGGAACTTCCAGGTGTTCAAGGTTCTAGTATAGGAACAGAATGTGGAACTTCCATGTGTTCTAGTATAGGAACAGAATGTGGAACTTCCAGGGTGTTCAAGGTTCTAGTATAGGAACAGAATGTGGAACTTCCAGGGTGTTCAAGTATAGGAACAGAATGTGGAACTTCCATGGTGTTCAAGGTTCTAGTATAGGAACAGAATGTGGAACTTCCAGGGTGTTCAAGGTTCTAGTATAGGAACAGAATGTGGAACTTCCAGGGTGTTCAAGGTTCTAGTATAGGAACAGAATGTGGAACTTCCAGGGTGTTCTAGTATAGGAACAGAATGTGGAACTTCCAGGGTGTTCAAGGTTCTAGTATAGGAACAGAATGTGGAACTTCCATGGTGTTCAAGGTTCTAGTATAGGAACAGAATGTGGAACTTCCATGGTGTTCTAGTATAGGAACAGAATGTGGAACTTCCAGGGTGTTCAAGGTTCTAGTATAGGAACAGAATGTGGAACTTCCAGGGTGTTCAAGATTCTAGTATAGGAACAGAATGTGGAACTTCCATGGTGTTCAAGGTTCTAGTATAGGAACAGAATGTGGAAATTCCAGGTGTTCAAGGTTAGGAACAGAATGTGGAACTTCCATGGTGTTCAAGGTTCTAGTATAGGAACAGAATGTGGAACGTCCAGGGTATTCAAGGTTCTAGTATAGGAACAGAATGTGGAACTTCCAGGGTGTTCAAGGTTCTAGTATAGGAACAGAATGTGGAACTTCCAGGGTGTTCAAGGTTCTAGTATAGGAACAGAATGTGGAACTTCCAGGGTGTTCAAGGTTCTAGTATAGGAACAGAATGTGGAACTTCCATGGTGTTCAAGGTTCTAGTATAGTAACAGAATGTGGAACTTCCATGGTGTTCAAGGTTCTAGTATAGGAACAGAATGTGGAACTTCCATGGTGTTCAAGGTTCTAGTATAGGAACAGAATGTGGAACTTCCATGGTGTTCAATGTTCTAGTATAGTAACAGAATGTGGAACTTCCATGGTGTTCTAGAATAGGAACAGAATGTGGAACTTCCATTGAGTTCAATGTTCTAGTATAGGAACAGAATGTGGAACTTCCATGGTGTTCACAGTTCTAGTATTGGAACAGAATGTGGAACTTCCAGGGTGTTCAAGGTTCTAGTATAGGAACAGAATGTGGAACTTCCATGGTGTTCAAGGTTCTAGTATAGGAACAGAATGTGGAACTTCCATGGTGTTCACAGTTCTAGTATAGGAACAGAATGTGGAACTTCCATGGAGTTCAATGTTCTAGTATAGGAACAGAATGTGGAACTTCCATGGTGTTCAAGGTTCTAGTATAGGAACAGAATGTGGAACTTCCAGGGTGTTCAAGGTTCTAGTATAGGAACAGAATGTGGAACTTCCAGGGTGTTCAAGGTTCTAGTATAGGAACAGAATGTGGAACTTCCAGGGTGTTCAAGATTCTAGTATAGGAACAGAATGTGGAACTTCCATGGTGTTCAAGGTTCTAGTATAGGAACAGAATGTGGAAATTCCAGGGTGTTCAAGGTTAGGAACAGAATGTGGAACTTCCATGGTGTTCAAGGTTCTAGTATAGGAACAGAATGTGGAACGTCCAGGGTATTCAAGGTTCTAGTATATGAACAGAATGTGGAACTTCCAGGGTGTTCAAGGTTCTAGTATAGGAACAGAATGTGGAACTTCCAGGGTGTTCAAGGTTCTAGTATAGGAACAGAATGTGGAACTTCCATGGTGTTCTAGTATAGTAACAGAATGTGGAACTTCCATGGTGTTCATGGTTCTAGTATAGGAACAGAATGTGGAACTTCCATGGTGTTCAAGGTTAGGAACAGAATGTGGAGCTTCCATGGTGTTCAAGGTTCTAATATAGGAACAGAATGTGGAAATTCCAGGGTGTTCAAGGTTAGGAACAGAATGTGGAACTTCCATGGTGTTCAAGGTTAGGAACAGAATGTGGAACTTCCAGGGTGTTCAAGGTTAGGAACAGAATGTGGAACTTCCAGGGTGTTCAAGGTTCTAGTATAGGAACAGAATGTGGAACGTCCATGGTGTTCTAGTATAGGAACAGAATGTGGAACTTCCAGGGTGTTCAAGGTTCTAGTATAGGAACAGAATGTGGAACTTCCATGGTGTTCAAGGTTAGGAACAGAATGTGGAACTTCCAGGGTGTTCAAGGTTCTAGTATAGGAACAGAATGTGGAACTTCCATGGTGTTCAAGGTTTTAGTATAGGAACAGAATGTGGAACTTCCATGGTGTTCAAGGTTAGGAACAGAATGTGGAACTTCCAGGGTGTTCAAGGTTCTAGTATAGGAACAGAATGTGGAACTTCCAGGGTGATCAAGGTTCTAGTATAGGAACAGAATGTGGAACTTCCATGGTGTTCAAGGTTCTAGTATTGGAACAGAATGTGTAACTTGCAGGGTGTTCAAGGTTCTAGTATAGAAACAGAATGTTGAACTTCCAGGGTGTTCACGGTTCTAGTATAGGAACAGAATGTGGAACTTCCAGGGTGTTCACGGTTCTAGTATAGGAACAGAATGTGGAACTTCCATGATGTTCAAGGTTCTAGTATAGGAACAGAATGTGGAACTTCCATGATGTTCTAGTATAGGAAAAGAATGTGGAACTTCCATGGTGTTCAAGGTTCTAGTATAGGAACAGAATGTGGAACTTCCAGGGTGTTCAAGTATAGGAACAGAATGTGGAACTTCCATGGTGTTCAAGGTTCTAGTATAGGAACAGAATGTGGAACTTCCATGATGTTCAAGGTTCTAGTATAGGAACAGAATGTGGAACTTCCAGGGTGTTCAAGGTTCTAGTATAGGAACAGAATGTGGAACTTCCATGGTGTTCAAGGTTCTAGTATAGTAACAGAATGTGGAACTTCCAGGGTGTTGAAGGTTCTAGTATAGGAACAGAATGTGGAACTTCCAGGGTGTTCACGGTTCTAGTATAGGAACAGAATGTGGAACTTCCAGGGTGTTCTAGTATAGGAACAGAATGTGGAACTTCCAGGGTGTTCAAGGTTCTAGTATAGGAACAGAATGTTGAACTTCCAGGGTGTTCAAGGTTCTAGTATAGGAACAGAATGTGGAACGTCCATGGTGTTCACGGTTCTAGTATAGGAACAGAATGTGGAACTTCCATGATGTTCAAGGTTCTAGTATAGGAACAGAATGTGGAACTTCCATGATGTTCTAGTATAGGAACAGAATGTGGAACTTCCATGGTGTTCAAGGTTCTAGTATAGGAACAGAATGTGGAACTTCCAGGGTGTTCAAGTATAGGAACAGAATGTGGAACTTCCATGGTGTTCAAGGTTCTAGTATAGGAACAGAATGTGGAACTTCCATGATGTTCAAGGTTCTAGTATAGGAACAGAATGTGGAACATCCAGGGTGTTCAAGGTTCTAGTATAGGAACAGAATGTGGAACTTCCATGATGTTCTAGTATAGGAACAGAATGTGGAACTTCCATGGTGTTCAAGGTTCTAGTATAGGAACAGAATGTGGAACTTCCAGGGTGTTCAAGTATAGGAACAGAATGTGGAACTTCCATGATGTTCAAGGTTCTAGTATAGGAACAGAATGTGGAACTTCCATGATGTTCTAGTATAGGAACAGAATGTGGAACTTCCATGGTGTTCAAGGTTCTAGTATAGGAACAGAATGTGGAACTTCCAGGGTGTTCAAGTATAGGAACAGAATGTGGAACTTCCATGATGTTCAAGGTTCTAGTATAGGAACAGAATGTGGAACTTCCATGATGTTCTAGTATAGGAACAGAATGTGGAACTTCCATGGTGTTCAAGGTTCTAGTATAGGAACAGAATGTGGAACTTCCAGGGTGTTCAAGTATAGGAACAGAATGTGGAACTTCCATGATGTTCAAGGTTCTAGTATAGGAACAGAATGTGGAACTTCCATGATGTTCTAGTATAGGAACAGAATGTGGAACTTCCATGGTGTTCAAGGTTCTAGTATAGGAACAGAATGTGGAACTTCCAGGGTGTTCAAGTATAGGAACAGAATGTGGAACTTCCATGGTGTTCAAGGTTCTAGTATAGGAACAGAATGTGGAACTTCCATGATGTTCAAGGTTCTAGTATAGGAACAGAATGTGGAACTTCCAGGGTGTTCACGGTTCTAGTATAGAAACAGAATGTGGAACTTCCAGGGTGTTCTAGTATAGGAACAGAATGTGGAACTTCCAGGGTGTTCAAGGTTCTAGTATAGGAACAGAATGTGGAACTTCCAGGGTGTTCAAGGTTCTAGTATAGGAACAGAATGTGGAACTTCCATGGTGTTCTAGTATAGGAACAGAATGTGGAACTTCCATGGTGTTCAAGGTTCTAGTATAGGAACAGAATGTGGAACTTCCAGGGTGTTCAAGGTTCTAGTATAGGAACAGAATGTGGAACTTCCAGGGTGTTCAAGGTTCTAGTATAGGAACAGAATGTGGAACTTCCATGGTGTTCAAGGTTCTAGTATAGGAACAGAATGTGGAACTTTATTTCAGTCAATGTTTTGCTTTATTTTTCACATGTCAGGCCCCAATACGGTTAAGCTATTTTATTTCCCCTTTACCCATTTCATTCTGGATGCCGTTCAAACAGTATTTGCAAATAACATAGAGCCAGAACAACCGCCACGGAACATGCCGTCTGATCATGCTCTATGCTGTTTGCTATTCAGATGATCTTGCTATGACACTTGGATAGGTAGCAAACAACATAGATCCTGATCAGCATGCAGCGTCACGCTGCGGCTGATCTTGATCTATGTTGTTTGCAAAAGCCTTTAAATGTATCCAGAATGAAATGGATTAATAGGTGTGATAGGCATGGGGGAAACATCCCATACCAAGCTTACAAATATCCAAACATGTAATTATAAAATACAAACATACAGACAATGTGTATGAAATGGAAATCAAGTTTGGGAATCTATTTACAGAAATTGAATACAGACATGCAGCACAATTATATAGTAGATATGTCAGGCAACCAAACTTAAAACAATCAAACAACATCACCAACAAAACTTCACTGAATGCTTCATGAAGTAAATGGAGTGTGCAAACAAGAAATTATATATACATTGTAGGTCTGCATGCTGGAAAATTTAAACAGTTAAAGCATAATACTATGTACATGTATACCTGCTCCCCCACAATTTGTGAAATAATTAAGCTCCGAACTGTCTGGAATGAGAGACACTGGTCCCGGTAATAGTATCACTCCGGCCCCTGCACGAGATATCTCAATATTCGCCTCTCCCTCCCAACTATATATAAACAGAATATGTGGTTTATAGATGCATGCTTCAATCAGCATATTACAATTCATACAATTTATATCCCAGTCATATAATTACAACTTCTTGCAATGCGCAATTCTGATTGGCTGATTCAGCCCATGTGATTGCCAATCATAACCCGGTGAACCGCAAAATGATTCTATTCTCTAACTATCCAAGGTGATTGTTAATGCGTGCCCAGGGTTCATTCTAGGTCAGAATTTTTGGGAGAAGTGAGAAAGCGTGTGATCGCTTCCTTAAATGGTGTTCTTTAATATACTTCTGCAAAATAGGGTTAAAATGCACAGTACAACCATTAAATACAATATTTGAATAGAAGGAGTGCTTTATAATGGGCCAGTGTATCTTACTAGACAAAATTTAGTTTGAAAATCGTAAAAACCAAAAAATAATTTTTTTTAGGGAGAAGTGGGGCCCCCAGAGGGCGAAGTCAGGGTCCCTAGGGTGACAATTTCGCCCACATGGCCCTCTAAACTGATCCCTGCGTGCCTGCGCAATAATATAGCCTGTTCCAACACCATAGGAATGTGTACAACATAATGGATTCTGTTCCGTATGGAAATACAACTTGTTTTGTAATTTGTAAAATTTTAGTTGTATTATATCTTTTTCTGCATTTCATCGAGATATGAAATGTCAGATGTTTACACCAAAGTTGTTCATAAATAGCTTCGATAAAAAAACTGACATTAAAAGGACATTTCAAACCTCGATTTAGATATTACAAACAAATGTGAAGTGTGAAAATTTACACATTGATGAATCAGAGTAAAAAATAACATTTAGTTGTTAAATGAGTGCTCAACAAGCTTGCAGAAAAGAGAACACCAGCAAGTTAGGAATGTTCAAACAGTTTACAGAAAAGAGCAGCAAAACAACGATGATTAAACTCTCCTGTTCGGCTTACAAAATTAATAAAAGTTCAACCGTTATAATTCAAGTTTTACTGAGGCAATCAGGCAGGTTACTGACGACCTAGAACAAGACAGTAGGTCAGTAAATAGTGAAATCAACTTGGAAGATGATTGGATAATAATTACTGGAGTTAGAGAGCAGACATAATACCATAAGCTGAAAATGTTAACAATTCAAGGGACATAACTCAAGTGGCTAATGTGCCAAATTTGTAACCATAATAATTCTGAATCCTCTGACTATGATATTTCATTCTAACATGACTTGATATTTTGTTCTAATGAACAAAGAGCAGATCTACCGTTGTAAAATATGCAATATACCAAGGCTAGAACAGATCTACCGTTGTAAAATATGCAATATACCAAGGCTAGAACAGATCTACCGTTGTAAAATATGCAATATACCAAGGCTAGAACAGATCTACTGTTGTAAAATATGCAATATACCAAGGCTAGAACAGATCTACCGTTGTAAAATATGCAATATACCAAGGCTAGAACAGATCTACCATTGTAAAATATGCAATATACCAAGGCTAGAACAGATCTACCGTTGTAAAATATGCAATATACCAAGGCTAGAACAGATCTACCGTTGTAAAATATGCAATATACCATGGCTAGAACAGGTCTATTTTATGGCTGTTGAATTTTTCCTCTCCGTATAAAAACTTATTTATGAATGAAAATCATGTGGCGTAAACAAAATCGTAGTAAAATATTGTCGTCTGCAAATAGTAAAATGGCTACATCTCTACCTGCAGTAGGTGCAATTTGCACTGCTGGGCAACTAATAGGAAACTGGAGGATTATCGGGCATTTTTATGATGGTTTAGTAACATTAGCAGCGAATCGGTGGAGTTGGCATTGCCAGGCCAAGAGAGTTCCATTTCCCCATGCATTACAGTTGGCCAAGTTAATATAATATCTCAAACAGCACAATTAATGTCCATGCCATAAAATAAAAAGTGCAAATAATCCTTTCCCCTCGGCGTTTGATGTTTTGTAAACTTTTAAACTGAATGTGTTGGACAGTGTTGAATTGTTTACGAAAAAATAACAGTGACAGGAGGCGTGGCTCAAAAAAAAATATTTTTAATTTTATTAATATTGTTCATAATTATACATTATTCTGCCAACGTGAACTATTAATACATACATTTATTATTGTTTCAATAAAAATATTAATAAATTCGGGCTATTATTGAAAATTAGCATTAGAGTTTTAGAAAATCATTATTTCAGGGAGGTAATTTGTAAAGTCGTCAGCCATATCACAGAAAGGAGAGAAATTAGACGACACGCCGACAAAGTAACACGCACATTTCTTCGTTCGTAAAATTATATTGGGTCATGTTAGAATGGAAATAATATTTGTCTTGCCGTGGTATATGGCCTGCGTGGTTAATTCCTACGCATCAGAACTCCAAACCGTGGTTTATTCGCCGATATACCACGGCAAGACATATTATTTCCTAATTAATCTCTAATACAACTGTAGGATTCTGGTTAATACCGCAGAATGGAGACATATATATGAAAGTGACTAGAAACTTTCTAAATCCAGTAAATATATGCCATGTTGGAATTTCTCTGTTAATATTTAACCCAAATTTATTTAAATGGCATGATGTGACATTTGTGAGATACTTATGCAATAAACTGATACAGTTATCATCAAAGGTAGTGTTCTGCATTCTTAGCTTAAATAGGCTCCTTTGAAAACTTAATTGAAACTAGAATATTGATTGAAATCATTGAAAAGTTCCTACAAAGTCACAATCCTACAATTAATAAATGTCAGCATGAAGTACGGTAGTGGTCACCTCTATTAAGCAACCACTTTCCAGATTCCCACTATGTTGTGTTATTATATACAAGACCTCAGCTAAACAGCCACTTTCTGTGATTCCCTTAGCTGGCTGCATAAGACAGGTTTAACTGTATATTCTATGGAAACAGTCTTGCTAATCAAACAATTACTATGTAAGTTTTTTCACAATCCTAACTATTCCTGTCTTATTCTTGAATAAAATTAATCAAAGCAGATGTGCAATATTTGGGTTCATTGTGTGCAATATTTGGGTTCATTTCACATCCAACATATTAATTTCCCAAATCTATTTTTATTTCCATGCCATTCAGATAAGAACAAAACCTTAAATAAAGAAGCAATATTTCACCTGTCTGTGAGTGGATTGTAGGATTCAACCGAATTGAGATAGTTACACCCGTCATGGCCTCCAACTGCATACAGCTTCCCACCCAGTGAGGCCACGCCCACACCACCACGGGGACAAGACAGCTTGGCAACTGGTGTCCATTTACCGCTCAGGGGTTCGTACCTCTCACACGTATCAAGAGAGGCATTGTCATCGAAACCACCTGATGGAAGAATGTAGAATTATAGGAAATGGGACGATGGACCTTCCATCAACATGGAACACATGAAAGAGAGGGCTAGTATTACATATTTCAATAGTTCAAAATAACATGGTTAATCCTTAAACTGTTGATTTTGTTAAGTATTCACTTCTATCATGAACAGGTGTTCATCACAATACAACTGTTTCACACTAGTCAAGATCGTTATAATCTTTGACCGTTTGTTCCAACTATC
This sequence comes from Archivesica marissinica, assembly GCA_014843695.1. Lineage (NCBI taxonomy): Eukaryota > Metazoa > Mollusca > Bivalvia > Venerida > Vesicomyidae > Archivesica > Archivesica marissinica. The sequence goes on from CM026391.1 coordinate 47,411,371, forward strand.
CTGCAACAGCAACCTTAAAGCGACACTACATCTGTGAAAAAGCAAATATCTACAGAACATAATTTCCTACTATATGGTATAGTTTTTCCCCAAATATTTTCCTCAAATACTGAGTATTTCAACTAATAAACAAACGTCGTATACACGGTTTGTTGACATAACAATACAATGTAAACAGTATCAACATGCATGCATAATACAAAGCGTGTATGCTGAATAACAACATTTTATGGTACACATTTACCGTTATGTCTCACATGTGGGGGCCCATGCCTATTTATTTTTAGACTAATCTGATTTAAATGACCTCCAAACGGCAGTAGCACGTGCTTCAAATAGTAATACTACTCTCAGGAGCATCGCTGGTAGCTATATATGAAATCCTACTGTTCAAATTATTTTGGACAAATTTGTAGCAGAAATGCTGCTTGTATGTTGTTTTGGTTGTTTGCAATGTAATGTTGCGTTAAATATAATGAAATAGATGGTGCATGGCTGGCTTAACAGCAACCTTAAATATAATGAAATAGATGGTGCATGGCTGGCTTAACAGCAACCTTAAATATAATGAAATAGATGGTGCATGGCTGGCTTAATTAACAGCAGCCTTAAATCTTATGAAATAGATGGTGCATGGCTGGCTTAACATCATCGTTAAATATAATGAAATAGATGGTTTATATAAATTTATTTTAGCTTGATTGCGAAACAAGTTCTTACAACTTATATTAATCACTCTCGAGACCTCATTCCTGATGGAATCCATCGCCATGAAGGAGAGAAGAAGCAATGTGGACTTTAAATGCCTTGTCATAATCGTAACGGCTCCAGTGGGGCTCAAACTCCAGGCCTTTCGCACAATTGTGCTACTGCTGCGCTATCACGACTTCCAGATGGTGCATGGCTGGCTTAACAGCAGCCATAAATAGAATTATAAGATAGCATAACACCAGACTTAGTAATAATGAAATAGATAGAGCAAGGACAATGCATAGTTTATAAAGAGGAGATAATGAAATAGATATAGCAAGGACAATGTATAGTTTATAAAGAGGAGATAATGAAATAGATAGAGCAAGGACAATGCATAGTTTATAAAGTGGAGATAATGAAATAGATGGATCATGATGGACAATGTATAGTTTATAAAGTGGAGATAATGAAATAGATGGAGCAAGGACAATGTATAGTTTATAAAGTGGAGATAATGAAATAGATGGAGCAAGGACAATGTATAGTTTATAAAGTGGAGATAATGAAATAGATGGAGCAAGGACAATGTATAGTTTATAAAGTGGAGATAATGAAATAGATGGAGCATGGACAATGTATAGTTTATAAAGTGGAGATAATGAAATAGATGGAGCAAGGACAATGTATAGTTTATAAAGTGGAGATAATGAAATAGATGGAGCATGATGGACAATGTATAGTTTATAAAGCGGATAATGAAATAGATGGAGCAAGGACAATGTATAGTTTATAAAGCGGAGATAATGAAATAGATGGAGCAAGGACAATGCATAGTTTATAAAGTGGATAATGAAATAGATGGAGCAAGGACTATACATAGTTTATAAATCGGATAATGAAATAGATGGAGCAAGGACAATGTATAGTTTCTAAAGTGGAGATAATGAAATAGATGGAGCATGGACAACGTATAGTTTATAAAGTGGAGATAATGAAATAGATGGAGCATGGACAATGTATAGTTTCTAAAGTGGAGATAATGAAATAGATGGAGCAAGTACAATGTATAGTTTATAAAGTGGAGATAATGAAATAGATGGAGCAAGGACAATGTATAGTTTATAAAGTGGAGATAATGAAATAGATATAGCAAGGACAATGTATAGTTTATAAAGTGGAGATAATGAAATAGATGGAGCATGGACAATGTATAGTTTATAAAGCGGAGTTATGAAATAGATGGAGCAAGGACAATGTATAGTTTCTAAAGTGGAGATAATGAAATAGATGGAGCATGGACAATGTATAGTTTATAAAGCGGAGTTATGAAATAGATGGAGCAAGGACAATGAATAGTTTATAAAGCGGAGATAATGAAACAGATGGAGCATGATGGACAATGTATAGTTTATAAAGCGGAGATAATGAAATAGATGGAGCAAGGACAATGAATAGTTTATAATTTTACACACCAACAGCATAGATGTATCCATCAAGCACACCTACTCCGGCACCGGCACGTTTGTTACCCATACACGCTATAGTCGTCCATTTGTTGATAAAAGGGTCGTAACACTCGCATTTGTTGAGAGAAGACGATCCATCATTGCCTCCAATAGCATACAGATTATCCTTAAAGTAGACAAGAAATGTACAGAACATTCCAACAGGTCTACCTGTATATGAGTCCAGCCTGGGTTTCTACCATCTATGACCATGATGACAATGTGGTGCAATATTTTGTCCAGATATAGCTGATTATTGGAATGAAATGCCAGGTACAGACGGATCTGTAGTCCAGTGGTAACAAGCTGCACTGGTAATCCAGGGATCGCAGGTTCGATCCCCGTCTGACCCTAATAAAATTAATAGTCTTTCAGATGGGACGTTAAACCGAGGTCTTGTGTCGGTGCTTTAAACTGTGCACGTAAAAGAACCAGAGGAGACTCTGGAATGGGTCTCTGTCTGTATCATTGCACTATCCTCCAAAATCTAAAATGACTAATCTCTTCAGGAGGCATCGCTCATATGGGCAACCGGTAGCGATGATAAATAAACATAAAACACACACAAATGCCAGCTGTTGTTGCCACACTTTCTATGTTCATAGATCACAAGATAGTTCTTCACCATGACCTAGTTCATTTACAGGCATGGTGGACAAGTATACAAATCTACTGCTTACATTAGTCAGATAGGGCACACGATTTACCTTAGCCAAATTAAACACAACTTTATGAACCAAAACCACATCAGAAACAATTACAACTGGATGATAGAACTCGGGAGAGATGCAAACCCCGATGCTGTTATAGAGGATAGCACTGGGAGAGATGTAAACCCCGATGCTGGTATAGAGGATACCACTAGGGAGATATGTAAACCCCCATGGTGGTATAGAGGATAGCACTGGGAGAGATGTAAACCCCCATGCTGGTATAGAGGATAGCACTGGGAGAGATGTAAACCCCCATGCTGGTATAGAGGATAACACTTGGGAGATATGTAAACCCCCATGCTGGTATAGAGGATAGCACTGGGAGAGATGTAAACCCCCATGCTGGTATAGAGGATAACACTTGGGAGATATGTAAACCCCCATGCTGGTATAGAGGATAACACTAGGGAGAGATGTAAACCCCCATGCTGGTATAGAGGATAGAACTCGGGAGAGATGCAAACCCCGATGCTGTTATAGAGGATAGCACTGGGAGAGATGTAAACCCCGATGCTGGTATAGAGGATACCACTAGGGAGATATGTAAACCCCCATGCTGGTATAGAGGATAGCACTAGGGAGAGATGTAAACCACCATGCTGGTATAGAGGATAGCACTGGGAGAGATGTAAACCCCCATGCTGGTATAGAGGATAGCACTGGGAGAGATGTAAACCCCCATGCTGGTATAGAGGATAGCACTGGGAGAGATGTAAACCCCCATGCTGGTATATGAAACAAGAACAAATGCTGGATGTTACAGCGGTATATAGTCAATGGGATTGGACACTGACCACAGACCTTGACCGATGTATCCACAAATCACTTCCTCTTGGATATTACAGCGGTATATAGTCAATGGGATTGGACACAGACCGATGTATCCACAAATCACTTCCTCCTGGATGTTACAGCGGTATATAGTCAATGGGATTGGACACTGACCACAGACCTTGACCGATGTATCCACAAATCACTTCCTATTGGATTAACACATACATAGATGTTTTTGAGAGAACTTCGCGCAAACATTAATGACCGACGTTCTATAACCTGTACTATATGGCATAGCTTTAACTATTAATCCCTTGAAATTGCAGAGTAAAGTGGTGGGGAGAATGTGTAATCTTAGTCCAATTTAAACATTTTTATTATGATTTTTCTGATAATTGTACCTCTGTACACCGATCCTATGACACCCCCTCTATATATATATATCAACTATTTAGAGAGGTACAGGGTTATTGGTGCTGTATGGAGTAAACTCTCACGTTCCTGTGCTTCCATCCCTGGAGGGGAACGGTTATGCTCAGTGTACAGTGTTATTGATAAACTATCCATATGCATGTATCTTGGTGAGTTCTTTGCAGCAGTCAGTCATGTGCAAGTTTTACTGGAAAATTATACAGGCGCATATATGGGAGGGAGTGTATGGTCAGGCATATGGAACACCTAGTATATGGATTCGAATATGTACTCTAAAATCCAGTGCATTCACACATAGGGGTCCATTTTCTGCACAGTTTGAACACAATCTGGCAAGATATGACAACAAATGTTTCCTGGATGGATACATGAAGCATCCTAATATAACTGCAAAGTTACCAGTGTCAAAGGCCCGTAACAAGAACTGATAGTTCAATGAGGACGATTTATCAGGAAATAAAATCTGCATTTCTTAGCACTAGGCCGTAAATCTTGAAATGTCTGAAATTGACGATGGAAAGTTCCTGCTTTTCCCTCAGAATAGTTGCAAACCTGAACAGGAGGTTATAAATCTTTCATCAAATCTCAAACTCAGCTTTCTGAGGTTGAGCAAAGAGCAAATCTCAGACTCGACCAATCATATCATTCGAGTTTGAGAAATATTACGACCCTGATTTCAAAAGCTCATCCAATTCATTACTGTTCCATTATCATCAACATACCTTCATTGCTGCCACACCCACACCACCCCTCGGCAAGTTCATGGAAGCCACCTGGGTCCAGCTATTGGCACTAGGATCATAGCGTTCTACTGTATCAAAACATGCCTTGTCGTCTAGTCCACCAACAGCATATATCGCACCACCAAGGCAGGCCAGACCCAGACCTCGGCTGCATAAATATAAAACATACCATTGCATTACACTGCATTTATATAATAGACGACTGTAAACCTACACCTGCATCATGTAACAGTTTTAACTAACCTGTGTCAGAAGATCCGGGGCAGATTCTGGAGTCATGAAAGACACCCTACACTTGCACACTTTTTATAACTATCAAAATATACTATCCAATAATGGATACCACAACATTACACTATATTGATATAACAGATGACTGTAAACATGTATCTGCTTCATGTCGAGATTCTACATGGACCTAGGCATGTGCAAGGAAGAACAGTATGAATTAACCTAGGTCACAACATCCCGGGCAGGAACTGGCATCATGAAAAATCTTAAGTTTCAACTTAGATTTGCAAATTTTGAATAACTTTCATAACATATACAGTGAAACTGATGCTTTGAAATCATTGGGCAGGTGAACAATGATTCGAGCAATGGGTGGTTCGATTCAAGGATAGTCTGGATTGACCAAATGATATCTAGAACTGATATTTACATGTAGTAGCTTACTGTTAAACCTATATCGTTCTCTCGTGTTTATACGACAGGGTTTCATAATCATGTTTGTTATATTAACATTATAATCCTTGCTAATTATTAGAATATCGATGGCAATATCAGTTTTTTATATTTACTTTGGTAAACAATGCAATGACGAAATAATTTAAATGTACACATACATGTAATGCCATGTCAGGTAGGGTTATGCATTCTAAAAATAGACAGTTTCAATGGGTACTTGTCAGCAAGTCTGTATCTAGTAGGTAATGTTACTAATGTACAACGATTTAACACATGCACATGATAAATAATGCTGTCCGATTAGCACAGTGGTTAGAGCGCTCGCTTCTCACCAATGCAACCCGGGTTCGATCCTCAGACCGGGAAGTATGTGAGATGGTACGCCAGATCGGACAGGTGGGTTTTCTCCGGGTACTCCGGTTTCCTCCCACACGAATGACCACATATACGCTTTCATCCGCACCAACGAGAGTGATTAATATAAGTTGTTAGAACTTGCTTCGCAATCGTTGTAAAATAAATAAAGTTTAAATAATGCTTACTTCTTAAAGATTACTTATCCTGTGCAAAATATACGAAAAACAAACAATATTTGCACGAAATGTTTAATATTGTCATATATAAATAGTAATGTATTATAATCTATTTAATATATGACATCATTGATTTACCATGTACTATATATATTTGTCTTATCCATATTGTCTATCATAATCGTGCCTAAAATATTAAATCTATTTTCGTGCCGGGGGGGGGGGGGAATGACTAATTATCGGGACTGATTGCAGAAGTGGCCAGTTGCGTAATTTTAAAGGCCGAATCTTTTGATGTGCGGAAAATCTTAATAATATTAGGTAACGTAACACATGTTACGGCGCCTATAAGTCTAGATGACCATCGCTGGTCTCTATATAAGAAACAGAATTTATTAACCAAAGCAGATACACAAAGGTGACATCAAAGGAACGGATCATTGCGTGATCTCAAAAATAAGATACAGAATTAATTGTTTATATGATACTTAGAAGAGTATAGACATTAGGAGAAAGATAATTTATGAAAGTTAATTGAGTATTTAAAAATAAATACGAGTTAAAAGATTATTCAGCCGAGATAAAGAACATATTTAGTTCTGGTGAATATAATCTATTATTGTGAGACAAAAGTTATAAAAAAAAATAATTTAAAAATATTTTTTTTGGTTTTTACTATTTTCAAACAAAATTTTGTCTAGTAAGATACACTAGCCCATTATAAAGCACTCCTTCTATTCAAATGTTGTATTTAATGGTTGTACTGTGCATTTTAACCCTATTTTGCAGAAGTATATTAAAGAACACCATTTAAGGAAGCGATCACGCGTGCTTTCTCACTTCTCCCAAGAAAATTCTGACCTAGAATGAACCCTTGTACAGTATGTGAATATTTGCAATTTTGTATAAATATTTTTATCACATAACTTTGCTTGTATCCAGTGTAATACAGTGATGTTATGACAATTTAGTGACGTCATGACAATTGACCTTTCTGCCGATTTTGATTGACAGCTGGCGTTAGCCAATCGCATCGCACCATTCGCGCACACCCCCGGCAACGGTTTATCGCCGCCATCTTGTTAGACAAACAATGCATATTAGACAAACTAGTAACGAGTAGACAAATTTGAAAAGGCGTGAATTTGATCGAAAATACGGGTTTTAAATTGTTTTAATGATGTTGAAAATGTGTAGCGTTGGTGTGTGGGTTAGTTATAGTACAAAATTAGTCGATATCCTGGTGATCGACGTTAAATTCAACCCATTTCAAAATCCTTGGACAAATCTAAAAGTGTGTATATGAACCACAAAATACCAGACAACTGCTTTAAAAACAATGCATCTATAAAAACACCGACTGACCCCATATAGTCATTCTTTTATCGCAAACACAGCAATCAAATTTAAGCGTGTCACACTGTTTATTGGGAGTAATCAACAACTTACCGGTACATCACAGAGACCGCGAAAACATAATATCCCGTTAGGGGCCTACTGTCAAGATCAAAGTGTTGCACATCGGAATTTAGCACTGATTGTGCTAATAATTGGTCAATTATAAAATGTGTGCACACAATTATAGTATTGATTAGTACACCGAGTCATTGTTTTATCGTTCTGTCAGACAAACAAGTTATTTAGTAAAATTTTAATCAAATCTGATAACGAGTGATCGTGATCTGAAATTATTTTTTGAAAAATAATTACAAATTAATTAATGCTGTCTGTCATTGACAATGGTGAAAAGATGTAGTTACGGGCTGTTTTATTAATTTATGCTGTGTGACAGTAATAGTAGATATCCAGATCGATTAATAGGTGACGTTTAATTCGTGTCATTTCCAAAACCTAAGACAAATCTTGAAAAATGTCTAAGGTGGATTAAGTTGTGTGGACGACCAGCTGAATACATCCAAAATTAATGCAAACATATATATTTGCACACAAGTAAGTTGAAATTAATTTATTTACCGTATGCATAATAAAATATTTCGAAAAAATATATTCTGCATTTATAGATTTACTGTTCACAAGAGATATGTGAGTATAATGGTGATTAAAATTATACATGTGGTTCATACATATTGTCGTGGATGGTGGAATAGGGATCAGATAGAAGTAATAGTACCCATGCATGTGCAGAGCTGTGGGATTCCCATATTAGCTCAGTGAACGTACTGGTGTTCAGTTTTTGGGCCTAATGTTCGAGTCTTCTAGGAGGCATAGGCAATGACATAAAATTACATAAAAAAGGTACATAGATTAATACAATGACAATGCAATTTACAGTGTTTATCTATTTTTTATTGTATTTGTATTGCATAATCAGCAAAAAACGCATGGAAATATAGACGCCATGGTTGTAATGAAATTGATGTGAAGAGCATGATATTTATACATGATGCAAGGGCTTGGACATATGGCACGGCTCAGCTCTAAAGCTGATAAAACACGGGCATACAAGCCAGCATCACAGATGTTTGAGCCGACCAATCAAGGTGTGAAAAATAATATATTCTCCAGTAATTGATTAATTTGTCAACAGCCCATCTCATAATTGGCGTAGGCGTGATAATATACTATTAGACGAATCCACCACAATGTTTCACTCTATATTGCCTTGTATACGAAGAAGTAGTTATACGAAACCACTGACACTCGTTCACTCCTCCGTTGACTGCGAAAACATTTTCCACGAACACTTAACACGTCCTCACCCGTTAAATATATCTGTACATTAGAGAAATAACCTTCACTATTTAAAGAACCTAAATACTTGTTGACTTGCTTTCAACAAGATATTAATATCTGGGTAAAATAAAACTGAGAAATTCCACGGAATTTTATCTAGATTAACTCGATGCAGGTCTGCGTTAGACGCCATTTTGTTAGATAGCTTGTCTCGCGTAGTTACAGCGAGCACCTGTAACTATGGGGGGCGTGCCTAAGTAGCGTTTGCAGAAAGGTCAATTTGCGCTGACAGTTGGCACCAAAATGAAAGTAGCAACGTTATTTTGTGCAAAAATAGGATTAAAGGCGTTCTCTACAGTTTTGTAAAAATAGTTTATAATAACTTCCGCTTCCGCTAACACAAACATAAAATGTAGACGGAAAAATAGAAATAAACCACAAGCGATCGCAGAAAATGATGAAATAAAGACAGTAACGTAACAGCTAGATAATCGGGAGCATAATGGTATGATGTGATAAAAACTGAAATGCTGTAATTTTGGAATAAATAAGTAGTACCATTCGTGCAGTACAATGAGATGGGTGGGGTAATGTATGGAAAATAAATGCCTTCTAGGGGTGGCACGATTCAAATCTCACCACGCATGATCAGCTATGAATAGATGTATATACGTATGTTTACCTGTGTATATATGTATGTGTACCTGTATGATGAACAATGAATGTGATCGCTAACAAAAGAGTGCATTCATCCACAACAAGTGATTTTGATACTAGTGCGAGTGCATTGGACAGTCCGGTATTTAAAGATGATATCTCAAAGAGTAAGAAACAATTTTTTCAGCATTAAAAAGGGCGTACGTCAAGGATGTCCTTTATCGCCGTATTTATTCATTATATGCATCGAATTATTGTCTAACTGTATTACTAATAATAAGGATGTAAAAGGTATAAAGATTAATAACTTGGAAATAAAAAATATTCTTTTTGCAGACGATGCTACCTTTGTTACGGATGGCTCGAGAAAATCATTTGAAACACTTATACACATTCTGGACAATTACAGCTATATTTCTGGTCTAAAATTAAACAATAAAAAATGCACAGCTCTAAGAGCTGGTTCATTAAAAGAAACAGACATACAATTTCTAAAAGGTAAAAAGTTCACCTGGACATCAGAAAGTGCACATTCTTTAGGAATAACATTTTATACAGAAACACGATATTGTTACACAAAAAACATAGAATCGAAAATCAGGGATTTTGAAAACTGTTTGAAGCAATGGCATCATCGTAAACTAACGTTACTGGGAAAGGTCACTGTAATTAAATCGTTTGCACTCCCAAAATTAATCTACCCTATGTCAATGTTGCCAAATTTACACAAGTCTGAAATTAAACATATAGAAAAAGTAACACACACATTCCTTTGGGACGGAAAACCGGATAAGATTAAAAGAGAAACACTCAAACAAGACTACTGTAAAGGGGGACTTAAAATGATCGATTTTGAAAAGTTTATGCACGCCACAAAAGGCAGTTGGGTACAACGTTTATTAGAAACTAATAACAGATCGTTTATAAAGCAGATATACAGTTCACAACTACTGTCTTTCGGGGGAAATTTAATCTTTGAATGTAATATAAATGAAAATGATGTCAAAAATAAACTTAAAGGGAAACCGTTTTTGACAGATATCATACTGTCATGGAATAAGATCAAACTTGTAAGCAACCAAGCAAACACGAACAAAGAAATATTATGGAATAATCGTTTAATTCAAAATAATAATAACACATTTTACTATAAAACATGGTACAACAAGGGAATTAAATACCTAGAACACTTATATGATTTCAGAAAAAATACATTCTACTCGTTTACGGACCTAACAAACATATATGATATACATATAAATGATTTTCTTAAATATAATTCACTAATAGCAAGCATACCTAACCATTTCAAAATTAAAATATCTCTGGAACAAGTATACATCGAACCTCAACATGCAAGAACACTAAATGAATTCATAAACAAACTGAGAGTAAACAAATACCTATATCAGTTCCAATTGAAACATGAGGCAACTAGTCCAGTAACATCGCATAGTAAATGGGAAACAGTCATATCAAACAGTACATTTAATTGGACAACTATTTACAGCAACACATTTACATCTACTATTGACACAAAACTTAGGAACTTTCAGTTCAAATTTCTACATAGAGCGATTCCAACAAACAAGTTATTAATGAAACAACATATAGTAAATTGCAATCTATGTGACTTTTGTTCTATGTATACCGAAAGCATAGAGCATTTGTTTTGGGAGTGCTTGCCAATCCAAACATTTTGGAATGATTTGTGTAACTATTTCAAGCAACAAGGATTTGATTTCTGTATAAATTATGAATTAGTTTGTTTCTTACACACAGACAAGACAAATCACGCTGATGCCAAAAACTTTATATTGCTCTTAGCAAAGTATTATATCTTCATAAATAAGTTTAGAAAAACGTTACCAAATTTACCAGTCTTTAAAAAGTACTTAAAGAGTAGAATAAACATAGAACAACATATCGCCTTTACAGGGGATAAAATAGAAAAACATAATAAAAAATGGAAAGAAAAATATACCCCTAACATAACTGACAAATACCAAAAATGATAACACACAAACAGTGAGTGAAAAAAAGATGCCTCCTGTCCAACATGCATATTTATTCCTTAAAAAATATATACAGCTACGTCCTATATTTCTGTACTTGCTGGGTTTGAATGCGTGCGTGGGTGTTGGTTGTGTGAGTGAATGGGGGATGTAAGTGTGAATACGAGGCTATGTATGTGAGGGAGAAAGAGAGAATGATAGATTTAAATAATTTTGTAACTTGACCACATTTGATAAATATGTACACATTTGCAAATAATTTCTGTTATTATCAAACTGTTAAATGTATAATTTTGTGAAATGTGTTTAAATAACAAAATAAATATATTCAATAATAAAATAAAAAAAGAAACAATCACAGTCGAAAGGTAAAAAACAGAAAACTATGACTGAATATCTGGGAAACAAGGATACTTCCGACATTAAATCGGACAACACATTGATTAAAAAAAAGCTAGACGAGATCAATACAAAGCTCTCCAATGTTCTAACGAAATCGGATAGAGTCTTTATAAAAGACCCAATCAAGGATACAGTGACTGGAATGAAGGATCAGATTCCGGCTAGTGTATCCAAACGTCTAGATATCCTTGAAGGAGAAGTGCACATTAAATCAATGGAAAACGAAGCAATAAAAACCGAGCTCAAAAATAGGGAACATGAAATAGTTGAAATGAAGGAAAAAATGGTAAATTTGAGAGATAAACTCATGGACGAAATTAAATACAATGAAGGTGTAGCAAACGACATGGAACAATACAGTCGCCGCAACAACATTCGAATATTCGGGCTTGCCGATGACGTAGCCAAGCAGACATCACAGATAACGACAGAAAAAGTTGTCTCCATTTTGAACGAAAAGTTGTCTCTCAATTTGACATAGGCTGACATTGACATAGTCCATAGGCCAGGTAGTTTCAAACTCGGAAAAAATAGACCAACTATTGTGAAATTCGTCCGTTGTCAAACGAAACAGAACGTTATGAGTAACGGGAGAGCGCTTAAGAACACTGGGGTATCAATAAGCCATGACCTCACTTGGCTAAATCAGCAGGTGTTAAGCTCCCTACGACTGAAAGATAGAGAAGCAGTTGAAAGCTGTTGGTACACAGAGGGCAAACTATTTGCAAACTTCAAAGAACTTGCCAGCAAAGGAAAAACATTCATAAGGACGAGGCAGATCAAACACAGAGACTTTTGCTGTTGGTTGGGTCTGCCATGGCCTAAAAAGCAATGAGAAATCTCCAGTTGTGGCTCTTGTGAAGGAGATATAACAAGTTTGAATTAATTCTATGGCATGGAAAAGTGACCCAACCTCACTCATATAGTTTACATACTTGGGGGTCATTAATCTATGGCATGGAAAAGTGACCCCTCACTCATATTTGCATGTTATTTTGTTGTGATTTGACAGGCGGTGTGAGCATAAAATGTACATGTGGTAATAAATTTCTACCGCGAACGTCTTTAAGCCCCAATATGGTAATGTGATAAAAAGGATCTTACACTCGTGAATATTGAACCATAAAATAAAGTATTGTCAGATATACCCAAAACATGCAGATCCTAAGGTTAACCAGAAAGTGATATTTATTAGTGGTTCAGACACTTACCGGATTGAACCAATCCATGCTCATCAGGAAAATGGTCTGCATAAGGCATGTGCCATTCAGTACATACATGTAACACGATGGTTTGCATAAGGCATGTGCCATTCAGTACATACATGTAACACGATGGTCTGCATAAGGCATGTGCCATTCAGTACATACATGTAACACGATGGTCTGCATAAGGCATGTGCCATTCAGTACATACATGTAACACGATGGTCTGCATAAGGCATGTGCCATTCAGTACATACATGTAACACGATGGTCTGCATAAGGCATGTGCCATTCAGTACATACATGTAACACGATGGTCTGCATAAGGCATGTGCCATTCAGTACATACATGTAACACGATGGTCTGCATAAGGCATGTGCCATTCAGTACATACATGTAACACGATGGTCTGCATAAGGCATGTGCCATTCAGTTCATACATGTAATGCGATGGTTTGCAAAAACAAGTGGAGTCCTATATCAGTGCTCCCAAACAGTATACCCCAATTGTTAAAGCTTTTCAGAATGTAGATGTGAAAGATCATACATACACAATTATTATAAAACAACTAGTCATCTGTACTTATACGAATAGTTATCATACATACCATTTAGTGATATGCCGGATGTCCATCTGCCTATCCGCAGGTACAGTAAGCATCATTCGACATTTAGCATAATTACTGGGAGAAGAAAACATTGGGACAAGTCAATATTGTCAGTGTCTGATTTGTCGAGCCCTCATATTTATTATATTTTGAGATTTTTGATAGTCCCAAAGTTGATTTTGACACGGGTTTCTTATGCCGATTATCCACCAGATAATAGGGCGAAGTTGACTTCACTCATCTAACCAGCTACGGCGAAGTGGCCCGAATAAAAGCAACAATTTCACCCACTTCGCCCCTAAAGTTGAACCCTACTATTCACAGGTACATGAAACTTTAGCAATTCAGTGAATTTACAGATTTTTGGAATATTATGTTATAAATAGGATCTTATATTCGTGTTTATTTGTTATTGAATTTATTTAACTCATCTTCTAAAAACGATAACAACTCACCAGAGAGATTCGTCTTTTAAAAACCATATAAACTCACCACAGGCTCATTTTTTACGTTTTAGAAGACGAGTTAAATAAATTCAATAACAAATGACCACACATTTGTTGTCCTATCTATATGACATTTATCTTTACCGTCTTAGAACTAATATGTTCACAGACCACACAACTGAGATAATATAGAACAGCTTACATTCCTGATTTCTGTGTAACCATGGACGCAATCTTCCTCCACTTGGCTGTATTTGGATCAAACACTTCTCCACTACCCAGATGCTTACTCCCATTGTGCCCGCCAACTGCATAGATCTGACCTGCTCAACAGATAAACATTGTGACCCCCAACTGCATAGATCTGACCTGCTCAACAGATAAACATTGTGACCCCCAACTGCATAGACCTAACCTGCTCAACAGATAAACATTGTGCCTGCCAACTGCATAGATCTGACCTGCTCAACAGATAAACATTGTGACCCCCAACTGCATAGACCTAACCTGCTCAACAGATAAACATTGTGACCCCCAACTGCATAGACCTAACCTGCTCAACAGATAAACATTGTGACCCCCAACTGCATAGACCTAACCTGCTCAACAGATAAACATTGTGACCCCCAACTGCATAGACCTGACCTGCTCAACAGATAAACATTGTGACACCCAACTGCATAGACCTGACCTGCTTAACAGATAAACATTGTGACCCCCAACTGCATAGATCTGACCTGCTCAACAGATAAACATTGTGCCCGCCAACTGCATAGATCTGACCTGCTCAACAGATAAACATTGTGACCCCCAACTGCATAGACCTAACCTGCTCAACATATAAACATTGTGCCCGCCAACTGCATAGACCTGACCTGCTCAACAGATAAACATTGTGACCCCCAACTGCATAGACCTGACCTGCTCAACAGATAAACATTGTGACCCCCAACTGCATAGACCTGACCTGCTCAACAGATAAACATTGTGACCCCCAACTGCATAGATCTGACCTGCTCAACAGATAAACATTGTGACCCCCAACTGCATAGATCTGACCTGCTCAACAGATAAACATTGTGACCCCCAACTGCATAGATCTGACCTGCTCAACAGATAAACATTGTGACCCCCAACTGCATAGACCTAACCTGCTCAACAGATAAACATTGTGACCCCCAACTGCATAGACCTGACCTGCTCAACAGATAAACATTGTGACACCCAACTGCATAGACCTGACCTGCGCAACAGATAAACATTGTGACCCCCAACTGCATAGACCTGACCTGCTCAACAGATAAACATTGTGACCCCCAACTGCATAGACCTGACCTGCTCAACAGATAAACATTGTGCCCGCCAACTGCATAGACCTGACCTGCTCAACAGATAAACATTGTGACCCCCAACTGCATAGATCTGACCTGCTCAACAGATAAACATTGTGACCCCCAACTGCATAGATCTGACCTGCTCAACAGATAAACATTGTGACCCCCAACTGCATAGACCTAACCTGCTCAACAGATAAACATTGTGACCCCCAACTGCATAGACCTGACCTGCTCAACAGATAAACATTGTGACCCCCAACTGCATAGATCTGACCTGCTCAACAGATAAACATTGTGACCCCCAACTGCATAGATCTGACCTGCTCAACAGATAAACATTGTGACCCCCAACTGCATAGACCTAACCTGCTCAACAGATAAACATTGTGACCCCCAACTGCATAGACCTGACCTGCTCAACAGATAAACATTGTGACACCCAACTGCATAGACCTGACCTGCGCAACAGATACACATTGTGACCCCCAACTGCATAGACCTGACCTGCTCAACAGATAAACATTGTGACCACCAACTGCATAGACCTGACCTGCTCAACAGATAAACATTGTGCCCGCCAACTGCATAGACCTGACCTGCTCAACAGATAAACATTGTGACCCCCAACTGCATAGATCTGACCTGCTCAACAGATAAACATTGTGACCCCCAACTGCATAGATCTGACCTGCGCAACAGATAAACATTGTGACCCCCAACTGCATAGACCTGACCTGCTCAACAGATAAAAATTGTGACCCCCAACTGCATAGACCTGACCTGCTCAACAGATAAACATTGTGACCCCCAACTGCATAGACCTGACCTGCTCAACAGATAAACATTGTGACCCCCAACTGCATAGATCTGACCTGCTCAACAGATAAACATTGTGACCCCCAACTGTATAGACCTGACCTGCTCAACAGATAAACATTGTGACCCCCAACTGCATAGACCTGACCTGCGCAACAGATAAACATTGTAACCCCCAACTGCATAGATCTGACCTGCTCAACAGATAAACATTGTGACCCCCAACTGCATAGATCTGACCTGCTCAACAGATAAACATTGTGACCCCCAACTGCATAGATCTGACCTGCTCAACAGATAAACATTGTGACCCCCAACTGCATAGATCTGACCTGCGCAACAGATAAACATTGTGACCCCCAACTGCATAGACCTGACCTGCTCAACAGATAAACATTGTGATCCCCAACTGCATAGGCCTGACCTGCGCAACATATAAACATTGTGACCCCCAACTGCATAGACCTGACCTGCTCAACAGATAAACATTGTAACCCCCAACTGCATAGACCTGACCTGCTCAACAGATAAACATTGTGACACCCAACTGCATAGACCTGACCTGCGCAACAGATACACATTGTGACCCCCAACTGCATAGACCTGACCTATTCAACAGATAAACATTGTGACCCCCAACTGCATAGACCTGACCTGCTTAACAGATAAACATTGTGACCCCCAACTGCATAGATCTGACCTGCTCAACAGATAAACATTGTGACCCCCAACTGCATAGATCTGACCTGCTCAACAGATAAACATTGTGACCCCCAACTGCATAGACCTAACCTGCTCAACAGATAAACATTGTGACCCCCAACTGCATAGACCTGACCTGCTCAACAGATAAACATTGTGACCCCCAACTGCATAGATCTGACCTGCTCAACAGATAAACATTGTGACCCCCAACTGCATAGATCTGACCTGCTCAACAGATACACATTGTGACCCCCAACTGCATAGACCTAACCTGCTCAACAGATAAACATTGTGACCCCCAACTGCATAGACCTGACCTGCTCAACAGATAAACATTGTGACACCCAACTGCATAGACCTGACCTGCTCAACAGATAAACATTGTGACCCCCAACTGCATAGATCTGACCTGCGCAACAGATAAACATTGTGACCCCCAACTGCATAGACCTGACCTGCTCAACAGATAAAAATTGTGACCCCCAACTGCATAGACCTGACCTGCTCAACAGATAAACATTGTGACCCCCAACTGCATAGACCTGACCTGCTCAACAGATAAACATTGTGCCCGCCAACTGCATAGACCTGACCTGCTCAACAGATAAACATTGTGACCCCCAACTGCATAGATCTGACCTGCTCAACAGATAAACATTGTGACCCCCAACTGCATAGATCTGACCTGCGCAACAGATAAACATTGTGACCCCCAACTGCATAGACCTGACCTGCTCAACAGATAAACATTGTGACCCCCAACTGCATAGATCTGACCTGCTCAACAGATAAACATTGTGACCCCCAACTGCATAGATCTGACCTGCTCAACAGATAAACATTGTGACCCCCAACTGTATAGACCTGACCTGCTCAACAGATAAACATTGTGACCCCCAACTGCATAGACCTGACCTGCACAACAGATAAACATTGTGACCCCCAACTGCATAGATCTGACCTGCTCAACAGATAAACATTGTGACCCCCAACTGCATAGATCTGACCTGCTCAACAGATAAACATTGTGACCCCCAACTGCATAGATCTGACCTGCTCAACAGATAAACATTGTGACCCCCAACTGCATAGATCTGACCTGCTCAACAGATAAACATTGTGACCCCCAACTGCATAGACCTGACCTGCTCAACAGATAAACATTGTGATCCCCAACTGCATAGACCTGACCTGCGCAACATATAAACATTGTGACCCCCAACTGCATAGACCTGACCTGCTCAACAGATAAACATTGTAACCCCCAACTGCATAGACCTGACCTGCTCAACAGATAAACATTGTGACACCCAACTGCATAGACCTGACCTGCGCAACAGATACACATTGTGACCCCCAACTGCATAGACCTGACCTATTCAACAGATAAACATTGTGACCCCCAACTGCATAGACCTGACCTGCTCAACAGATAAACATTGTGCCCGCCAACTGCATAGACCTGACCTGCTCAACAGATAAACATTGTGACCCCCAACTGCATAGATCTGACCTGCTCAACAGATAAACATTGTGACGCCCAACTGCATAGATCTGACCTGCTCAACAGATAAACATTGTGACCCCCAACTGCATAGATCTGACCTGCGCAACAGATAAACATTGTGACCCCCAACTGCATAGACCTGACCTGCTCAACAGATAAACATTGTGATCCCCAACTGCATAGACCTGACCTGCGCAACAGATAAAAATTGTGACCCCCAACTGCATAGACCTGACCTGCTCAACAGATAAACATTGTGACCCCCAACTGCATAGACCTGACCTGCTCAACAGATAAACATTGTGACCCCCAACTGCATAGATCTGACCTGCTCAACAGATAAACATTGTGATCCCCAACTGCATAGACCTGACCTGCTCAACAGATAAACATTGTGACCCCCAACTGCATAGACCTGACCTGCGCAACAGATAAACATTGTGACCCCCAACTGCATAGATCTGACCTGCTCAACAGATAAACATTGTGACCCCCAACTGCATAGATCTGACCTGCTCAACAGATAAACATTGTGACCCCCAACTGCATAGATCTGACCTGCTCAACAGATAAACATTGTGACCCCCAACTGCATAGATCTGACCTGCGCAACAGATAAACATTGTGACCCCCAACTGCATAGACCTGACCTGCTCAACAGATAAACATTGTGATCCCCAACTGCATAGACCTGACCTGCGCAACATATAAACATTGTGACCCCCAACTGCATAGACCTGACCTGCGCAACATATAAACATTGTGACCCCCAACTGCATAGACCTGACCTGCTCAACAGATAAACATTGTGTTCCCCAACTGCATAGACCCTGACCTGCGCAACAGATAAACATTGTGACCCCCAACTGCATAGACCTGACCTGCGCAACAGATAAACATTGTGACCCCCACTGCATAGACCTGACCTGCGCAACAGATAACATTGTGACCCCTAACTGCATAGACCTGACCTGCGCAACAAATAAACATTATGACCCCCAACTGCATAGACCTGACCTGCGCAACAGATAAACATTGTGATCCCAAACTGCATAGACCTGACCTGCTCAACAGATAAACATTGTGACCCCCAACTGCATAGACCTGACCTGCGCAACAGATAAACATTGTGACCCCCAACTGCATAGACCTGACCTGCACAATAGATACACATTGTGATCCCAAACTGCATAGACCTGACCTGCTCAACAGATAAACATTGTGACCCCCAACTGCATAGACCTGACCTGCGCAACAGATAAACATTGTGACCCCCAACTGCATAGACCTGACCTGCGCAACAGATAAACATTGTGACCCCCAACTGCATAGACCTGACCTGCGCAACAGATAGACATTGTGATCCCCCAACTGCATATACCTGACCTGCTCAACAGATAAACATTGTGATCCCCAACTGCATATACCTGACCTGCTCAACAGATAAACATTGTGACCCCCAACTGCATAGACCTGACCTGCTCAACAGATAAACGTTGTGACCCCCAACTGCATAGATCTGACCTGCTCAACAGATAAACGTTGTGACCCCAACAATCTGACCAAATCAATCTGACCTGCTGAACTGTACATGAAGTTTCTTAGGAATTGGAGAAATCAGTGATCTGTATTTACCATCAAGGCAACAAACGCCGACATGTCTCCTACGGGTGTGCATCTCAGTCACCTGGTACCAGCGGTCCTTCATTGGGTGGTAACATTCTATCGTCTTGTATGGGTCTCCCGATGCGCCACGCCCGCCAACACAGAACAAAACTCCTACAATTTTTATTTACTGTTTCATGTTGGTTTTTTGTATTATATTTAGAACAGGATAATAACGAAAGTAAAAGATATTCCTTTGATCTTTAACCCTTAACCTGCCGAATAAACTCGACAGAATGTGCAAACAATATAGATCCAGATCAGCAGTGGCGTATCGCCTCATTTGATAAGGATCTACATGTATGTTGTTTGTTATTCAGAAAAGTGTTTTAGCTCTACTATCCGAATAGCAAACAGCATTAGAGCCTGATCAGGCAGCACATTCTGTGGCGTCTGATCTGGATCTATGCTGTTTGCAAAAGCGATTTTATTTGTGATTGGAAGGTAATTTTGATTAGTTGCAAGAGGTTCGACATTAGAGGAGGATAGATAGATAGGAGTGCGACTATATTATTTTCCACCAGGTACGAAATATTGTCATGTTACATAAAGGCATTAATTTAATGCGCATTATCAAAGACTTGAATGTCTCTGTTAAAGCCTGTGGTGGGTGGGGTATTTTTAATATTTGTTCCTGTCATACATCATTATATTCCGGTGCCAGTATGTTATTATGTTGTATGCTGTGTTTTTGCATTGTTTGATGCAGGTAATGATTTGGGTATGTTGGGATCTTTTTAAAAACTGATCTACAATTACAACTGGATTTCCCATTGAATTGTTGAAGAAAAATGGGTGGCGTTCGTGGTCCATTGATAGACGTTGGATTTGGTATCTAACTGCCCCGGGTTCGATGCTCGATCAGGTCATGTATGTAGTGGCATTGTTGCAAGGCACCTGACACACATTTGCTTAGTATTGGTTAACCGTTTAGGTCGGCTAAGCCTACCCATGACTAGGTCCCAGCAAGGGGTTTGATATTAATGGAACATGCATATGTACAAAAACGTGAAATGGTGCCGGGATTGAACCCACGACCACCCGCTTGCTAGTTAGCCGATCTCCTAAGTGTGTATGTGCAGTCTGATGTATTTGTGATTGGAAGGTAATTTTGATTAGTTGCATTCAATTCCCTTGTTTGAGATCTGAGAAAATATTCATAGCAACAACAAATATTAGATTAGATTAGAAATTATTAATCATTGTATTAAGCTTGGGTGTCATGAAAATTTGTAATTAACTACTGCTCATTAATTACTTTAAAATTACCTAATGTCTACAAACTTTAAAGAGGATCTTCAAGGCTAAGTGGTTACGGCCATTGACTTAACATGACTTGCCCCTCACAGCGGTATGTTCGAATCCCACTGGTGATGTCAAATTCTTTCAACTTATTCAAGAGGAAGACATTTAGCTTGTGGAATGTTGGTGGTTCTACCCGGGCAGTGTCTTCCTCCACCAATACATTATAATAGCTGGAGAGTCGCTGTATGACCCAGGCTGTTAGTACGACTTTAAACCCCCAAAAACAAATAAACATGTATATGCAAGTACAGCATTCATAGACATACCAGCATAACTTTTCCTGGGCCTAGTCCTCTCTGTGATCTGCACATCAGACAGAAGATTTCCCACATACATCTGGTAGTATTTTGCCTCATCCAAATAATCACGACATTCTAGGTTAATTCTAACAAGCTCATTAGTGGCAACCGTTTCCATCAAATAATGCGTGTTGATCAGCGGAAGTTTGACTTTTGCCAACAACTTAGCTAGATGTTGCTTTCGATCCTCTGTGTCATGATTAATCCATTTCATCACAGCTTCATAAGCCTCAACTTCACTTGAGATATTCAAATTACTTGAGTTGATTATCGAGTCTATGACATTAACACTCATGGACATGAATTCTGGGGTCTTGGAAACATCCAGAAAATGTTCTGTTATGAAATCCTGTGTGAAGTTGATTAGCTGTTGTCGGTTATGCTGCATAGCAAAAGCATAAACCTGAATACAGTTATCGGGATGCAAATGTTCTTTCATGAAATCTGAGCAAGCACTCGCAACATTTTCAATCTGAAGAATAGAAGCCACATAGAGTACACCCTGTACATTATCTACCGTTATTGTAAATTTTCCGCTGTAAGCGTATCTGATCATATTTTCCAGAACATTTTCATCAATATCCTGGATTTTTACAACATTCTGCTTACTTTCGGCTAGAGTTCCAAGAAACATGGCGCGGAAGTAGCCACTTATGCTTGCTAGGATGATCCTGTGACATTTAAATGACTTCTCCCCGCACTGTATTTCTACATCACAGAGGTCACCTTTATCCAGAAAGCTGTTTAATGTGTTGTATGTCTCTTTGAAGAAGTCTGGAGTTTCGTACTCAACCAAGCTTGCTTCACAACCTACCGACTCTTCTCCGGTCGAGTGCAGGTGGTTAGAATTGAGTTCTGACGAGTCTGTCCCGGACGGGCTGGTAAGCTGCTGATCAATCTGTAGACTGTCTACACGCTCCGGGATTGGTGGTGTTCCAGACATGGTAACCAAGGGAAAATAACTAACACATACTGAGTATTCACTGATTATTGCCTGAAATTGGAAATAGAGAATAATTAGTGTCCTGTAATTCAATACTAGAGTGGTCTTGTATATACATGTATATATTGTGTGTGGCTTATAATTGCAAAAGACTGTTTTAACATATGTAAATGCAAGGATGGGACAGACTGCCCTGACCACAGGCCTTGTCCGATTTCTCCAAAATTCGAATCATTCCTCCTAGCCTACCTCTCTATATGAATCACTTCCTCCACGCCTATGTCCTTATATGAATCACTTCCTACCAGCCTACCTCTCTATATGAATCACTTTCTCCTAGCCTACCTCTCTATATAAATCAATTCCTCCCAGCCTACCTCTCTATATGAATCACTTCCTCCTAGCATACCTCTCTATATGAATCACTTCCTCCCAGCCTATGTTTTTATATGAATAACTTCATCCTAGCCTACCTCTCTATATGAATCACTTCCTCATAGCCTACCTCTCTATATGAATCAATTCCTCCCAGCCTACCTCTCTATATGAATCACTTCTTCCCAGCCTAGCTCTCTATATGAATCACTTCCTCCCAGCCTACATCTCTATATGAATCACTTCCTCCTAGCCTACCTCTCTATATGAATCACTTCCTCCTAGCCTACCTCTCTATATGAATCACTTCCTCCTAGCCTACCTCTCTATATGAATCACATCTCTATATGAATCACTTCCTCCAAGCCCACATCTCTATATGAATCACTTCCTCCCAGCCTACATCTCTATATGAATCACTTCCTCCTAGCCTACCTCTCTATATGAATCACTTCCTGCTAGCCTACATCTCTATATGAACCACTTCCTGCTAGCCTACATCTCTATATGAATCACTTCCTCCTAGCCTACATCTCTATATTAATCACTTCCTCCTAGCCTACATCTCTATATTAATCACTTCCTCCTAGCCTACCTCTCTATATGAATCACTTCCTCCCAGCCTACATCTCTATATGAATCACTTCCTCCTAGCCTACATCTCTATATGAATCACTTCCTCCCAGCCTACATCTCTATATGAATCACTTCCTCCTAGCATACATCTCTATATGAATCACTTCCTCCTAGCCTAGATCTCTATATTAATCACTTCCTCCTAGCATACATCTCTATATGAACCACTTCCTGCTAGCCTACCTCTCTATATGAATCACTTCCTCCTAGCCTACCTCTCTATATGAATCACTTCCTCCTAGCCTACCTCTCTATATGAATCACTTCCTCCAAGCCCACATCTCTATATGAATCACTTCCTCCCAGCCTACATCTCTATATGAATCACTTCCTCCCAACCTACATCTCTATATGAATCACTTCCTCCCAGCCTACATCTCTATATGAATCACCTCCTCCCAGCCTACATATCTATATGAATCACTTCCTCCTCTCTATATATCCACTGTGTTTCATCATAACCCTGCAACAACTTTTAGAGTTATCAGGACCACACACACATATGCAGCTAAAAACAATCATTCCTAACAACGGGGAAAACAATAACAACCGTTCTTAGTTTAAACATAATTTATTTGGATCAAATACATATATACATATATAACATATAAATAAATGTTTATACATTCTTTAATACGTTCTTAACGGCAGAGGTAAATCAATAGTACTTGACTGTGTTTAAATTGCATTGAATACGCATAGACAATTATTTGTTTGTATAGCAGCAAATATTATCCTTGTGTTTTATTCTTTTTGAGTGTGTGTGGGCTTCATTGTTTGCCCTTTTCTTCTCTTTTGTTGTTGTTCTATGTTCTTTCACATTATATGTGCAAAGTTGATGGGGGATGGTTCCCTGATTCCTAGCATACCTATTACATGGAAAATAAAATGGTATTGGGGCCTGAAAACAATTGAAATGGAAAAAGAACAAAAAAGCCAGCAAGAATTGATTTCTGCTGGCAAATGTCCAAGACTGATCACATGGACCGGATGTCGCTGCCTTTAGGTCAGACACCGCTATTGCAATTTCCATAGGCCACCATTATAACATACAGTGCCATTATATTTTCCCCCAAAATAGGTTGGCACAAAAGACAGTAGTTTTCAACAGACTGGCTTTTGGGCCACAGGAAAATGTCAAATTTCAATGGGGTTGACCAATTGGATTTTTTTTATTTCCCACTAAAGGCACCCACCCCCTACTCTGGAGGTAATTTAGTGGTAAATGTTGCACTGACACCTGCATTTATAATATGCTGTTTATTTGTCACCATATTGTCTGCAAATAGTTTTAAATATTCCAAAATGCAGCTCATATATTGTATTTTAATATTTAGAAGTCATTTTCACTATTTGTGACAATACCTACTCAGCCAATCAGTTCATGTATCAATAACTCTTAAGGTCTTCCCTACATTTTTTCAACCAATCTCAGACCACTATATCAATAACACCGTCTGACCTGCAGTACTGTCGTGCATATAATCCAGTTATACAACATCCGTGTATCATAACCGACATTTAATTAAACCTTACTGAAGCTGAAGCTGGCTTCATTACAGCTAATCAATCTAAGTATTTTGAATCTTTAGCACATTGTGATATTACAAATAACAAACGATTACATAACGATCATTCACATACAAACAGATTAAAATGATATGCTGTTGCCAAATAGCACTTCAATAGATATGTATGCAGGTTGTAAACTAATGAACATATGATACATAAATAAATGTTAACAATTATTCATTGACCAACAAATTCTGCTTTAATCTGATAAACTACGGATACTTTTAAAATGGTGTCTTAAAAGTAAACAGCGGAGTATCTCTATGAATAACAATAACAATGGCGTATACATGTATATGAAGGCGTATACATGTATATGAACAGGATCATTCTAGGGGGCGATGTGGGCGAAATAATCGGCCTAGGGACCCTGACTTCGCCCTCTGGGGGCCCCACTTCTCACTAAAAAATAAAATTCTGTCTAGTAAGATACACTGGCCCATTATAAAGCACTCCTTCTATTCAAATGTTGTATTTAATGGCTGTACTGTGCATTTTAACCCTATTTTGCAGAAGTATATTAAAGAACACCATTTAAGGAAGCGATCACGTGCTTTCTCACTTATCCCAAATATTCTGACCTGGAATGAACCCTGATTTTGGTATAATACAACTATATATCATGTATAGACATTAGGGTACACCAACCATTAAAGTTAATATATTCATCAGTAATGTTGTTTTCCACATACATGTATATACTTTATTCGGCAATAACATCCGCTATATTATATATAAGGAAATTGGACTCTAGTTCTCTGGGGCTTTCACCTCTGTGGTCGAGTGGTTGAAGTCGCTGACTTGTATAACACTAAACTGTCATCACTGATGGTTACAGGTTCGAGCCTCTCTCTCTATATGAAAAAGTTGGCAGTTTCTATGGAGGATGGTGCATCAAGTACCGGTTAATCGCTGGAGCCTGGCAAGGAAAGGTCTTGTTAGGTAACTGTCCATCGCTCAAATGGGAAACTGGTAGTGATGCGAAATAAAAAAATAAAAATAATATCTCTGGGAAGTGTCTGTATCTCTAGTATATTATAGGAATATAGGCTAGAGATATAGGTCTGTATCTCTAGTAAATCATAGGGATATAGACTAGAGATATAGGTCTGTATCTCTAGTAAATCATAGGGATATAGACTAGAGATACAGGTCTGTATCTCTAGTAAATCATAGGGATATAGACTAGAGATATGGGTCTGTATCTCTAGTAAATCATAGGGATATAGACTAGAGATATAGGTCGGTATCTCTAGTAAATCATAGGGATATAGACTAGAGATATAGGTTCGTATCTCTAGTATATTATAGGGATATAGGCTAGAGATATAGGTCTGTATCTCTAGTATATTATAGGAATATAGACTAGAGATATGGGTCTGTAACTCTAGTAAATCATAGGGATATAGGCTAGAGATATGGGTCTGTATCTCTAGTAAATCATAGGGATATAGGCTAGAGATATAGGTCTGTATCTCTAGTAAATCATAGGAATATAGACTAGAGATATGGGTCTGTATCTCTAGTAAATCATAGGGATATAGGCTAGAGATATGGGTCTGTATCTCTAGTAAATCATAGGGATATAGGCTAGAGATATAGGTCTGTATCTCTAGTAAATCATAGGAATATAGACTAGAGATATGGGTCTGTATCTCTAGTAAATCATAGGGATATAGGCTAGAGATATGGGTCTGTATCTCTAGTAAATCATAGGGATATAGGCTAGAGATATAGGTCTGTATCTCTAGTAAATCATAGGAATATAGACTAGAGATATGGGTCTGTATCTCTAGTAAATCATAGGGATATAGGCTAGAGATATGGGTCTGTATCTCTAGTAAATCATAGGGATATAGGCTAGAGATATAGGTCTGTATCTCTAGTAAATCATAGGAATATAGACTAGAGATATGGGTCTGTATCTCTAGTAAATCATAGGGATATAGGCTAGAGATATGGGTCTGTATCTCTAGTAAATCATAGGGATATAGGCTAGAGATATAGGTCTGTATCTCTAGTAAATCATAGGAATATAGACTAGAGATATGGGTCTGTATCTCTAGTAAATCATAGGGATATAGGCTAGAGATATAGGTTCGTATCTCTAGTAAATCATAGGAATATAGACTAGAGATATAGGTCTGTATCTCTATATATTATAGGGATATAGACTAGAGATATAGGTCTGTATCTCTAGTAAATCATAGGAATATAGACTAGAGATATGGGTCTGTATCTCTAGTAAATCATAGGGATATAGGCTAGAGTTATAGGTCTGTATCTCTAGTAAATCATAGGGATATAGGCTAGAGATATGGATCTGTATCTCTAGTAAATCATAGGGATATAGGCTAGAGATATGGGTATGTATCTCTAGTATATTATAGGGATATAGGCTAGAGATATGGGTCTGTATCTCTAGTATATTATAGGGATATAGGCTAGAGATATGGGTCTGTATCTCTAGTAAATCATAGGAATATAGGCTAGAGATATGGGTCTGTATCTCTAGTATATTATAGGGATATAGGCTAGAGATATGGGTCTGTATCTCTAGTAAATCATAAAATATTTAAATGGTTTTAACCTATTTTCGCTGACAGAGGTGAAGCATGGTTCAATAGCATTCCGTTGTGCATACCAGTAGTCTAATGCAACTGTCACCTAACTGGTTAAGTAGCGGAATATAAACAGACAACTTGTTGGGAAAAATCTTTTCACCGAAATGATGCGGTTTATGAGCATTTCAGGTAGCTATCCGAATTGGGAAAAAATGTACAAATAACCAGACAAAAAGTTTCTTATGAGTTGTAATATTGTTACTAAAATTGATGTTACTAAGTCAAAATAATGTATTCAACATTTACCCGTGCGTAAAAATGTTCATGTACACCGTACATATGTGCCCTAAAGTATCAAGTTCCCAATGGAAACAGGTACCGTTGCGATAGCTGTATTGAGGCGCAGGGCCACGACCAAGAAATGTATGCAAATTAACGGTATTACAATGTCGTCGAACCGTACTCGCTCCGTTTAGTACCGATTTCGTGCATAATAAAATTAAATGCAGATAGGATACAATGTAGAACTATACAAGTTACAAAGTAACATGAAACTTAGGTGTAAAGTCCTAAACACAACTTGGCAATGTAGTCAATGTTTTCTCTAATTGTGATTAGGTCTGGTTGCACCAAAGACACACATTGGCCTAGAGGTAATTATACGGTCGGGAAAACATTACCTGTACGGAAAGTACCAACATGCGTAATATTATTGACTCTTGGAATATACAGCTTGACACTCTTGAGATTTGACCTCAAGGGTCATTGACTCTTTCACTTTCAGTCTAGTGAATGCCCTGCAGCTTTTCTACATACAATAGTTCCTACAATGTATATCCTGCAAACCATGACTAAATATGGTTCACAATTTACAGTTCAAAAGTCTCCCCACTTCTCTCTAAATGTTCTCACTTCTCCCTAAATCATCTGAAGGGAGGTCACGGAGGGAGAAGTGACGTCTCCCAAAATTTGGAGTCTAGCTTGAGCCCTGGGGATTTGATCTCGCATACGTCATCCCGTACTATCACTCGAACATAATTACATGACGTTACACCACAGTAGATAACACAATAGACTGGACACCCATGGGTAACTGTCATAGAAGAGGAAGGAACAGCTACCATACATATACAGATAAGAGAATTGCTTGCAGTACAATAATAATACACTTGTAAATAAACATATAAATAAGACCTTGGCTACATACGGTAAGTGCATTTAACTTTTTTTATAGGCCATGATATGTAGGATTTATGCCGAGCATAGGTTTCAACACTCTAGGATGCATTATGGGTATATCGCAGTATTAGCTATTAAAAACCAAACTACAGATATACTATTATGTACCTGAATTTTAAACTTATTTTGCTTCATCCTATGACTTCTCCACTTCAACATTACAAATACACAAATTAGAAATACTATTGGAAATCACTTGTGTTTATTATGTTTTTGGTGCCATCGTGTCAGCAGTTACGTAGTTAGTAGTTCCGAGCATACCGCGGCAAATGGCCGAGGCCCTGATTTGGGTGTTTATACAAAGGTAGTCATAATAAAATTATGTGAGTATTTGATAGAGACCTTAATCTGTATAATATGTAAGTCTAGCAGTAAATTTGTCATTTTAACATAAAACATGAATATCTTTTTAATATCCCACCAGAAAACAACAAATAGCCGTAGGCCCACGATGGGCCTACTTTTTATGAATAATAAAAATGGGGGAATCTGGCTATATTACCACATGTCGATAGATGTACATCACGGGAGAAAGTTCCATAGATATGAACATCAACTTGTTTTTAATAAAAAATACTAAATTTGGGGGGAAAGCTGTTTTGAAAAATAATCATTCAGTAGCAAAAAGCACGTCTCGTACTTAAAATTATGCCCATATTTGGTAATACGGGAATTATGTAGTAACATAAACACGTGATCAAAACAGATTCATTCATAAATATCAGATAGCAGACCGCCATTTTACAAAGTTGGAATGAACATAAATATATATTATGGACATTTGGAGCATTTTTTCCGATAAAGGGGTGGGGTAATTTTTCATAGATCTTGATATTCAGGTAAGCATCTTGCATCAGTAATTTACTTTTTTTTATAAACTTTATTTATTTTACAACGATTGCGAAGCAAGTTTTAACAACTTATATTAATCACTCTCGTTGGCTCGGATGAATACATACATGAAAGCGTATATGTGGTCATTCATGTGGGAGGAAACCGGAGTACCCGGAGAAAACCCACCTCTCCGATCTGTATGTATGTTCCTTTAATGTCAAACCCCTCGCGGGGACTTAGACATGTTTTTCTTGGGCAGGCTTAGTCGACCTAAGCGATTAACCAGTACTAAGCAATGTGTGTGAGTTGCCTTGCTCAATGACACTACATACGTGGCCTGACCGAGTATCAAACCCGGGACCGTTCGATTCCAAATCCAACACTCTACCACTGGACCACGGACGCTGGTGACCATCGTAATTTACTCACCACAAATCAAGTCTAGTCTATCAAAGTGCTAATGTGTGCATCGTCTACTTCATATGTATATATATATTATTTTGTGTTTTTCTATACAAATGGTTACTGTTACAAGTTTACAAGTTTTTATTGTCAGAATATACAACATATTCCTATGTGCTCTTATGAGAGGTGCCTATAAGAGGCAGATTATACAAAGTCAAGTCAAGTCAAGTCACCACTTACGTTGACAGTTTATGATTTCTTATTTATCAACACATCTTTACCTTTCTGGGTCAACACTGATCCAATGGAAAGAATGATAGGTGGCGTTATTCTACCTAGTTCTGAAAAAGTGTGGGTGCCTCGGTATGTTACGACCACAGGCACCAGACACACAAAAAAAATTTATTTTTGGCCTATGGTCATATAGTAAGTTATATATTACTTACTATATGACCATAGGCCAAAAATTAAAAAAAAATTTGTGTCTGGTGCCTGTGGTTACGACCAGCGGTATGTTAAGAAACGACTATACATATCCGAAATATTTACATATCCGAATATAGATCTAATACATTTGGAGATGAACATAATAAAACTGTGTAGAATACATGGTGCATATGCTTTAAGTGTGCGTGCTTATCTGAAAACAGTAATCATACATAAGATCATATTGACATTTAATACTAATAGCTCTACCTAAAAATGTTTTGGCTGTCGGAGATTGTGAACAGGAACCCAACGAATGATTTCACCCCAACGATACTATTTCAATCAATTACAAAACATACAATACAAGATTGACTAAGACGTTATTTAAAGGCATGACATATAACCCTTACTGTAGTAAGAATTCAATAGCAGACCTTTATCTATTTTAAAAACACTATCGTGTTGTCTTACCTTTCTACTTACCCCGCAAGTGGTTCGACATTAAAGGAAGATATATACTTGCAACTGCAGTAGCTGTAATTAACCTATAGCTTCAGGAATGGCAGTGGGGAACTAGGCACGTCTCAATGGGGATAGCAACCAGGTGAGATCATTAGCAATTTAAGCTATGCATAAGGGAAAACCTATGTATGGTAGACTGAGCCACACTGATACATTGTATTTCAGCTAATTCAATTATTCGCGAGTTTCGATGTGAAAATCATAGACAATCGAGTGCATACATAGATAATAACAATAGTAGGCCTATACTATATTATAAAGGGATACTGAGGCGTAGGCTGAAGACGCAGGTCGAGTTGGCTAGGGTACGATTTAAAAATAGCTGTAGGCTACCTGTGACAGGTCATTCTATAGAAAATGTCCATTTTGTATTTGTTACAGTGACAATAAAACTCAGAAGGAAACAAATTATAAACTCTTTTATTCCATGTATTGAACTAATAGAAACTTGATTCCAACATGTATAACTATTGATTTAAACATTATTTAACTTTTTCCCCCACATATTTTGTATGTCACAAGAAAATGTAATTACCGTTACATAAGGAAATTGTTATATTTGAAATATATTTAAAAACCTTAACTTTAATATCTTTTCACAACATTAACTTACTTATTTATAGCAATACATGTAATGCATTAAACCTACTAAAGGTGCTTTTAAGACCATTTATAGCAATACATGTAATGCATTAACCCTACTAAAGGTGCTTTTAAGACCATTTATAGCAATACATGTAATGCATTAAACCTACTAAAGGTGCTTTTAAAACCATATAATTGATAGTTATCCTATCCAAATAAATAACATTGCAATAATTAAACCATTTCATCTAATGTTAGAAACGATAATATCACTCTACAACTCAAATCATTCCATCTATAGCCTGAACAACTATCGTTTTATAACTATGGTAAAGTAACAGTTTGTTTGTACAATCACATTTCCTAACGATTTGGATCAAATGTAAAGTAACGGTACTTATATGTCTAGACTGTGATTATAACGGTAGTGCGACTTTTCACAATATACTAGGGTCATCGACTGTGGACTATATATTATTGAATATGCATGATTTCAAGCATATTAGTTCATTTCAAATTGTACCTTTAAATGAATTCTCAGATCACAAGGCCTTAGAAATATGTATTAAACTAAAATGTAATTTGATTTCTGATGACGATTGCTGTGGGGAAGCCAGTGATACTCGTATTATTTGGGATGAGACGAAAATAACTGACTTTACAACCATTTTAGCTGAAAAGCAACACTTTTTTAACACCTTATTAATTAATATTGACACAAGGATACAGAGAATGTCGTTACTTCATTTATAACATGCATACTGGAAACTGCATCCACTGTCTTTGGCAATAAACCATACAAGTGTAACGCTGCAACTTATCATATCCGCAACAATAAGAAACCGTGGTTTAACGACTGTTGTTAGAAAAATGTATAACAAAGCGAGAAATACCTTTATGAGACATAAAACTTCCGAGAACAACGACTGCTACGGTGGACATAATTGGACACATAATATTAAAACGTTACTATGCCAAATAGGAATGAGAAATACATGGCGTAATCAACATACCATCCCATTTTATTGTAATTATGCTTCGATTAAGCAACGTATTCTTGATATATATAGACAAACCTGGTACATGAACATTAATAACTCGACTAGACTTGACACATATTGTATATTTAAACATGATTTTGAGTTAGAACAGTATCTTAGCTGTATTAACTATTCTAAATATAGAACATGCCTTACCAGATTCAGACTTTCATCACATGACCTTGCCATCGAGACCGGACGATATCTAAATACTGACCGAAGAGACCGCATTTGTATAAACTGTAACTTACATGTTGTGGAATCCGAGTACCATTTCTTACTAGTTTGCCCGAAGTATAGACAGCTACGTAAACAATACATGCGACCTTACTATTGCAGTTGGCCAAGTATGAATAAGTTTACCAATTTAATGACAACCAAATCTACTGTAATTTTAAACAACATATCAAAATTCATATACTTTGCATTTAAAATGAGAACTGATGACTAATCCACTTTAATATACTTAGCTTTCCCTTGAAAACACCATATTATATGTTTTTGTCTTTTCGAATTTCTTCTACCATTGTTTTGTATTGGCTATAAATATGCACATGCTATTTTATGCTGAATAAATATTATGTTATGTTATGTTATATTCTGTAACGGTAATTACAATAATGTAACGGTAATTATCATTTAACTATTGTCAGCAAAACAAGCATTAAACATTACTAATTGAATAAGTTATCAATTAACATGAATACATCATCATCTAATTTCTTATGTCTGCCAGTTACATCTTGTAAGGGATGGTCAAGAAGTGTAATTATCTGTGATGAGGTGTACCACAGAATATCATCGCGCATAGGCCAAAATAATCTGTTTTTTCCTATGCAGTGCATGGTTTTCACTACCAGTTCGTCATCGTCAACATTCTCTATGATCCCTGGGTATGGCTTCCCATCATATTGTATCACACAATATCTAGACAGCAACGTCTCATCCACCGTTTCAACTTTCACTAGTTTCTGAAATCATAAAATGTACCAATCTAGTAAAGGACACTATAATATGATAGGCATGCATGTTTTAGCTCGATTGTAGGTGATATAATTAATATCAATCCAACATACACTGACAAGTTTTGGTGCATTTTTCTGTGCATACAAGCTGATGTTATCACAGTACAACACACACAGCAAGTATTGCTATAAATATGATATTATTAAAGGCATCCATGGTCAGCTACTTATATATATATATATCGTTTTATTTAAAGGAATTCTAAATTACATAATTATGTGTACAATCTTGTTAACCTTACCGTAGTTGCATCAGCATTAACTTGTGATTCAGGAGCATGTTGGGCGTCAAGGGCAACCTCCTTAAATTGCAATGAACATGTACAAATCACCATGAGAAAATTAAATTGTAAGTTTGAGAAAATTAAATTGTAAGTTTGAGAAAATTATATTGTAATATATTGTATATAAAATCTATATATTACTTAAGTACATGTACATGTATCTGCATTTTTGGCTTGAACATAAATTTATTACCATATTGGCGTCCTGGGCAGAGTTAGATTAAAAGAATATCAGTACCAATATATGTACATTAACGTTCACGAGGTAGTGTACTAATTACCAGATTAATACGTGTGTGGATTTTATTGTAGACAGGCTCGTAGCAATCACACAGTAGCTTATCTGGGTGGCTGCAAAAACAGAACACATCTCGTGAGCAAAAGGATCCCGGATTTTCAAACACAAGCTGAATTATAAAGAAACAGGAAATCATGAATTATACATGTACATGGAAGTGGTGCTTACATGCGCCTAATTAATATATTTAACATTACAAATTGATAGCTAATGTGCCATTTGATCAACATACACCTGGTTGGTGGTCAATTAGCATATTTGCAATTTAGCTTTTTGGATGCTTGAATTATGTAACATTAGTTTCACAGACAACACACTTACAAAAACGACCCTACTAGCCCGGCTACCATACATATCATTATGTCCTGGATAGTATGTGGGGGGTTAATATTTGCGTATACAGTGCTGTGCCGCGTTTATGATTTAAATGGAATTGTCTGTCGAACATTTTGCAAACTATGAAGCATTCTCAAAAGATAAACTGCAATGATGTTAATCACCTATTGCCTATGATTTAATCAGGCTTTACATTAAACATTTTGTTAATTGGATATGAATACTAAATAGTAAAAGAGTTGCTCAAAACCAGCTAAAACGTATTCATAACGGAAAAGCAAGCCACAACATTTGAAATTATTTACGTGGTGAATCTTCATAGTGCAAGGAACAGGCTGCACGTCTGATGGTATCTTATCTTCGAATTGCTGTATCATGTCATCATCAATCTTGAACAATTTAATTCTAGAGGGACAACTTGTCAACAGGTCAATAAAGTCAGTAGCACAGGTAATATCACGTTTTAGTGATTACCTGACTATCGGCATTTCTTTTAACTGCAGCACCGATGCCATCCGCGGCTCCCTTGCCGTGTGATGCCTCTAAAAAGTTCCACGTTGATCGATGAAAGCCACAACAGTGAGGGGCCATAGAAAGAAGTTATGTTTATTTCTATATTGTGTCGTGGGCCCATCACTTATGAAATGTATTGTT
Organism: Archivesica marissinica; assembly: GCA_014843695.1. Taxonomy (NCBI): domain Eukaryota; kingdom Metazoa; phylum Mollusca; class Bivalvia; order Venerida; family Vesicomyidae; genus Archivesica; species Archivesica marissinica. The sequence goes on from CM026391.1 coordinate 47,446,854, forward strand.
TCATAATGTCGATCTGAGGTGATATACTCTAAAACAGGCCGCATATGTGCCCATATTGCTGCAGGGCCGTGTTTCAGGTTATCTGATACTGTGCAGAAAGGCATAACTTTGTCAGCCATGTATGCGATACCGGTATGAAGACTGATCTGTCTTCTGGAGCCACCAAAGTGCATAGACTGTATTTCATCTGCATATTTGCACAGATAATTCTCCGAAAAGTCCATATGGATCATTATCTCTTCATGTGACAGCTTTTCTTTCAAAAGTTTTAGAGTTTTGTATTGATGTCTGATGTTGAAAATGTGTCGGCATGCTCTACTAATTTCACTATTTATCTCTTATATATATATCGTTTTAATACTTCTTTTGATCCTTGTTCTCTTTCGTTCACTGTTACGGACGCGTGCTTCTGTTTCCCATCTGCTCCCAATGGCTTTTCTATTCTGCGTGACTTCCAGGCATCCCAAAACAGCTGGGTGCCTGCATCACCATTATATTCACTTGGTACGGTTTTGTCATTACAGTTTGGACATTTTCTGTACATGCAGCTCTTCGTGTTTTCGTCACATACTACTGTCTTCAGAAGGACATTGACATCATTTGATATATACATGTGTGCGGCATGTGCTGTTTTTAATTTCATGAAGATATTGTCATGAATTTTGCACATGCAAGTTTGGCGATCTTTTTCTGTAGGTTTTATCACCCAAAATGGCCGAAGCTTGCAAAACAAGCTATACGAAATTTTAGTGTTGGTCTCTGTAAGATACTTTGCATGGAGGTTTAAAGCTCATCTTAGTGGTTCCTAGAAGAATCGTCGCGCACACGTATAATGTTCTAATTCGCTTGATATAGGCTTGAAAAAAATGTGGGTGAATGAGGTTATAAATTTAGACCCTACTGACCCGACAGCGACTGACTTAACGTACTATTGAGTTCATTATTTCCCTAAATGACCGAGACCTATATACACAGTTGCTTTCTAGTACGCTTGTTTTAATTGGCTGTTCAGTACAGAAATCTACATTAATTGGAATGGGGGTGTTTTTATTAAAATGAGTTAGTCCTTTTCTACCATGTGATTTATGTTGACCAATGATCTATTTCTCCGGTCCTGTGCACATGGAAATGTCTATTTAATCTCCGACATAATTATGGGGATTAGGTTTGCTGGCCTTTAGGTCAGTATTCCAACAGAGCTTTGGCTTTGAACTTTAAGTTGGAATTAGTTCCAAACGTAGTGATTATTCACTATCCAGCTACTTTATACATCTCTAGAAATCAATTATTTGAACTTTTAGGGCATTTAAAACTAATATCAAAATATCGAACTCATAATTATCATATTAAAATATTACAATATATTAAAAGTACATGTATAGATTAGCACTGACACTGCATTTCGTTATCTTTTACCGGAAACGTCTTCTATCTAGATCGTCTTCTACCTATATCACGCCACATATGTGTGTATATATAGGCCTATATACATGAACTTATAAGGAGTTATCTGTCCGTCCGTCTGAACCATAGGCATAGGTTGGTTCGTCAAGTCATAACCCACTGTGTCTGACACGTACATGTCTGCTCCAAGTATAAACGGCTTCTCTGAGGACCCTTTCCCAATATGTTACAATACATGTTACTATTCAGTAACGTGTATGTTGTGGATTAGCACATGGTTAGTTATTGAGTGCTAGCTGAACATAGATCAATACGTTAGTCTACCACTATACATATACAAGGCAACGACTACAAATTGAACCTTTACTGAGGTGTCACGAGGTTAAGCTTATAACTGTAAAAAGCTCAGCCTATTACAACATTATTGCAATGTCATTTAAGTTACAGAAAACGATATTCATAATATGTTTTAGTTCTGAAAAGTGAAGTTTCTTCCAATATAGTACATAGACAGCCGATTGCATAAATACGCCCCATGCAACTCTGACATAGATATGTAGACGTTTGCTGTCGGTGAACGGTTCTCCAGACATTGGAGGAAGCTACCTACAAGATACTAGGCAAGCATTCCAAAATGGATGCCTCCATGACTTAGAAATTGACGAATAATTCAGCTATAATAATACTTATATTTTTGTTTAAAAAGAGGTAAAATCCTGTCCTATTACATTATCATAACAATATAAGAGGAAGTAGGCCTAAGAATATTTGTCATATGAACTTGATTGAACTCGATTCGATATAGCCCGCCAGGGGGCGTAGCTAGCAGAAGTTGGAAGACCTCGACTTCGCAAATGATTGGGCCTCCTGTCATATATACACCAGTATATGCAGCAGAAGACATAACTCATACGTGTACACAGTGGCAAAGACTACATGAATGGAGATCAACATCACGAAGACCAAGTGGCTCAGAGTAAATTCTACATCAAGCTAGATGAAAAACCAATAGAAGATGTCACATACCTGGGCAGTGTCATCAGCCAGACAGGGGGGCACATAGGACGACATTCAGACACGCATCGCGAAGGCAATGCATGCATTTGTAACCTTTAAACCAGCATGGAACAACAACAACAACAACAACAACAACATGCACATGAGAACACAACTCCAGCTGTTTGAAACCAATGTAAAGACAGTATTCTTATATGGTGTCGAAACCTGGAGACGCACCAACGGCCTAGAGCAAAACCTACAGGTCTTCATCAACAACTGCCTCAGACAGATCCTGTACATCAGGTGGCCAGACAAAATTTCCAACCATGGGCTGTGGCACAGAACAAGACATATTCCCATCGCTGACTATCACACAGAGAAAGTGGCGGTGGGTATGGCACACACTACGACGAGATCAGCCAAACATAGCACGCCAAGCACTGGATTGGAACCCACAAGGCACGAGGAAAGGAGGCAGACCTGTTTGTGGTGCTGACGTCCCTATGTTAGTTGACTGCCGTACGGGTACATCGTCAGACAAACCGTACAACCACATACGTATTAGCCCTGTATTTGTAACGGTGTCGATGACGGTATATGGTGTCGACGAATAATTATAACGGGTATGTTTAGCAACCGGAATTTTGACCTCCTTAACACATTGTCATTTAGCTGGAAATCAACCCTAGGTGTATGCATATCATGGAACTGTTGTTTATAACGTGGTGAACAACAGTAAGACCCATCGGCGCTTAAGTGTTCAAGTTCTCCCCCCCCCCTCGGTAATTTTAAATACGTATCATCACAATCATAAGATCTATACCTAGTATCTGCTACTGGACTGTGTGCTTGTTCCCAAGTAATGACCTTTCATTTTTAAAACGTGTATCAATTTCCATCCTTGATTTTCCCGTGTGAGCAACTTGAGAATTCAACTGAGTAAAGCCTGTCGAATCAACTACACGATACGGTCCATTACCATTATATGTATAAATAGGCATTTCTAACCTATTCTGATGACGAGATGTACACCGGATTAAGGACGCACTCACCTGTTTAGGGGTTATCTCAAAATATAAATTGAATTAGCGTTTAGGCAAAGCACTGGTTTCTTTCAAATACAAGATAAATCAATAAGCATGTGTCGCATTTGTTTTATTCAATTCTAATCCAATCCATAATATTGTAGTAGTGTAATGTGTTTCTCATAAAGTCATTGTACAATTCGTTGTTCTCGCGGATTAGATCCGCCTGTCTTCGCCGACGACGCGTGGGCTTGACTTGCTCATCGTCAGAACTTAGATTCGCAGCGATGTTGTCGCGACGATCTCCGGCTGCAGTAGCACGACGACCAGCCGCTCTTTAAGGAGCACGGGCGACCTGGTTACCCGCCTTCCGTGGGGCACGGCCGTCTGCTCTTGGCTGGTTATCACCCTGTACTGGCGGGGGCTGGTTATCACCCTGTACTGGCGCGGGCTGGTTATCACCCTGTACTGGCGCGGGTTGGTTATCATCCTGTACTGGCGCAGGTTGGTTATCACCCTGTACTGGCGCGGGTTGGTTATCATCCTGTACTGGCGCGGGTTGGCTGTCATACTGTACTGGCGCGGGTTGGTTATCACCCTGTACTGGCGGGGGCTGGTTATCATCCTGTACTGGCGGGGGCTGGTTATCATCCTGTACTGGCGGGGGCTGGTGATCATGATTGGGGATATGTAAATTATATATATATATCATTTAGACTACCGTAGCGTACTTTTGCAGACTTGTTGCGATGGCACTTTCACGCTTCCGTAGTTTACTCACGTATTTGCCAAATATGGGCGTGGCACCATCACTGATCATATTGATCCTTTTATTACCTCCATATACACGAAGAGCACAAGTGAACATACATAATATACAATTACACGTTTTACATGGACACATATAAACATACATATATACAAAGTAGTACAAGTGTACAATAATGGTCATAAGAACTGACATAACCATGCAGCTATTAATTAGTGTATACCGATCATCATTACTTGCCGAAACGAAATGTAAGGGAAAGAGATGATGGTAGCGCACATAAAAGCTGTTACAGTGTTTATAACCGGAACACCATTCTTCAGTATAGAAAACGGTTCAGGTACCTAAAAGCAATACAATGGTATTTAAATAGAAGCAAACATGTTTAGATTACTGATTTACCACAACCTTAAGTTTGGAGCATTTGCCAGAATGCCCTAAAACATATTATCATAAGTGTTTCGCTTGCGGTGTCTGGAAGTTCATGTGTCTCCAGTCCTGCAAGCATATCATATATCTGTGTCTCGGGTGGTTGTTTGATAAAATCAATGTATGTCTTAATACCAGTCACACAACTTATGTTCTGCCATAAGCACTTTCTTAATTTATCCTGAGATGTACATGATAACAGCTTATGAACAACTAAGTTCACAACACATTTATCGCATTGTGTGCATAACTCAGGACGTGAGAAAGAAAGTAATCTACACAGTACATATATAGCTGTGAAACAGTACATTTTTACGCTTGGGAATTTACGGCTTAATTGCCAGATAGTACAAGGTTCCTGTTTTTGAAATATAGTTTTACCAATACCTGTAGGCAAGGAGCTACATGCTGATATAGTACCTTCTTCGGAATCTATTCCATATACATTCCGTTTAAGAATATATATCCATTGATATTTCGATGGAAAGTATGCAGTTTCAAGAAAGATATCTACATAATGCATGAGATCATACTTCCTAAGTAATCCAAGCACATCAGGAATAAACCCAAGGCTTTGTCTTTCAATGCAATATTTATAGCGTACCAACCTGTTTATAAAGATACGTTTCGAGAGATATTGGCAGGGTAGTCGGACGAGTTGACCCAGAAACTGGAGTTTCTTGTAATTAATTTCTGTTTCAATCGGAACAAGGCCTGTCATTTAATGAGCAGTACTTGTTACATATAATCCCCAGGTGAGTATATTGGATGTCTTCAGTGATAGTTTGATCACCACGTTTCCATGACCTATCTGATTGATCAAACTCATGCTTTGTTTCATTGTACACAACGACAGAGCATTTCTTGGCATTGTATTCAAATCTCCAAATATGGGCGTGGCACCATCACTGATCATATGCAAGGACTATTTATTGTAAGAACGACGGGCCACGTTATCAAGGTCATGCATGAGTATTTGACCCCGCTAGACCCGTTTAAAGATGGTCACGGGCGTTAATAGAAATTCCAGCGCCTGTGGTTTTCTGCTTACTGCTTTTCTGCCAAAAGACAAAAGTGTCGTAAACTAAATCGATATATCACAAAATACAGAGTGCGCGTAGAGCATGCTATGGCAGATATCAAATGTTATAGATGTGTTGATACTGTGTGGAGAAACCCCAGAAATGTGTTGTCCCAAACGGTGTCCATATGTGTTTCGTTGTGTGTAGGCGTAAGCAAATGGAATTGATTCTTTAAGAAATAAAATAAAATAGTATGGCTATAAAATTATCCGATTTTCTTTGAATTATTGTCGTTACAAGTTGGCTTGGATGTATGGGGTTTCCATTTTACTGGCATGTCTAACCCAGATAAATAGAAGGCAACAGTCCATATAGAAATCCTACACAGCCATGCCAACTACAAAGGACAGTAATGTACAGTTCACATTATAGTGTACGCCTCACAAAATAAATAACCCCTTGCTACAGCCATGCATTAATTTTATATTGTACAATAAACTTGAGAAAAACCCCAATATTTTATCGTCATCCAATGTTCATCTCGTCATCAGAATATGTTAGAAATGCCTAATAGGTGGTTTATAATCCGTCATAATGTACACTACCCAGATATAACGTAATAATCTACCTATCAATCTAACACCTACATACACATTAAACCGCGGACAAATTGTATTATTTATTCTATAACGAGTATAATCTTATCATCTATATAATACTAAAATGTGCGTTTTTGTGCAGTTTTACTTTGAAGCCTTATTTTATACCTAATAATATTAGTTAAGTGATTCTAATACCTTATTTTACTTTAGATGTTAACACTGACATTTTATTTTAATCTTGTTTAAATTTTTAGTGAAAACGCCTTCTTTCTTCCTAAAATAGAACGACTACAACAGCAATATAGTAGTGGCACTAATGCGCTACACCAATGCTTTGGTCACGGCACCACTGTAATAGGCTGAGCTTTTTACAGTTATAAGCTTAACCTCGCGACAACTCAGTAAAGGTTCAATTTGTAGTCGTTGCCTTGTATATGTATAGTGGTAGACTAACGTATTGATCTATGTTCAACTAGCACTCAATGACTAACCATGTGCTAATCCACAACCTACACGTTACTGAATAGTAACATGTATTATAACATATTGGGAAAGGGTCCTCAGAGAAGCCGTTTATACTTGGAGCAGACATGTACGTGTCAGACACAGTGGGTTATGACTTGACGAACCAACCTATACCTATGGTTCAGACGGACGGACAGATAACTCCTTATAAGTTCATGTATATAGGCCTATATATACACACATATGTGGCGTGATCTAGGTAGAAGACGATCTAGATAGAAGACGTTTCCGGTAAAAGACAACGAAATGCAGTGTCAGTGCTAATCTATACTTTTAATATACTGTAATATTTTAATATGATAATTATGAGTTCGATATTTTGATATTAGTTTTAAATGCCCTAAAAGTTCAAATAATTGATTTCTAGAGATGTATAAAGTAGCTGGATAGTGAATAATCACTACGTTTGGAACTAACGGCGTCATAATGCATGGTGCATCACATATGGTATATCCTACACCCTCAATATTGGCGTCATAATGCATGGTGCATCACATATTGTATATCGTACATCACATATTATATATCCTACACCCTCAATATCGGTGTCATAATGCATGGTGCGTCACATATTGTATATCGTACATCACATATTGTATATCCTGCACCCTCAATATCGCCGTCATAATGCATGGTGCATCACATATTGTATATCCCGCACCCTCAATATCGCCGTCATAATGCATGGTGCGTCACATATTGTATATCGTACATCACATATTGTATATCCCACACCCTCAATATCGCCGTCATAATGCATGGTGCATCACATATTGTATATCGTACATCACATATTGTATATCCTGCACCCTCAATATCGCCGTCATAATGCATGGTGCATCACATATTGTATATCCCGCACCCTCAATATCGCCGTCATAATGCATGGTGCATCACATACTGTATATCCTACACCATGCATATCGGCGTAATAATGCATGACGCACCACATACTGTATATCTTACACCATCGATATCGGCGTAATAATGCATGACGCACCACATACTGTATATCTTACACCATCGATATCGGCGTAATAATGCATGACGCACCACATACTGTATATCTTACACCATCGATATCGGCGTAATAATGCATGACGCACCACATACTGTATATCTTACACCATCGATATCGGCGTAATAATGCATGACGCACCACATACTGTATATCTTACACCATCGAATATCCGGTAATAATGCATGACGCACCACATACTGTATATAACTCCACTACACCATCGAATATCAGCACGCAATATGCATGCGCACCACCATACTGCACCTATCCATCATACATCAATATCGGCGTCAATAATGCATGACGCACCACATACTGTATATCCCACACCATCAATATCGCCGTAATAATGCATGACGCACCACATACTGTATATCCAAACCCATCAATATCGCCGTAATAATGCATGACGCACCACATACTGTATATCCTGCACCCTCAATATCACCGTCATAATGCATGGTGCATCACATATGTATATCCCGCCCCTCAATACGCCGTCATAATGCATGGTGCGTCACATATTGTATATCGTACATCACATATTGTATATCCCACACCCTCAATATCGCCGTCATAATGCATGGTGCATCACATTGTATATCGTACATCACATACTGTATATCTTACACCATCGATATCGGCGTAATAATGCATGACGCACCACATACTGTATATCTTACACCATCGATATCGGCGTAATAATGCATGACGCACCACATACTGTATATCTTACACCATCGATATCGGCGTAATAATGCATGACGCACCACATACTGTATATCTTACACCATCGATATCGGCGTAATAATGCATGACGCACCACATACTGTATATCTTACACCATCGATATCGGCGTAATAATGCATGACGCACCACATACTGTATATCTTACACCATCGATATCGGCGTAATAATGCATGACGCACCACATACTGTATATCTTACACCATCGATATCGGCGTAATAATGCATGACGCATCACATACTGTATATCTTACACCATCGATATCTGCGTCATAATGCATGACGCACCACATACTGTATATCTTACACCATCGATATCAGCGGCATAATGCATGGTGCATCACACATCGTATATCCTACACCATTAATTTCGGCGTCATAATGCATGGTGCATCACATATTGTATATCCCACACCCTCAATATCGCCGTCATAATGCATGGTGCATCACATATGGTATATCCTGCACCCTCAATATCGCCGTCATAATGCATGGTGCATCACATATGGTATATCCTACACCCTCAATATCGCCGTCATAATGCATGGTGCATCACATATGGTATATCCTACACCCTCAATATCGCCGTCATAATGCATGGTGCATCACATATTGTATATCCTGCACCCTCAATATCGGCGTCATAATGCATGGTGCATCACACATCGTATATCCTACACCATTAATTTCGGCGTCATAATGCATGGTGTATCAGATATTGTATATCCTACCCCATCACTAGCGGTGTCATAATGCATGGTGCATCACATATTGTATATCCTACACCATCAATATCGGCGTCATAATGCATAGTGCATCACATATTGTATATCCTACACCCTCAATATCGCCGTCATAATGCATTGTGCATCACACATCGTATATCCTACACCATTAATATAGGAGTCATAATACATGGTGCATCATATATGGTATATCCTACACCATCAATATCGGCGTCATAATGCATGGTGCATTACATATTGTATATCCAACATCACATATGGTATATCCAAACACCATGAATACCGGCGTCATAATGCTTGGTGCATCACCTATGGTATATCCTACACCATGAATATCGGCGTCATAATGCATGGTGCATCACATATTGTGTATCATACGCCATGAATAGCGGCGTCATAATGCATGGTGCATCACATATTGTGTATCATACGCCATGAATAGCGGAGTCATAATGCATGGTGCATCACTTATTGTGTATCATACACCATGAATAGCGGCGTCATAATGCATGGTGCATCACATATTGTGTATCATACGCCATGAATAGCGGAGTCATAATGCATGGTGCATCACATATTGTGTATCATGCGCCATCAATATCTGCGTCATTATGCATGGTGCATCACATATGGAATATCCTACACCCTCAATATCGGCGTCATAATGCATGGTGCATCACATATTGTATATCCTACACCATGAATATTGGCGTCATAATGCATGCGCATCACTTATTGTATATTCTAAACCATGAATAGCGGCGTCTAATGCATGGTGCATCACATATTGTATATCCTACACCATGAATATTGGCGTCATAATGCATGCGCATCACTTATTGTATATTCTAAACCATGAATAGCGGCGTCTAATGCATGGTGCATCACATATTGTATATCCTACACCATGAATATCGGCGTCATAATGCATGCGCATCACATATTGTATATCCTAAACCATGAATATCGGCGTCATAATGCATGGTGCATCACATATTGTATATCATACACCATGATATTCGGCGTCATAACGCATAGCGCATCACATATTGTATATCATAAACCATCATAATACGGCGTCATAATGCATGGTGCATCACACATCGTATATCCTACACCATATATCGGCGTCATAATGCATGCGCATCACTTATTGTATATCATAAACCATGAATATCGCGTCATAATGCATGGTGCATCACATATTGTATATCACACCATCAATATCTGCGTCATAATGCATCGTGCATCACATATTGTATCCTACACTCTCAATATCGGCTTCATAATGCATGGTGCATCACATATGGTGTATCCTACATCACTATTGTATATCATACACCCTCAACATCGGCGTCATAATGCATGGTGCATCACATATTGTAATCCTACACCCTCAAATCGGCATCATAAGGCATTGTGCATCACGTATTGTATATCCTACACCATCAATATCGGCATCATAATGCATGTGAATCACGTATTGTATATCCTACACCCTCAAAATCGGCTTCATAATGCATGTGCATCACATATTGTATATCCTACCATCAATATCGGCATCATAATGCATGGTGAATCACGTATTGTATATCATTCACCATGAATATCGGCGTCATAATGCATGGTGCATCACATATTGTATATCCTACACCATCAATATCGGCGTCATAATGCATGGTGCATCACATATTGTATATCCTAACCATCAATATCGGCGTCATAATGCATGGTGCATCACATATTATATATCCTACACCATGAATATCGGCGTCATAATGCGTGCATCACATATTGTATATCCTACACCATCAATATCGGCGTCATAATGCATGGTGCATCACATATTGTATATCCTACACCATCAATATCGGCGTCATAATGCATGGTGCATCACATATTATATATCCTACACCATGAATATCGGCGTCATAATGCATGTGCATCACTTATTGTGTATCCTACACCATGATTATCGGCGTCATAATGCATGGTGCATCACATATTGTGTATCATACACCATGAATATCAGCGTCAAAATGCATGGTGCATCACATATTGTATATCATGCATGATGAATATCGACGTCATAATGCATAGTGCATCACATATTGTATATCATGCATGATGAATATCGGCGTCATAATGCATAGTGCATCACATATTGTATATCATGCATGATGAATATCGGCGTCATAATGCACGGTGCATCACATATTGTATATCCTATACCTTCAATATCGGCGTCATAATGCATAGTACATCACATATTGTATATCATGCATGATGAATATCGACGTCATAATGCATAGTGCATCACATGTTGCATATCCTACACAATGAATATCGACGTCATAATGCACGGTGCATCACATATTATATATCCTATACCGTCAATATCGGCGTCATAATGCATGGTGCATCACATATTGTATATCCTACACCATGAATATCGGCGTCATTATGTACGGTGCATCACATATTGTATATCTTATACCATCAACATGGGCGTCACATGGCATGGCGCATCACATACTGTATATCCTATATCATCAATATCGGCGTCATAATGCATGGTGCATCACATATGTATATCATACATCACATAATTATTATATATCCTAAACCCTCAATATCGGCGTCATAAAGCATGATGTATCACATAGTGTATGTCATACACAATGAATATCGGCGTCATAATGCATGGTGCATCACATATTGTATATCCTACACCATCAATATCGGCGTCATAATGCATGATGCATCATATAGTGTATATACAATACCATGAATATCGGCGTCATAATGCATGGTGCATCACATATGGTATATCCTACACCATCAATATCGGCGTCATATTGTATGGTGCATCATATATGGTATATCCTACACCATCAATATCGGCGTTATAACGCATGGTGCATCACATATGGTATATCCTACACCATCAATATCGGCGTCATAGTGCATGGTGAATCACATATGGTATATCCTACACCATGAATATTGGCGTCATAATGCATGCGCATCACTTATTGTATATTCTAAACCATGAATAGCGGCGTCTAATGCATGGTGCATCACATATTGTATATCCTACACCATGAATATCGGCGTCATAATGCATGGTGCATCACATATGGTATATCCTACACCATGAATATCGGCGTCATAATGCATGGTGCATCACATATTGTATATCATGCATGATGAATATCGACGTCATAACGCATAGTGCATCACATATTGTATATCATACACCATCAATAACGGCGTCATGATGCATGGTGCATCACACATCGTTTATCCTACTCCATATATATCGGCGTCTTAATGCATGGTGCATCACTTATTGTATATCATGCATGATGAATATCGCGTCATGATGCATGGTGGATCACATATTGTATAGCGTACACCATCAATATCTGCGTCATAATGCATCGTGCATCACATATTGTATATCCTACACTCTCAATATCGGCTTCATAATGCATGGTGCATCACATATGGTGTATCCTACATCACATATTGTATATCATACACCCTCAACATCGGCGTCATAATGCATGGTGCATCACATATTGTATATCCTACACCCTCAAAATCGGCATCATAAGGCATTGTGCATCACGTATTGTATATCCTACACCATCAATATCGGCATCATAATGCATGGTGTATCACGTATTGTATATCCTACACCCTCAAAATCGGCATCATAAGGCATTGTGCATCACGTATTGTATATCCTACACCATCAATATCGGCATCATAATGCATGGTGCATCACGTATTGTATATCCTACACCCTCAAAATCGGCTTCATAATGCATGGTGCATCACATATTGTATATCCTACACCATCAATATCGGCATCATAATGCATGGTGAATCACGTATTGTATATCATTCACCATGAATATCGGCGTCATAATGCATGGTGCATCACATATTGTATATCCTACACCATCAATATCGGCGTCATAATGCATGGTGCATCACATATTGTATATCCTACACCATCAATATCGGCGTCATAATGCATGGTGCATCACATATTGTATATCCTACACCATGAATATCGGCGTCATAATGCATGTGCATCACTTATTGTGTATCATACGCCATGAATAGCGGCGTCATAATGCATGGTGCATCACACATTGTGTATCATACGCCATGAATAGCGGCGTCATAATGCATGGTGCATCACATATTGTGTATCATACGCCATGAATAGCGGAGTCATAATGCATGGTGCATCACTTATTGTGTATCATACGCCATGAATAGCGGCGTCATAATGCATGGTGCATCACATATTGTGTATCATACGCCATGAATAGCGGAGTCATAATGCATGGTGCATCACATATTGTGTATCATGCGCCATCAATATCTGCGTCATTATGCATGGTGCATCACATATGGAATATCCTACACCCTCAATATCGGCGTCATAATGCATGGTGCATCACATATTGTATATCCTACACCATGAATATTGGCGTCATAATGCATGCGCATCACTTATTGTATATTCTAAACCATGAATATCGGCGTCATAATGCATGGTGCATCACATATTGTATATCCTACACCATGAATATCGGCGTCATAATGCATGGTGCATCACATATTGTATATCCTACACCATGAATATCGGCGTCATAATGCATGTGCATCACTTATTGTGTATCATACGCCATGAATAGCGGCGTCATAATGCATGGTGCATCACATATTGTGTATCATACGCCATGAATAGCGGCGTCATAATGCATGGTGCATCACATATTGTGTATCATACGCCATGAATAGCGGCGTCATAATGCATGGTGCATCACATATTGTGTATCATACGCCATGAATAGCGGAGTCATAATGCATGGTGCATCACATATTGTGTATCATGCGCCATCAATATCTGCGTCATTATGCATGGTGCATCACATATGGAATATCCTACACCCTCAATATCGGCGTCATAATGCATGGTGCATCACATATTGTATATCCTACACCATGAATATTGGCGTCATAATGCATGCGCATCACTTATTGTATATTCTAAACCATGAATAGCGGCGTCTAATGCATGGTGCATCACATATTGTATATCCTACACCATGAATATTGGCGTCATAATGCATGCGCATCACTTATTGTATATTCTAAACCATGAATAGCGGCGTCTAATGCATGGTGCATCACATATTGTATATCCTACACCATGAATATTGGCGTCATAATGCATGCGCATCACTTATTGTATATTCTAAACCATGAATAGCGGCGTCTAATGCATGGTGCATCACATATTGTATATCCTACACCATGAATATTGGCGTCATAATGCATGCGCATCACTTATTGTATATTCTAAACCATGAATAGCGGCGTCTAATGCATGGTGCATCACATATTGTATATCCTACACCATGAATATTGGCGTCATAATGCATGCGCATCACTTATTGTATATTCTAAACCATGAATAGCGGCGTCTAATGCATGGTGCATCACATATTGTATATCCTACACCATGAATATCGGCATCATAATGCATGATGCATCACATACTGTATATCCTACACCCTCAATATCGGCTTCATAATGTATGTTGCATCACATATGGTATATCTTACACAATGAATATCGGCGTCATAATGTACGGTGCATCACATATTGTATATCCTATACCATCAACATCGGCGTGACATGGCATGGCGCATCACATACTGTATATCCTATATCATCAATATCGGCGTCATAATGCATGTTGCATCACATATTGTATATCCTTCTCCATGAATATCGGCGTCATAATGCATGGTGCATCACGTATTGTATATCCTACACCATGAATATCTGCGTCATAATGCATGGTGCATCACATATTGTATATCCTACACCATGAATATCTGCGTCATAATGCATGGGGCATCACATATTGTATATCCTACACCCTCAATATCGACGTCGTAATGCATGGTGCATCACATATTGTATATCCTACACCCTCAATATCGGCGTCATAATGCATGGTGCATCACGTATTGTATATCCTTACACCATCAATATCGGCATCATAATGCATTGTGCATCACGTATTGTATATCCTTACACCATCAATATCGGCATCATAATGCAGTGTGCATCACGTATTGTATATCATTCACCATGAATATCGGCGTCATAATGCATGATGCATCACATATTGTATATCATACACCATGAATATCGGCGTCATAATGCATGGTGTATCACATATTGTATATCATACACCATGAATATCGGCGTCATAATGCATGATGCATCACATATTGTATATCATGCATGATGAATATCGACGTCATAACGCATGATGCATCACATATTGTATATCATACACCATGAATATCGGCGTCATAATGCATGATGCATCACATATTGTATATCATACACCATGAATATCGGCGTCATAATGCATGGTGCATCACATATTGTTTATCCTACTCCATGAATATCGGCGTCATAATGCATGTGCATCACTTATTATATATTCTACACCATGAATAGCGGAATCATAATGTATGGTGCATCACATATCGTATATCCTACACCCTCAATATCGCCGTCATAATGCATGGTGCGTCACAAATGGTATATCCTACACCCTCAATATCGACTTCATAATGTATGGTGCATCACATATGGTATATCCTACACCCTCAATATCGGCTTCATAATGCATGTTGCATCACATATGGTATATCCTACACCCTCAATATCGACTTCATAATGTATGGTGCATCACATATGGTATATCCTACACCCTCAATATCGACGTCATAATGCATGTTGCATCACATATTGTATATCCTACACCATGAATATCGGCGACATAATGCATGATGCATCACATGTTTTCTATCGTACTCAATGAATATCGGCGTCATAATGTATGGTGCATCACATATGGTTATATCCTACACCATCAATATCGGCGTCATATTGCATGGTGAATCACATAATTTATATACTACACACTCGATATCGGCGTCATAATGCATGGTGCATCACATATTGTATATCCTACACCCTCAATATCGGCTTCATAATGCATGGTGCATCACGTATTGTATATCCTACACCTTCAATATCGGCGTCATAATGCATGGTGCATCACATATTGTATATCTTACACCCTCAATATCGGCTTCATAATGCATGGTGCATCACGTATTGTATATCCTACAAATATATATAATTTGGGTTTGAAAACGAAACCACTAGTCCAAACCACAAGCGTCTGTGGATATTCCACGGTGAACCCAGTGCTTATAGCTGTGACATCAAAATTGTGCAAAATAATAGATTACAGGAGAATGAGTGCCAGGTAATAACAATTAGTAAGGAAAGTCGTTATGTCAGATGTCGTCATTGCCTTCGTGGCTTTCAAAATAATATTTTAGAATCAAAGCAAAAATGCTTATAAACGTAGGTGTAAGTGGAGCATTCATCATCAAATTAAATATTTAAATTACATTCAGAGTATCCCGGTATGTGAATGGTATATTTAGCGAGACCATAAGAAACTGAATTGATCAATATGCATACTGGTGAACATGTTTCGTGTGCTTCAATAGTGACTCTGATACTGTTCTTTTGTGGCAAACTATTTTGGGGAACATAGATTGGGACTGTATGGTGGCATATGGACATAGATTGGACTGTATGGTGGCATATGGACATATATTGGGACTGTATGGTGGCATATGGACATATATTGGGACTGTATGGTGGCATATGGACATATATTGGGACTGTATGGTGGCATATGGACATAGATTGGGACTGTATGGTGGCATATGGACATAGATTGGGACTGTATGGTGGCATATGGACTTAGATTGGGACTGTATGGTGGCATATGGACATAGATTGGGACTGTATGGTGGCATATGAACATAGATTGGGACTGTATGGTGGCATATGGACATAGATTGGGACTGTATGGTGGCATATGGACATAGATTGGGACTGTATGGTGGCATATGGACATATATTGGACTGAATGGTGGCATATGGACATATATTGGGACTGTATGGTGGCATATGGACATAGATTGGGACTGTATGGTGGCATATGGACATAGATTGGGACTGTATGGTGGCATATGGACTTAGATTGGGACTGTATGGTGGCATATGGACATAGATTGGGACTGTATGGTGGCATATGAACATAGATTGGGACTGTATGGTGGCATATGGACATAGATTGGGACTGTATGGTGGCATATGGACATAGATTGGGACTGTATGGTGGCATATGGACATAGATTGGGACTGTATGGTGGCATATGAACATAGATTGGGACTGTATGGTGGCATATGGACATAGATTGGGACTGTATGGTGGCATATGGACATAGATTGGGACTGTATGGTGACATATGGACATAGATTGGGACTGTATGGTGGCATATGGACATAGATTGGGACTGTATGGTGGCATATGGACATAGATTGGGACTGTATGGTGGCATATGGACATAGATTGGGACTGTATTGTGGCATATGAACATAGATTGGGACTGTATGGTGGCATATGGACATAGATTGGGACTGTATGGTGGCATATGAACATAGATTGGGACTGTATGGTGGCATATGGACATAGATTGGGACTGTATGGTGGCATATGGACATATATTGGGACTGTATGGTGGCATATGGACATAGATTGGGACTGTATGGTGGCATATGGAAATAGATTGGGACTGTATGGTGGCATATGGACATAGATTGGGACTGTATGGTGAAATATGGACATAGATTGGGACTGTATGGTGGCATATGGACATAGATTGGGACTGTATGGTGGCATATGGACATAGATTGGGACTGTATGGTGGCATATGAACATAGATTGGGACTGTATGGTGGCATATGGACATAGATTGGGACTGTATGGTGGCATATGGACATAGATTGGGACTGTATGGTGACATATGGACATAGATTGGGACTGTATGGTGGCATATGGACATAGATTGGGACTGTATGGTGGCATATGGACATAGATTGGGACTGTATGGTGGCATATGGACATAGATTGGGACTGTATGGTGGCATATGAACATAGATTGGGACTGTATGGTGGCATATGGACATAGATTGGGACTGTATGGTGGCATATGAACATAGATTGGGACTGTATGGTGGCATATGGACATAGATTGGGACTGTATGGTGGCATATGGACATATATTGGGACTGTATGGTGGCATATGGACATAGATTGGGACTGTATGGTGGCATATGGACATAGATTGGGACTGTATGGTGGCATATGGACATAGATTGGGACTGTATGGTGGCATATGGAAATAGATTGGGACTGTATGGTGGCATATGGGCATAGATTGGGACTGTATGGTGAAATATGGACATAGATTGGGACTGTATGGTGGCATATGGACATAGATTGGGACTGTATGGTGGCATATGGACATAGATTGGGACTGTATGGTGGCATATGGACATAGATTGGGACTGTATGGTGGCATATGAACATAGATTGGGACTGTATGGTGGCATATGGACATAGATTGGGACTGTATGGTGGCATATGAACATAGATTGGGACTGTATGGTGGCATATGGACATAGATTGGGACTGTATGGTGGCATATGGACATAGACACCGTTATCAAAAATGAGAAAATATTTGGTGTGTGTTTTACGTTTATTTATCGTCGCTACCGGTTTCCCATATGAGCGACGTATCCTGAAGAGGTTAGTCATTTTAGATTTTTGGAGGATAATGCATTGATACAGACAGAGATCCATTCCAGAGTCCCCTCTGGTTCTTTTACGTGCACGATGTAAACACCGTCACGAGACCTCGGTTTAAAGTCCCAACTGAAAGACTGTTAATTTTATTAGGGTCAGACGGGGGGATCGAACATGCGATCCCTGGATTACCAGCCCAGCGTGTTACCACTGGACTACAGATCCCCTGATTACCGGTCCAGCGTGTTACCACTGGACTATATATCCCATTTCGTGGAAGTCGTGATAGCACAGTGGATGCGCGTTCGCTTCAGGTGCGTGCGAAATGTCCGGAGTTCAAGCCCCGCTGGAGCTGTTACGATTGTGCTCTTAGGCAAGGCATTTAAAATCTACATTGCCTCTTCTCTCTGCTTCGTGGCGATGGATTCCATCAGGAATGAGGTAACGAGAGTGATTAATGTAAGTTGTAAGAACTTGTTTCGCAACGAGCTAAAATAAATGTGTATAAACTAAACTACATATCCCTGAATTACCAGTCCAGGGTTTTGACCACTGAACTACAGATCCCTGGATTACCAGTCCAGCATGTTACCACTGGACTACAGATCCCTGGATTACCGGTCGAGCGTGTTATCACTGAACTACAGATCCCTGGATTACCAGTCCAGTATGTTAACCACTGGACTACAGATCCCTGGAATACCAGTCCAGCATGTTACTACTGGACCACATATCCCTGGATTACCAGTCCAACGTGTTAACCACTGGACTACAGATCCCTGGATTACCAGTCCAACGTGTTAACCACTGGACTATAGATCCCTGGATTACCAGTCCAGCATGTTACCACTGGACTACAGATCCTTGGATTGCCAGTCCAGCCTGTTACCACTGGACCACAAATCCCTGGATTACCAGTCCAACGTGTTAACCACTGGACTACAGATCCCTGGATTACCAGTCCAACGTGTTAACCACTGGACTATAGATCCCTGGATTACCAGTCCAGCATGTTACCACTGAACTACAGATCCCTGGATTACCAGTCCAGTGTGTTACCACTGGACTACAGATTCCTGGATTACCAGTCCAGCGTGCTACCAATGGACTACAGATCCCTGGATTACCAGTCCAGCGTGCTACCAATGGACTACAGATCCATGTATTACCAGTCCAGCGTGTTACCAATGGACTACAGATCCATGTATTACCAGTCCAGCGTGTTACCATGGACAACATATCCCTGAATTACCAGTCCAGTGTTACTGATCTACAGATCCCTGGATTACCAGTCCAGTGTGTAACCACTGGACTACAGATCCCTGGTTTACCAGTCCAGCGTGTTAACCACTGGACTACAGATCCCTGGATTACCAGTCCAGCGTGTTACCACTGTACTACAGATCACTGGATTACCAGTACAGCGTGTTACCATGGACAACAGATCCCTGGAGTACCAGTCCAGCATGTTACTACTGGACTACAGATCCCTGGATTACCAGTCCAGCGTGTTACCACTGTACTACAGATCCGTACCGTTTAAAGCAGGCTATTGTATTTCCTAAAGTTAACCTGTTATCTAGATTTCCGTGTACTTAATTTAATTTAGTTCCTCTTTCGTTTTCGGAGTAAACTCTGTCTATAGGCAGTAGATATTATAAGTATTCGCGTATGGATAACAACACGGATGATTCATTTCTTATTATGGACGACTCGCCAGGACACAGAAGAAGGAACAGGAGTATTTTAGACAGTAAATAATTCTAGTTGATTCAAATTGTTCATAAACTATTAGATATAAATAAACTAAACTAAATTATTAAAAGTGCAGATTTTAACTTTGTAATTATATAGTTACAAGCTTCATGTTATTATGGCGGTGTTACTATAATTATATACAATTATTATTACTAGGCCTGAACATGTACATAGGAATAATGATGTTTAAACGTCATTTTCATACTTTCGGTTTCCGTAGGCTGGAAATGGGATAACGTGTTTGTTTCAATCTTGTGTTATCTGTTCATGTGTGTTTGATGGTTTATTCTGCTTATACCTAGTCCTATATATAAGACCTCTACATAAACAGTTGTTTCTGTTATTTCGAGGTCTTATCGTTAAAGCTCATGTTCGCATAGTGCTCACTTTCCGCCCTGATCGGATGGCGGGATTTCTGACCAATATGTTGAAGCTTTTCGGACATGAACGGTTATAAATGTGTGCATTGGTGTTAAGAATAATCATAAATATAGATATTAAGAACGTTTAAAATATATTGTCTTACCGTTGTGCATATCATTTAGCTGTTTGAAGTCGACAGGTGAGATTCTCCCACTTTTTCTGCGGAGTCTTCACAAAAGAAATCCGAATGAATCTTTTGCTAGTTCATTTCATACAACGGTATGTGTGTTCATCTTGTTAGCAATTTTAATTTATAAAAACGACTTTAGAATATAAAATATGCTACACGTAATTGAGGCTTAGCGTTTAGACTTTGAAAATGCCTTGATAGTAAAATGTCACATTTTCCAACCGAATTGGTAGGGGCCACCATGTAAATGTTCCAAGATGCGTTATCCTGTGGTTTAGGGACTGACATAATTAGTCGCATTTGACATGATAGGGGATCGCATTGGACAAAGCATTTGACACCATATGTCTTATTTTAATGTCCCCGAGCCTCAACTAAAAATCCATTATGATTATATATGAACTAATTATAGAAAGAGTTTCAGCTTCCTTGTATGAACGTTTGTAAATGTACTTGACTATCAGCTTCCTTGTATGAACGTTTGTAAATGTACTTGACTATCAGCTTCCTTGTATGAACGTTTATAAATGTACTTGACTATCAGCTTCCTTGTATGAACGTTTGTAAATGTACTTGACTATCAGCTTCCTTGTATGAACGTTTGTAAATGTACTTGACTATCAGCTTCCTTGTATGAACATTTGTAAATGTACTTGACTATCAGCTTCCTTGTATGAACGTTTGTAAATGTACTTGACTATCAGCTTCCTTGTATGAACGTTTGTAAATGTACTTGACTATCAGCTTCCTTGTATGAACGTTTATAAATGTACTTGACTATCAGCTTCCTTGTATGAACGTTTGTAAATGTACTTGACTATCAGCTTCCTTGTATGAACGTTTGTAAATGTACTTGACTATCAGCTTCCTTGTATGAACATTTGTAAATGTACTTGACTATCAGCTTCCTTGTATGAACGTTTGTAAATGTACTTGACTATCAGCTTCCTTGTATGAACGTTTATAGTTTCGTGCACGAGATTTCGCGCCACTTGAATGAATTTTGTTGTCACCTGTCGAATATTTTGAATCTTGAATCCTAAATTTGTGGTAGTGTTCTGTGGAAAATTTGAGCTTTATAATTATTTCGGTTTGCAACATATCAATATGGAATAATCAAAAAGGAATACGTTAGTTAAAACGTTAGTTCGGCCCTTTACGACCCGACCCGCTTTAGCGGCTTTTCATTTGAAAAATTGATTATTGACCATATCTAGTTGCATTATTATTAATTGCTCTTTAGCAGACAGTTCAGCTGTATTGTCGTTAATATCGTCGTAAATTGTCATAAGTGTGCTAGTTATGGCACACACTTTACGTAACGGGAGTCGTGTAGACTACAAACTGTTACATCATGGTGACGGGATTCAGTATGAGCCGCATACTAAACTTTATAATGATGGGGCGGTCGAGGTGAATCTGGTTTTTCTCCAGTGCGTGAGGAAAAACCAGGTTTACCAAGTTGTTTACCAGAAAGTGATTCGGAGTCGGGAGATGACGCGGAAACGGCGGAGATGTTGAACGAGCTAGAGCAGCTGAAGAAAGAAAAACAAGCCTTGCAGAAGCAGAAGGAGAAACAATGTCTCAGACAGGAACTGCAGAAAGCCAGGAAGGAAGTGAAGCAGTTACTATAGGATAAGAGAACTTACCAATCGTGTACCATACAGCAGCAGCTTCTTATAATACTGGATAAATACGTCTTGTCAGGCGTACAATCAGAGCGTGTATGGCGTGCTTGCTTCGTTCACCCCCGGATCTAGAATGCCTCACTTCCGGTCCAGACGGTGTCTCTATCTTGAACCCAATTGCCATTCACTACACTCCTCCCCACTTTATCTGGAAGGACTTCCTCCACATCCTTCTGGCAATGGGTCTGTTCTTCAGGCACAATCGGTCTGACCGGCTTGTGACATCTCTCGACGGAAATGACATTCTCTGGACCTACTTGGTGTCTGACCCCCAAGTAGGTATCTTCCAAGTTTTCTACTTTTCCTGGGCAGGCTTTAGCGGTTAACCAGTACTAAGTCCCTCTATGGCTTAGTGTCTTACCCCTAAGCTTACACCTACCTTTCCTGGACAAGCCTAGCCTCCATAAGCGGTTAACCAGTACTACGTCCATCGATGACTCCTTCCCTGGCTTGGTGTCTTACACCTAAGCTTACACCTACCTTTCCTGGGCAAGCCTATATAAGCAGTTAACCAGTACTACGTCCCTCAATGAACCCCCCTCTGGTTTAGTGCCTTACATCTAAGCCATAATTCCAAGAGATGCTCCAAGCATTTCTACTGTTCCTGGGCAAGCTTTAGCCGACTTAAGCGGTTCACGAGTACTAAGTCTCTCACCGGACCCGAATCCAGCTCTGGCTTAGTGCCTTACCCCTAAGCCATAATTACATGCAATCCGGTCCTTTCGGTCGGCTTACTTGGGAGGTTGATGATGCAAGTAAAGACGACGTGCGTTTTCCACTGCCGTCTTCATCACATCATCCCATTTGCCTCCCCTGATCCTGGCCACTTCTTCCGCAACCATGCCAATTAGGGCTGGCGTGGTCCGTTTATGTCCAAAGAAGTGGAAATATGGAGCATCTGTTTCCAGCAACAACCGGGACCCCTCCATTTCCTTTGCCATAAGGATGTGGTCCTTGTGTTGCTCCCTAACGAACTGATGGACCAACCTGGTATAACCAAAGTATGTGTTTGGGTAGTGTTCCAGCCATTGTCTGACAATGCTGGAATCCCCACTAAAGCAATGCAGATGTATAAGCTGCTCCCGCTTAACACTGGCCAGTAGAACAAATAGCAGGCTAGTGTAGACCTCACCATTGTCTACTCCGGTCATCCCTCTGCAATGGAGGACAAGCACATGTCTAGCCTGGAGAATCCCCAGGGTTTGCCTCAGCGTCTGCATCTGTCCAGACCCCTTTTCAACTGGTTCGGTGTGGTCTAACCCCACCTCACCAAGTCCGGATACATCCGGGTTTTCTAGGAGCAGTCGCAGCCGCTTGAGGTCGGATTCTGTAGCCTCCTTTTTGGGGTGTAATCCCACACAGATTACCACCCCCTGTCCCTTCCAGGTATCGACTTCCTCGGGAGTTGGGTATGTTTCGGGGTCACAGAAATTTGCGACTACCCCGACCAATCTCACCGCATGGTCTTTGTCCGCTGTTGCTGAGTCACATATCGTTGCCAAACTAGAATCCCGAGGAAGCCTATATTCTATGCGGGTTCGATCTAGGTGGCAGTGACTGTCAACTGCTTCAGGGATCCTCTCCACCTGAGCCATTTCGTCCTTCGTTAGGGAGAACTCATCCATAAAGGACTGTCGTTGTTGGGGTTTCAACACTGAGAGTAGGTCCAGCAGAATTCTCCAGTTCACCAGGAGAGCCGGCGAGTTACCGGATGGTCTAACCATCCAGCCCGTTGGAGTGACCTCCCCTAGGGCCACACACATGATCTCCATGGCTTGCCTTGGTAACGGACCTAGGACCACTCTCAGAGCAGGCAGATTAGTCAGTAGCTCCACGTATCGCATAAGGTCATGCAAAGTGGCGCGATGACCGAGCATCCATATTGTGACTAACCTCAGCGCCGTCACCCTGCGATCTGTAATGTCGTCGGACATTACCTCCAGCTGAAAGATACCTGGAAGATGGCAGCTGAACGCATGTACCTGCTGCCATTTCCCAGGGCACTCTGGTACTGGGCACCGACGAACCAGCATATTCTCCTCCGGCCTACATTCTCTGGAGCTACCAGGTGATGTCACTGTGGCAGCACCAACTGTACGACCCACAGGTAACATCACCTGGTCTACCCGGCTTCGCTTATTTGGGTATGATTGGGTGGTGTTATGTTCGGTGACTGAGAGGTCTCTTCCACTCCTCTCCGAAACCGATTCCTCCCTGTAGGGCATCCTATATGTCCATAATGACCTTGACCTCTACCCACAGCTGCTTTACCGGATAGCCTTTCCTTCGGGTAATGGCGAGAACGATGACCTGCACCTCTATGCCTAGGCTGCCTCCCGCATTCAAGCGTCACTCGTTCATCCTGCCATGGCCGTCCACCTCTACTCGGCCGTCCCCGACCTCCAGAAGGCCGATGGTCACCACCCCTCCTAGATTCCCCCATATGAGAGTGATGGCCTCGTCCAGGCTGCCCCTGTTTGGGTCTGGCACCCTCATACCCCTTAGGGACCGAGCTGCGGGCCTGACCCTCGCACTCAGCCGTCTTGGGTTCATTCCGAACCCGGACTGGAGATCTGCACTCCACCTCCAGACAGATCTCGCTGTCCGATGCCAACAGCATCCGCGGAATCCAATTCCATGGATTCCAGATTCTCCCCGCTACGCTCAATACTGGGGTCCTCCTTTAACCTCACATCCCTCCGACAACTAGGTCCGGAATCCTTGGGAGTGACCGGTTTCTTAACCCCAATATCCTGGATATTTTCCCGTATCCACGTGCGGGAGTGGAACTGCAGATTCTCTGCAGTTCGCGCCGCTAACCGGCGCCACTTGGCATTGTTCTTCGCCTTAGACAATGCCACCTGTCCCAACAGAGCCTGAACACGCTGTTCGGTCGTGGACCTGAAGCAGCGGTTCAGCCCATCTACCAACGACAGGGGAGGCAACAATCACCAGTCCAGCCTATTAACCACTGGACTACATATCCCTGGATTACCAGTCCAGCGTGTTACCACTGGGCTACAGATCCCTGGATTACCAGTCCAGCGTGTTACCATGGAAAACAGATCCCTGGAGTACCAGTCCAGCATGTTACTACTGGACTACAGATCCCTGGATTACCAGTCCAGCGTGTTACCATGGACAACAGATCCCTGGATTACCAGTCCAGCGTGTTACCACTGATCCCTGGATTACCAGTCCAGCGTGTTACCACTGATCCCTGGATTACCAGTCCAGCGTGTTACCACTGATCCCTGGATTACCAGTCCAGCGTGTTACCACTGATCCCTGGATTACCAGTCCAGCGTGTTACCACTGTACTACAGATCCCTGGATTACCAGTCCAGCGTGTTACCACTGTACTACAGATCCCTGGATTACCAGTCCAGCGTGTTACTACTGGACCACAGATCCCTGGATTACCAGTCCAGCGTGTTAACCACTGGACTACAGATCCCTGGATTACCAGTACAGCGTGTTACCACGGGACTACAGAACCATGGATTACCAGTCCAACGTGTTACCACTGGACAACAGATCCCTGGAGTACCAGTCCAGCATGTTACTACTGGACCACAGATCCCTGGATTACAAGTCTAGCGTGTTATCACTGAACTACAGATCCCTGGATTACCAGTCCAGCCTATTAACCACTGGACTACAGATCCCTGGATTACCAGTCCAGCGTGTTACCATGGAAAACATATCCCTGAATTACCAGTCCAGTGTTACTGGACTACAGATCCCTGGATTACTAGTCCAGCGTGTAACCACTGGACTACAGATCCCTGGATTACCAGTCCAGCGTGTTACCATGGATAACAGATCCCTGAATTACCAGTCCAGCGTGTTAACCACTGGACAACAGATCCCTGGATTACCAGTCCAGCGTGTTAACCACTGGACTACAGATCCCTGGATTACCAGTACAGCGTGTTACCACTGGACTACAGATCCCTGGATTACCAGTCCAGCGTGTTAACCACTGGACTACAGATCCCTGGATTACCAGTACAGCGTGTTACCACTGGACTATAGATCCCTGGATTACCAGTCCAGCGTGTAACCACTGTACTACAGATCCCTGGATTACCAGTCCAGCATGTTAACCACTGTACTACAGATCCCTGGATTACCAGTCCAGCGTGTAACCACTGTACTACAGATCCCTGGATTACCAGTACAGCGTGTTACCACTGTACTACAGATCCCTGGATTACCAGTCCAGCGTGTTACCACTGTACTACAGATCCGTCTGTAGTAGCATTGTTTAAACAGATTAGAAATGCTATACGGTTACATCTCTTTAACCGTTTAAAGCAGGCTATTGTATTTCCTAAAGTTAACCTGTTATCTAGATTTCCGTGTACTTAATTTAATTTAATTTACTTCCTCTTTCGTTTTCGGAGTAAACTCTGTCTATAAGGCAGTAGATATTATAAGTATTCGCGTATGGATAACAACACGGATGATTCATTTCTTATTATGGACGACTCGCCAGGACACAGCAGAAGGAACAGGAGTATTTTAGACAGTAAATAATTCTAGTTGATTCAAATTGTTCATAAACTATTAGATATAAATAAACTAAACTAAATTATTAAAAGTGCAGATTTTAACTTTGTAATTATATAGTTACAAGCTTCATGTTATTATGGCGGTGTTACTATAATTATATACAATTATTATTACTAGGCCTGAACATGTACATAGGAATAATGATGTTTAAACGTCATTTTCATACTTTCGGTTTCCGTAGGCTGGAAATGGGATAACGTGTTTGTTTCAATCTTGTGTTATCTGTTCATGTGTGTTTGATGGTTTATTCTGCTTATACCTAGTCCTATATATAAGACCTCTACATAAACAGTTGTTTCTGTTATTTCGAGGTCTTATCGTTAAAGCTCATGTTCGCATAGTGCTCACTTTCCGCCCTGATCCGATGGCGGGATTTCTGACCAATATGTTGAAGCTTTTCGGACATGAACGGTTATAAATGTGTGCATTGGTGTCAAGAATAATCATAAATATAGATATTAAGAACGTTTAAAATATATTGTCTTACCGTTGTGCATATTATTTAGCTGTTTGAAGTCGACAGGTGAGATTCTCCCACTTTTTCTGCGGAGTCTTCACAAAAGAAATCCGAATGAATCTTTTGCTAGTTCATTTCATACAACGGTATGTGAGTTCATCTTGTTAGCAATTTTAATTTATAAAAACGACTTTAGAATATAAAATATGCTACACGTAATTGAGGCTTAGCGTATAGACTTTGAAAATGCCTTGATAGTAAAATGTCACATTTTTCAACCGAATTGGTAGGGGCCACCATGTAAATGTTCCAAGATGCGTTATCCTGTGTTTTAGGGACTGACATAATTAGTCGCATTTGACATGATAGGGGTTCGCATTGGACAAAGCATTTGACACCATATGTCTTATTTTAATGTCCCCGAGCCTCAACTAAAAATCCATTATGATTATATATGAATCAATTATAGAAAGAGTTTCAGCTTCCTTGTATGAACGTTTGTAAATGTACTTGACTATCAGCTTCCTTGTATGAACGTTTGTAAATGTACTTGACTATCAGCTTCCTTGTATGAACGTTTGTAAATGTATTTGACTATCAGCTTCCTTGTATGAACGTTTGTAAATGTATTTGACTATCAGCTTCCTTGTATGAACGTTTGTAAATGTACTTGACTATCAGCTTCCTTGTATGAACGTTTGTAAATGTATTTGACTATCAGCTTCCTTGTATGAACGTTTGTAAATGTATTTGACTATCAGCTTCCTTGTATGAACGTTTGTAAATGTACTTGACTATCAGCTTCCTTGTATGAACGTTTGTAAATGTATTTGACTATCAGCTTCCTTGTATGAACGTTTGTAAATGTATTTGACTATCAGCTTCCTTGTATGAACGTTTGTAAATGTACTTGACTATCAGCTTCCTTGTATGAACGTTTGTAAATGTATTTGACTATCAGCTTCCTTGTATGAACGTTTGTAAATGTATTTGACTATCAGGGCTGAAACTAAACAGTGTACACTATATCCTAACCCTATGTGGGTTTCCATCAACTATCCAAAATACATTTGTTCATATCTGAATAGTTTGTGTACTAGTCGTTGCTGACCCGAATCACCACCCATCAAAATGCTTAGTAGACCAACTAGGTTTGCAAGACGAAATCTTTTATTCGGCTCGTCGTAATTCGCGGACAAAGCTAGTGATATCGATTAGACGGTTGTTTTATAGTTTACATAATGATATCGATTAGTCGGTTATTTGAGGTCATGGCATACACATAATAACAATATTACTGCTTCTGCTTCTAACGTTCTTGGTTCGATGAGAACGTTTAAATACAAACTTAAATGTTCTACTTTCAATACTATTTACATATCTTATATAACACATTTACTTCAATATAGTATCAATAGTATGGGACAGCTGTACCCAATATGATAAGGATACCTTAGAGGTTGGGTTTCACTTTGTTTTATAGATTACATAGTGCTGTGTGTTTTACGTTTATTTATCGTCGATACCGGTTGCCTATATGAGCGATGCCTCCTGAAGAGATTGGGTCATTTTAGAATTTTGGAGGATAGTGCAATGATACAGACAGAGACACATTCCAGAACCTCCTCTGGTTCTTTTACTTGCATGGTGTAAAGCACCGACACGAGACCTCGGTTTAGAGTCCCATCTGAAAGAATGTTAATGTTATTTGGATCAGACGGCGGGGGGGGGTCGAACCTGCGACCCCTTTATTCCCAGTTCACCGTGTTAACCACTAGTACTGGACTACGTATCCGTCTCTTACAATACTATACATTGTGTTATGGAGTAGACGGTTGCTTTATAGTTTGCATAGTGCTACCGAGTGTGTTGGCTGCAAGAATGTCTCGTAGACACGGTCACCCATGTGTTTGATATTAATGTGCCGCATAGAAGCCAGCATTGATAAATACTAGTACCCTCTTTGTTATCTAAAGTTTGGTCAAGGACGATCCCGTTTCCTTTACCAGATGTAGATGGACGTGTGTTGACTAGTTTAGTAATGCGTACTTATTTTATACATATCAGATTACATATCCAATATTTGCATGCGGTATTGATTGACTGTTATCATTGCTTCAGTAATGATTCTGATTACAATGAATGTCATTTTGGTGTGTGGAAAGATTATAACAAGATCTATTGTAAGATTATAACAAGATCTATTGGTAGATTATAACGATATATCTTGTAAGATTATAACGATATATCTTGTAAGATTATAACGAGATATATATTGGTAGATTATAACGATATATATTGTAAGATTATAACGATATATATTGTAAGATTATAACGATATATATTGTAAGATTATAACGATATATCTTGTAAGATTATAACGATATATATTGTAAGATTATAACGATATATATTGGTAGATTATAACGATATATATTGGTAGATTATAACGATATATCTTGTAAGATTATAACGATATATGTTGTAAGATTATAACGATATATATTGTAAGATTATAACGATATATGTTGTAAGATTATAACGATATATATTGTAAGATTATAACGATATATGTTGTAAGATTATAACGATATATGTTGTAAGATTATAACGATATATATTGTAAGATTATAACGATATATATTGTAAGATTATAACGATATATGTTGTAAGATTATAACGATATATATTGTAAGATTATAACGATATATATTGTAAGATTATAACGATATATATTGTAAGATTATAACGATATATATTGGTAGATTATAACGATATATATTGGTAGATTATAACGATATATATTGGTAGATTATAACGATATATATTGGTAGATTATAACGATATATATTGTAAGATTATAATGATATATATTGTAAGATTATAACGATATATCTTGTAAGATTATAACGATATATATTGGTAGATTATAACGATATATATTGGTAGATTATAACGATATATATTGTAAGATTATAACGATATATCTTGTAAGATTATAACGATATATATTGTAAGATAATAACGATATATATTATAAGATTATAACGATATATATTGTAAGATTATAACGATATATATTGTAAGATTATAACGATATATCTTGTAAGATTATAACGAGATATATTGTAAGATTATAACGAGATATATCATAAGATTATAACGAGATATATCATAAGATTATAGCGAGATATATCATAAGATTATAACGATATATATCATAAGATTATAACGATATATATTGTAAGATTATAATGATATATATTGGTAGATTATATATATATTGTAAGATTATAACGAGATATATCATAAGATTATGACGAGATATATATCATAAGATTATAGCGAGATATATCATAAGATTATAACGATATATATCATAAGATTATAACGATATATATTGTAAGATTATAACGAGATATATTATAAGATTATAATGAGATATATCATAAGATTATAACGAGATATATCATAAGATTATAGCGAGATATATCATAAGATTATAACGATATATATCATAAGATTATAACGATATATATTGTAAGATTATAACGATATATATTGGTAGATTATAACAATATATATTATAAGATTATAACGATATATCTTGTATGATTATAATGATATATATTGTAAGATTATAACGATATATATTGTAATATCATAACAATATATATTGTAAGATTATAACGATATATATTGCAAGATTATAACGATATATCTTGTAAGATTATAACGATATATATTGTAAGATTATAACGATATATATTGGTAGATTATATATATATTGTAAGATTATAACGAGATATATTGTAAGATTATAACGATATATCTTGTATGATTATAACGATATATCTTGTAAGATTATAACAATATATATTGGTAGATTATAACGATATATCTTGTATGATTATAACGATATATCTTGTAAGATTATAACGAGATATATCATAAGATTATAACGATATATATCATAAGATTATAACGAGATATATCATAAGATTATAACGATATATATCATAAGATTATAACGAGATATATCATAAGATTATAACGAGATATATCATAAGATTATAACGAGATATCATAAGATTATAACGAGATATATCATAAGATTATAACGAGATATATCATAAGATTATAACGAGATATATCATAAGATTATAATGAGATATATCATAAGATTATAACGATATATATCATAAGATTATAACGAGATATATCGTAAGATTATAATGAGATATATCGTAAGATTATAACGAGATATATCGTAAGATTATAACGAGATATATCATAAGATTATAACGAGATATATCATAAGATTATAGCGAGATATATTGTAAGATTATAACGTTATATATTGTAAGATTATAACAAGTTATATTGTGTTCAATGCAGTTATTCCTAAACACATGACCAGGCTTACTAATCCATAACATAGGCAGCTGATTGCTTACATTTAGCCCTGTCATAGCTAGGCAAGTCTACCCGGTCAACTCGTACCCTAGCCAACTCTGGCCTGGTTATACGTCCTAATATCCCCGATCACTGACGATAGTCGACTTTAGTCAATAACATCCCTGGCCACTGACGATAGTCGACTTTAGTCAATAACATCCCTGGCCACTGACGATAGTCGACTTTAGTCAATAACATCCCTGGCCACTGACGATAGTCGACTTTAGTCAATAACATCCCTGGCCACTGACGATAGTCGACTTTAGTCAATAACATCCCTGGCCACTGACGATAGTCGACTTTAGTCAATAACATCCCTGGCCACTGACGATAGTCGACTTTAGTCAATAACATCCCTGGCCACTGACGATAGTCGACTTTAGTCAATAACATCCCTGGCCACTGACGATAGTCGACTTTAGTCAATAACATCCCTGGCCACTGACGATAGTCGACTTTAGTCAATAACATCCCTGGCCACTGACGATAGTCGACTTTAGTCAATAACATCCCTGGCCACTGACGATAGTCGACTTTAGTCAATAACATCCCTGGCCACTGACGATAGTCGACATTAGTCAATAACATCCCTGGCCACTGACGATAGTCGAGTTTAGTCAATAACATCCCTGGCCACTGACGATAGTCGACTTTAGTCAATAACATCCCTGGCCACTGACGATAGTCGACTTTAGTCAATAACATCCCTGGCCACTGACGATAGTCGACTTTAGTCAATAACATCCCTGGCCACTGACGATAGTCGACTTTAGTCAATAACATCCCTGGCCACTGACGATAGTCGACATTAGTCAATAACATCCCTGGCCACTGACGATAGTCGAGTTTAGTCAATAACATCCCTGACCACTGACGATAGTCGACTTTAGTCAATAACAACCCTGGTCACTGACGATAGTCGACATTAGTCAATAAACCGGACTGGCTACTGACAATAGTCGACTTTAGTCAATAACATCCCTGGCTACTGACGATAGTCGACATTAGTCAATAACATCCCTGGCCACTGACGATAGTCGACTTTAGTCAATAAACCGGACTGCTGTACTGACGGATAGTCGACTTTAGTCAATAAACCGGACTGCTGTACTGTGTACACATATCAACACACGATAGTCGACTTTAGTCAATAAACCGGACTGCTGTACTGTGTACAAATATCAACAAACGATAGTCGACTTTAGTCAATAAACCGGACTGCTGTACTGTGTACACATATCAACACACGATAGTCGACTTTAGTCAATAAACCGGACTGCTGTACTGTGTACAAATATCAACAAACGATAGTCGACTTTAGTCAATAAACCGGACTGCTGTACTGTGTACATATATCAACACACGATAGTCGACTTTAGTCAATAAACCGGACTGCTGTACTGTGTACAAATGACCGGGTAACTATCTATGCCTGGTCTGCAGGGGCGTATCTATGCAGTCGGCTGTCTGTGCCCAACACATATGTGTTATTTCATGCAGAATAATATTACATGTACCGGTATGTATCTTTTATTCAGCAATATCGTATTATATGAAGATGGCGCTATGTGGACCCATGAGAGCTCTAGACTATGCTGTTAGCATTAGCTTCCGCTTTAACTTATTCGTGTACAGGTACGTGTTTTATCCTTGTCTCACATTAAAGTCAATATCATGAATTTTGGTTGAAGTCACAGACACTTGACGTGAAGCTAGGACATAATGGTGAACATACCCTCCCCATCTCCCGGCGGACCAGACCCGCCTGACTAGAACTCCCCCCATATATATATATATATATATATATATATACATGTATCTACAGAACTCGAAATGTGCCATTACAATTGGTTTAAACATATTTATTCGTTCATTATGTACAGTACATATCTATTTTATAGCTATACAAACGAAAATGGATTTAATCGGAACCATTACAATTGACTTATACCAATATAAATATGCACAATATATATATACACATATAAGTTATGATATTTATCGCCAATTATAATTATAGTATAGTACATGGGGTATTATCATAAATATGCGTATGTGTATATATTGTGCACACTTTTGTTGGTATAAGACAATATTGATGGCAAATTTCCAGTTATGTAGATATATGGATATATGGGGGAGATCTGGCTTGGGAAGGGTCTTGTCCGGTGGGGGGGGGGTTGCACTATGTTCTCCTTTATTATTAGTTGTCACTTATAAATAACTAAGAATATAAAGTGAATATTATATTTATCAGCTTAATTTAAGTTGAAAAATAGTTTTTTTATTAATGTATATATAGGACTACATAGCAGGTCACAGGCATATTGACAGAACGTGAAAAAGGATTGTTTTGAAAACAAATATTTTCAGAAAAATCGTTGGAAGAAATCCGAAATTCTTAGTGAACCATAACAAAAGAGAAGAGGCCATCGTCCAGTTGAATATTGCGGAGTACAAGGCACGTGCAAGAGCGGAGCTAAATAATTTGAATGACGACATACATGACAAGGAAGAATACATTAATCGCTTACAATCAGACTTAAGAAATGAAAAACGAAACAGTTGTGATATGCATGAACGGGTGCAGACGATGTGTGTGGAGATAAGAGTTCTTAAAGACGAAAAAAATGACGCACTCAGAAGGTATAATTATCTAATAATATATACACAATGGTGACCGCTACATTTCCTTGGTTTGGACTACTAGTATGTCATATCTGATTGGTTGGAATACTAGTATGCCATATTTGATTGGTTGGAATACTAGTATGTCATATCTGATTGGTTGAAATACTAGTATGCCATGTCTGATTGGTTGGAATACTAGTATGTCATATCTGATGTGTTGGAATACTAGTATGCCATATCTGATTTGTTGGAATAATAGTATGCCATATCTGATTGGTTGGAATAATAGTATGCCATATCTGATTGGTTGGAATAATAGTATGCCATATCTGATTGGTTGGAATACTAGTATGTCATATCTGATGTGTTGGAATACTAGTATGCCATATCTGATGTGTTGGAATACTAGTATGCCATATCTGATTGGTTGGAATACTAGTATGTCATATCTGATTGGTTGGAATACTAGTATGTCATATCTGATGTGTTGGAATACTAGTATGCCATATCTGATTGGTTGGAATACTAGTATGCCATATTTGATTGGTTGGAATACCAGTATGCCATATTTGATTGGTTGGAATACTAGTATGCCATATCTGATTGGTTGGAATACTAGTATGCAATATCTGATTGGTTGGAATACTAGTATGCCATATCTGATGTGTTGGAATACTTGTATGCCATATCTGATTGGTTGGAATACTAGTATGCCATATCTGATGTGTTGGAATACTAGTATGCCATATCTGATTGGTTGGAATACTAGTATGCCATATCTGATTCGTTGAAATACTAGTATGTCATATCTGATTGGTTGAAATACTAGTATGCCATATTTGATTGGTTGGACTACTAGTATGTCATATTTGATTGGTTAGACTACTAGTATGCCATATCTGATTGGTTGGAATACTAAGTATGTCATATCTGATTGGTTGGAATACTAGTATGTCATATTTGATTGGTTGGAATACTAGTATGTCATATTTGATTGGTTGGAATACTAGTATGTCATATCTGATTGGTTGGAATACTAGTATGCCATATCTGATGTGTTGGACTACTAGTATGCCATATCTGATGTGTTGGAATACTAGTATGCCATATCTGATATGTTGGACTACTAGTATGCCATATCTGATTGGTTGGAATACTAGTATGTCATATTTGATTGGTTGGAATACTAGTATGTCATATTTGATTGGTTGGACTACTAGTATGCCATATCTGATGTGTTGGAATACTAGTATGTCATATTTGATTGGTTGGAATACTAGTATGTCATATCTGATTGGTTGGACTACTAGTATGCCATATCTGACTGGTTGGAATACTATTATGTCATATTTGATTGGTTGGAATACTAGTATGCCATATCTGATTGGTTGGAATACTAGTATGCCATATTTGATTGGTTGGAATACTAATATGCCATATTTGATTGGTTGGAATACTAGTATGTCATATTTGATTGGTTGGAATACTAGTATGTCATATTTGATTGGTTGGACTACTAGTATGCCATATCTGATGTGTTGGAATACTAGTATGTCATATTTGATTGGTTGGAATACTAGTATGTCATATCTGATTGGTTGGACTACTAGTATGCCATATTTGATTGGTTGGAATACTAATATGCCATATTTGATTGGTTGGAATACCAGTATGTCATATCTGGTGTGTTGAAATACTAGTATGCCATATCTGATTGGTTGGAATACTAGTATGCCATATTTGATTGGTTGGACTACTAGTATGTCATATTTGATTGGTTAGACTACTAGTATGCCATATCTGATTGGTTAGAATACTAGTATGTCATATTTGATTGGTTAGACTACTAGTATGCCATATCTGATTGGTTAGAATACTAGTATGTCATATTTGATTGGTTAGACTACTAGTATGCCATATCTGATTGGTTGGAATACTAAGTATGTCATATCTGATTGGTTGGAATATTAAGTATGTCATATCTGATTGGTTGGAATACTAGTATGCCATATTTGATTGGTTGGAATACTAATATGCCATGTCTGATGTGTTGGAATACTAGTATGCCATATCTGATTGGTTGGAATACTAGTATGTCATATCTGATTGGTTGGAATACTTGTATGCCATATCTGATGTGTTGGAATACCAGTATGCCATATCTGATTGGTTGGAATACTAGTATGCCATATCTGATGTGTTGGAATACCAGTATGCCATATCTGATTGGTTGGAATACTAGTATGCCATATCTGATGTGTTGGAATACCAGTATGCCATATCTGATTGGTTGGAATACCAGTATGTCATATCTGATGTGTTGGAATACTAGTATGCCATATCTGATGTGTTGGAATACCAGTATGCCATATCTGATTGGTTGGACTACCAGTATGTCATATCTGGTGTGTTGGAATACTAGTATGCCATATCTGATTGGTTGGAATACTAGTATGCCATATTTGATTGGTTGGACTACTAGTATGTCATATTTGATTGGTTAGACTACTAGTATGCCATATCTGATTGGTTGGAATACTAAGTATGTCATATCTAATTGGTTGGAATACTAAGTATGTCATATCTGATTGGTTGGAATACCAGTATGTCATATCTGATGTGTTGGAATACCAGTATGTCATATCTGATTGGTTGGAATACTAGTATGCCATATCTGATTGGTTGGAATACTAAGTATGTCATACCTGATTGGTTAGACTACTAGTATGCCATATCTGATTGGTTGGAATACCAGTATGTCATATCTGATTGGTTGGACTACCAGTATGTCATATCTGGTGTGTTGGAATACTAGTATGCCATATCTGATTGGTTGGAATACTAGTATGCCATATTTGATTGGTTGGACTACTAGTATGTCATATTTGATTGGTTAGACTACTAATATGTCATATCTAATTGGTTGGAATACTAAGTATGTCATATCTGATTGGTTGGAATACTAGTATGTCATATTTGATTGGTTGGAATACTAGTATTCCATATCTGATGTGTTGGAATACTAATATGCCATATCTGATGTGTTGGAATACCAGTATGCCATATCTGATTGGTTGGAATACCAGTATGTCATATCTGATGTGTTGGAATACCAGTATGTCATATCTGATTGGTTGGAATACTAGTATGCCATATCTGATTGGTTGGAATACTAAGTATGTCATATCTGATTGGTTAGACTACTAGTATGCCATATCTGATTGGTTGGAATACCAGTATGTCATATCTGATTGGTTGGACTACTAGTATGTCATATCTGGTGTGTTGGAATACTAGTATGCCATATCTGATTGGTTGGAATACCAGTATGTCATATCTGATTGGTTGGAATACTAGTATGTCATATCTGGTGTGTTGGAATACTAGTATGCCATATCTGATTGGTTGGAATACTAGTATGCCATATTTGATTGGTTGGACTACTAGTATGTCATATTTGATTGGTTAGACTACTAGTATGCTATATCTGATTGGTTGGAATACTAAGTATGTCATATCTAATTGGTTGGAATACTAAGTATGTCATATCTGATTGGTTGGAATACTAGTATGTCATATTTGATTGGTTGGAATACTAGTATTCCATATCTGATGTGTTGGAATACTAATATGCCATATCTGATGTGTTGGAATACTAGTATGCCATATCTGATTGGTTGGATTACTAGTATGCCATATCTGATTGGTTGGAATACTAATATGCCATGTCTGATGTGTTGGAATACTAGTATGCCATATCTGATTGGTTGGATTACTAGTATGCCATATTTGATTGGTTGGAATACTAGTTTGCCATATTTGATTGGTTGGAATACCAGTATGCCATATTTGATTGGTTGGAATACTAGTATGTCATATCTGATTGGTTGGAATACTAGTATGTCATATCTGATTGGTTGGAATACTAGTATGTCATATCTGATTGGTTGGAATACTAGTATGCCATATCTGATTGGTTGGAATACTAGTATGCCATATCTGATTGGTTGGAATACTAGTATGCCATATTTGATTGGTTGGAATACTAGTATGCCATATCTGATTGGTTGGAATACTAGTATGCCATATCTGATTGGTTGGAATACTAGTATGCCATATCTGATGTGTTGGAATACTAGTATGCCATATCTGATTGGTTGGAATACTAGTATGCCATATCTGATTCGTTGAAATACTAGTATGTCATATCTGATTGGTTGAAATACTAGTATGCCATATTTGATTGGTTGGACTACTAGTATGTCATATTTGATTGGTTAGACTACTAGTATGCCATATCTGATTGGTTGGAATACTAAGTATGTCATATCTGATTGGTTGGAATACTAGTATGTCATATTTGATTGGTTGGAATACTAGTATGTCATATTTGATTGGTTGGAATACTAGTATGTCATATCTGATTGGTTGGAATACTAGTATGCCATATCTGATGTGTTGGACTACTAGTATGCCATATCTGATGTGTTGGAATACTAGTATACCATATCTGATATGTTGGACTACTAGTATGCCATATCTGATTGGTTGGAATACTAGTATGTCATATTTGATTGGTTGGAATACTAGTATGTCATATTTGATTGGTTGGACTACTAGTATGCCATATCTGATGTGTTGGAATACTAGTATGTCATATTTGATTGGTTGGAATACTAGTATGTCATATCTGATTGGTTGGACTACTAGTATGCCATATCTGACTGGTTGGAATACTATTATGTCATATTTGATTGGTTGGAATACTAGTATGCCATATCTGATTGGTTGGAATACTAGTATGCCATATTTGATTGGTTGGAATACTAATATGCCATATTTGATTGGTTGGAATACTAGTATGTCATATTTGATTGGTTGGAATACTAGTATGTCATATTTGATTGGTTGGACTACTAGTATGCCATATCTGATGTGTTGGAATACTAGTATGTCATATTTGATTGGTTGGAATACTAGTATGTCATATCTGATTGGTTGGACTACTAGTATGCCATATTTGATTGGTTGGAATACTAATATGCCATATTTGATTGGTTGGAATACTAGTATGTCATATCTGGTGTGTTGAAATACTAGTATGCCATATCTGATTGGTTGGAATACTAGTATGCCATATTTGATTGGTTGGACTACTAGTATGTCATATTTGATTGGTTAGACTACTAGTATGCCATATCTGATTGGTTAGAATACTAGTATGTCATATTTGATTGGTTAGACTACTAGTATGCCATATCTGATTGGTTAGAATACTAGTATGTCATATTTGATTGGTTAGACTACTAGTATGCCATATCTGATTGGTTGGAATACTAAGTATGTCATATCTGATTGGTTGGAATATTAAGTATGTCATATCTGATTGGTTGGAATACTAGTATGCCATATTTGATTGGTTGGAATACTAGTATTCCATATCTGATGTGTTGGAATACTAATATGCCATGTCTGATGTGTTGGAATACTAGTATGCCATATCTGATTGGTTGGAATACTAGTATGTCATATCTGATTGGTTGGAATACTTGTATGCCATATCTGATGTGTTGGAATACCAGTATGCCATATCTGATTGGTTGGAATACTAGTATGCCATATCTGATGTGTTGGAATACCAGTATGCCATATCTGATTGGTTGGAATACTAGTATGCCATATCTGATGTGTTGGAATACCAGTATGCCATATCTGATTGGTTGGAATACCAGTATGTCATATCTGATGTGTTGGAATACCAGTATGTCATATCTGATTGGTTGGAATACTAAGTATGTCATATCTGATTGGTTAGACTACTAGTATGCCATATCTGATTGGTTGGAATACCAGTATGTCATATCTGATTGGTTGGACTACCAGTATGTCATATCTGGTGTGTTGGAATACTAGTATGCCATATCTGATTGGTTGGAATACTAGTATGCCATATTTGATTGGTTGGACTACTAGTATGTCATATTTGATTGGTTAGACTACTAGTATGCCATATCTGATTGGTTGGAATACTAAGTATGTCATATCTAATTGGTTGGAATACTAAGTATGTCATATCTGATTGGTTGGAATACCAGTATGTCATATCTGATGTGTTGGAATACCAGTATGTCATATCTGATTGGTTGGAATACTAGTATGCCATATCTGATTGGTTGGAATACTAAGTATGTCATACCTGATTGGTTAGACTACTAGTATGCCATATCTGATTGGTTGGAATACCAGTATGTCATATCTGATTGGTTGGACTACCAGTATGTCATATCTTGTGTGTTGGAATACTAGTATGCCATATCTGATTGGTTGGAATACTAGTATGCCATATCTGATTGGTTGGAATACTAGTATGTCATATTTGATTGGTTAGACTACTAATATGTCATATCTAATTGGTTGGAATACTAAGTATGTCATATCTGATTGGTTGGAATACTAGTATGTCATATTTGATTGGTTGGAATACTAGTATTCCATATCTGATGTGTTGGAATACTAATATGCCATATCTGATGTGTTGGAATACCAGTATGCCATATCTGATTGGTTGGAATACCAGTATGTCATATCTGATGTGTTGGAATACCAGTATGTCATATCTGATTGGTTGGAATACTAGTATGCCATATCTGATTGGTTGGAATACCAGTATGTCATATCTGATTGGTTGGACTACTAGTATGTCATATCTGGTGTGTTGGAATACTAGTATGCCATATCTGATTGGTTGGAATACCAGTATGTCATATCTGATTGGTTGGAATACTAGTATGTCATATCTGGTGTGTTGGAATACTAGTATGCCATATCTGATTGGTTGGAATACTAGTATGCCATATTTGATTGGTTGGACTACTAGTATGTCATATTTGATTGGTTA
Source organism: Archivesica marissinica (assembly GCA_014843695.1). Taxonomy (NCBI): domain Eukaryota; kingdom Metazoa; phylum Mollusca; class Bivalvia; order Venerida; family Vesicomyidae; genus Archivesica; species Archivesica marissinica. The sequence goes on from CM026391.1 coordinate 47,488,950, forward strand.
GACTACTAGTATGCCATATCTGATTGGTTGGAATACTAAGTATGTCATATCTAATTGGTTGGAATACTAAGTATGTCATATCTGATTGGTTGGAATACTAGTATGTCATATTTGATTGGTTGGAATACTAGTATTCCATATCTGATGTGTTGGAATACTAATATGCCATATCTGATGTGTTGGAATACTAGTATGCCATATCTGATTGGTTGGATTACTAGTATGCCATATCTGATTGGTTGGAATACTAATATGCCATGTCTGATGTGTTGGAATACTAGTATGCCATATCTGATTGGTTGGATTACTAGTATGCCATATTTGATTGGTTGGAATACTAGTTTGCCATATTTGATTGGTTGGAATACCAGTATGCCATATTTGATTGGTTGGAATACTAGTATGTCATATCTGATTGGTTGGAATACTAGTATGCCATATCTGATTGGTTGGAATACTAGTATGTCATATCTGATTGGTTGGAATACTAGTATGCCATATTTGATTGGTTGGAATACTAGTATGCCATATCTGATTGGTTGGAATACTAGTATGCCATATCTGATTGGTTGGAATACTAGTATGCCATATCTGATTGGTTGGAATACTAGTATGTCATATCTGATTGGTTGGAATACTAGTATGCCATATCTGATTGGTTGGAATACTAGTATGCCATATCTGATTGGTTGGAATACTAGTATGCCATATTTGATTGGTTGGAATACTAGTATGCCATATCTGATTGGTTGGAATACTAGTATGCCATATCTGATTGGTTGGAATACTAGTATGCCACATCTGATTGGTTGGAATACTAGTATGTCATATCTGATTGGTTGGAATACTAGTATGCCATATTTGATTGGTTGGAATACTAGTATGCCATATCTGATTGGTTGGAATACTAGTATGCCATATCTGATTGGTTGGAATACTAGTATGCCATATTTGATTGGTTGGAATACTAGTATGCCATATTTGATTGGTTGGACTACCAGTATGTCATAGATTCAGCCTACCACAACATATGAAATTGAGCTTAAATCAACAGCAAATACAAGTATATGTATAACCTCCATTCCATGTGATTGTGTATACTATATCATATTTGGACTACTTATAATATGAATTACCTCCTATAATGATCCTAGATTCATTGTGGTTAATTGTGCTCGTATTTAACACTACTCGTGTAAGTGAATGAATCAATAGTAATTCCAAATCGGTCACATTGTGTTTTACAGTATTTGGAGCAAACTAGTAACCGTATATTAAAACACCATCATTCATGACTTTGTAATTGCAGTCCATTATTATTAATATTTGACTGCTGTCAAAAGGCCAGAGCATTATGTTAAATCATAGGCCTGCCGGTACGAAATTAACAATTTTAATTAATAGGATCTTGTTATATAAGTGTGTGTTTTAAGTAAGCTACGAGCGTCACACAGACCAATATTTTACATATTGTATCGTTTTTGGCTTATAGGTGGCTGCAAATATAGTTTGACCCCAAACATTGCTACAAAAGGTTTCTCAATGGTTTTCTATAGTATCAGGTGTGCTTAATAACACACTAAAGGTCTACCAAAATCTGACCACTAAAAAGGTATAATTTTCAAGATGGCGTCCAAGATGGCCGCCAAATCTTTACAATCTCAATTGCGTCTTCATTATTTATCCTAGATGAGTACATTTGGTGTCTAACCCATGTTTTGGGGGTCTAGTAATCCAATTAGCATATTTAAATTATAGTGAACTGATTACATAATTGTGAAAAAGATGGTGGACTAGTATGGCCGCCAAACTATTAGTATATACTATAAGTAATTGTGTTACGTAACTCAATGTTTTGGGGATCTAGAATCTAGTTAGCTTAGGTGATTACATTTACAAAGTGGTGTACTTATTTCTGAAAATACATTTGATACCACCATATCCTCTACAACTAAACCTTGTTGCTCGGCATGCAATGGTGCAATGACAGTTGACAATCTGCAGAAGGCTCTTTGGGGCAGCAGTCTTCTCGCTCATATGTGTTCTTCATTTTACATCCCCAATCCACCGCATTCATGTGAGTCTCCTTTCCAATCCACACAATAATCTGATGATACACTCTAGGGCAGTGGTAATTGGATGAGGACTCGGTAGGAGGGAGACGTTCTGGGGTAACAAAGGACTTGCTGGAAACAATTTTCCTGCTAAAAATGTTGTAGCGCAAGGAAGCAAGTGAATCCGTACTAATGACTGCCATCGCCTTGTTTCCAGGGTCCAGTATGACACTGTGTGCTTGATTTTGGAGGAGAAACGTATTTGCACATGTCTGGAGAGTCAATGCACCATTCACATGTTTCTGGACTGCTGACATTTTGCCAACACTATAAATGCGCGAAGTTGTATTCACTACCCAGGACGTGTTTCATCTCACTGATGTCGTACACATTAGGAACTGTGGACTTAGCTGTGGAACTAGTGGCCCTTATTGTTCGTCTCAGCATATTAGAGAAGAAGAATGAATAAGTCATGATTGCAGCCCTGACATTGTCCACGTCTGCATCCCCTGATACATTGATTACACTGATGCCTTGCCTCTGCATAAGATCAACAAGTCATTGTTTGTTACAAGAAATAATCCTTTTCCCCCACAAACTCCGTGTTTGCATTGAAGCTGAATATCGGATTGGTGTGTTGTCCACGTTGCTGGTGCGTAATGTCTTTGACAGAAGGACCTCCACTATAACAATCAAAAACTATGGTTGCTTTACCATAATGGTGTATGGAAAAGTCAGTGTACGACCGTGAAATGGTACCATAACAACTCTCACCCCTTTTTTATGGCAAGCGATGAACCAAGGGGCCAACATCAAGAACATAATGTGCAGTTGGTGGGATAGAATCAATGACAGATTTATAAGCTGTATAGCTTTATGTCCAATTCCTTATTTCAATTGTTGTAAATAAGCATGTACATGCTAGAAAATAAATATGCTTAAACCAATCAATGACCGTTTTGTTGATTCCCGACTTGAAAACTCGGCGGCGACCGCTAGTATGCTAGTTGCGGCTTGTTGGCCTTACGAAAGATGTATTTCGCTTCGAGGTCGAACAGGGCTGTAGGGAATACGCTGAGTTCATAGCTCATTACATCTTCCAGTGAAAGGTCTCCCGATTTCGACACCATCATATCTCGTTGGAACAGCAGAGCTAGATCAATGGTACGGTCTTAGCAACTTTGATGGTGGACTCGTCTGTAAGTGTCTTTGCCCGGTCTTTCCGTTTGAATGAGACACCGAAAACGGGGTTTGCAATACTTTTTTCAATGTTATCCCTCCCAACGGTCTCAAACCCATGCACATTCTCTTTGGCGGCTACAACAGTAATGCTGTTTCTCAGAGGTGGGTCTGGAGAGAATGACGTGTAAGTAGAAGGTTTGTCCTTGATCTTTTGCAGGTCATTGTGGTCTCGTTTAATCCTTGCTTCTGTCGATTCCCGGTGTTGCTCGCTGGCTGGTCGTGTATGTGAGATCATTGAATTCCTGCATGACATTATTGTACTCAGATGGGATGGATGTGGACATAGTCCACAACGTGCGCATTTCTTCGGTCATTCCACTTCCATGAATCATGGAAACCACTACATGTCTGGTCTCAGATAGTTGAAATGCCCAGTGGCAGCAAATATTGACAGGCAGTCCGACACAGCGCTCAAGTGCAGAATCCAAGATCCTGCGCGATCTGCTTTGGTCAATGTTCGGGCAGTCTGCAGCATTCTCTTTATCCACAGCTGACTGGTTTTTGACCTGGTACCAAATTCTGCCTTCTTTGTTTCAATCTGTTCTGTGATTTGGATAAACATATATGATGCAATAGCACTCTCCAAAGTAGTTTCGTTTGCCACCAATAATTAGTACGTTTCTGCCGCCTGGCCCACCACTGATTCAAACTGTGGGTTATCCTCCAGGATATCCGCAACAATCAGAGGTGATTGAAACACCTACCAACCAGCAGATGTCCACGGAAAGCTCTTTGTACTGATTTCCGCGTCATTATATACTGAAAGGCATTTTTAAAATTAGACAACTTACATAACGTTCCTGAGTCTTGTGCCTTCCATCAGCGTACATATTGCACCCAGTAGGTTCATGAATCTGTGACAATCCAAACATCAATACAATGCTTTTCAAGTCTAACTCAAGACTAACTACTTTGTGGTGAATCCATCATGACCTCTGCAGCTTTACAATACAGGGGTTGATCGAACGTAATAATGGGTGGAACATGGTGTTTGATAGCGAGATTGCAAATGAAATCCAGCGTGGACAGAATGCATGTCCCGTCCCGGGGTACAAGTCAAGCATAGGCAAGAATACAATTGATGATTGGCTTGGGTGTTTTTGTCTTATTTGGATCCTGATCATACGATATATGCATAGAAAGCAAAATTAACATTCGATACCCACGGAATTACATAGGCCCCCTACAAGGAGACATGGGCATTTTAATAGTTTTGGCGGCCATATTCGCTGCAATTTTGAATTTCACAATTATGTAATCACTTCACTATAATATAAGTATGCTAATTGGATTCCTAGATCCCCAATACCTGGAGTTAGACCCATCTAGGATAAATAATGAAGACGCAATTGAGATTTTAACGATTGAGCGGCCATCTTGGACGCCATCTTGAAAATTATACCTTTTTAGTGGTCAGATTTTGTAGACTTTTAGTATGTTATTAAGCACACCTGATACTAGAAGAAAACCGTTGAGAAACCTTTTGTAGCAATTCTTTAGGGTAGAGTGGCTTTTTTCATAAATACAGCCGCCTGTTATATCCTATACATATCAAATATTACTATCATATTATTAGATACATTTTATTACAGATCTTTATGCAATGAAATGTTGTATACTCATCTGGAATGAATGCATTGACTGACAAGAGGAAACTATTTATATTGTAGGATTATCAGTTGGCTCCGAATATAATCAAATACAAGGTGGCCGATTAGGAATTGTGTTGAGTATATGCGATAGTGTATGTATGTTATGCTTGAAGGTTGAGTGAGCTTATATCTGTTAGACTACGAGACAACAACCCTAACATAGTGGATCTAAGCGACCAGTATAGACCAACGAAAGTAGCAGAGATGTTCAGCGAGTTGTATGACAATGAGTGGACTGGTGCTTACGATGTACTGCAGGAAGCATTCACAGAGGAACAAATTGTCGTTATACTATTGGACCTGGTCATGGTTAGCTGACAACTTAGATCCTTCTACCACAGTCAAAGCATACACATCCCCGCCCATATATGTTATATCACTGTATCCTGTATACGTCTACCACACTCAGAGCATACACATCCCCGCCCATATATGTTATATCACTGTATCCTGTATACGTCTACCACACTCAGAGCATACACATCCCCGCCCATATATGTTATATCACTGTATCTTATATAACTCTACCACACTCAGAGCATACACATCCCCGCCCATATATGTTATATCACTGTATTCTATATAACTCTACCACACTCAGAGCATACACATCCCCGCCCATATATGTTATATCACTGTATCTTATATAACTCTACCACACTCAGAGCATACACATCCCCGCCCATATATGTTATATCACTGTATCTTGTATACGTCTACCACACTCAGAGCATATACATCCCCGCCCATATATGTTATATCACTGTATCTTATATAACTCTACCACCCTCAGAGCATACACATCCGCACTGCCCATATATGTTATATCACTGTATCTTGTATACGTCTACCACACTCAGAGCATACACATCCCCGCCCATATATGTTATATCACTGTATCTTATATAACTCTACCACCCTCAGAGCATACACATCCCCGCCCATATATGTTATATCACTGTATCTTGTATACGTCTACCACACTCAGAGCATATACATCCCCGCCCATATATGTTATATCACTGTATCTTATATAACTCTACCACCCTCAGAGCATACACATCCGCACTGCCCATATATGTTATATCACTGTATCTTGTATACGTCTACCACACTCAGAGCATACACATCCCCGCCCATATATGTTATATCACTGTATCTTATATAACTCTACCACCCTCAGAGCATACACATCCGCACTGCCCATATATGTTATATCACTGTATCTTGTATACGTCTACCACACTCAGAGCATATACATCCCCGCCCATATATGTTATATCACTGTATCTTATATAACTCTACCACCCTCAGAGCATACACATCCGCACTGCCCATATATGTTATATCATTGTATCTTGGTATGCTTCTACCACCCTCAGAGCATACACATCCCGGCCATATATGTTATACTACTGTACCTTATATACCTCTACCACCCTCAGAGCATACACATCCCGGCCATATATGTTATACCACTGTACCGTATATACCACTACCACCCTCAGAGCATACACATCCCGACCATATATGTTATACCACTGTACCTTATATAACACTACCACCCTCAGAGCATACACATCCCCGCCCATATATGTTATATCACTGTATCTTGTATACGTCTACCACACTCAGAGCATACACATCCCCGCCCATATATGTTATATCACTGTATCCTGTATACGTCTACCACCCTCAGAGCATACACATCCCCGCCCATATATGTTATATCACTGTATCCTGTATACGTCTACCGCCCTCAGAGCATACACATCCCCGCCCATATATGTTATATCACTGTATCTTGTATACGTCTACCACACTCAGAGCATACACATCCCCGCCCATATATGTTATATCACTGTATCCTGTATACGTCTACCACCCTCAGAGCATACACATCCCCGCCCATATATGTTATATCACTGTATCCTGTATACGTCTACCGCCCTCAGAGCATACACATCCCCGCCCATATATGTTATATCACTGTATCCTGTATACGTCTACCACCCTCAGAGCATACACATCCCCGCCCATATATGTTATATCACTGTATCTTGTATACGTCTACCACCCTCAGAGCATACACATCCCCGCCCATATATGTTATATCACTGTATCCTGTATACGTCTACCACCCTCAGAGCATACACATCCCCGCCCATATATGTTATACTACTGTACCTGGTATCATACCACTATCAGAGCATACATATCCTTGCCCATACATGTTATACTACTGTACCTGGTATCATACCACTATCAGAGCATACGTACCCTTGCCCATATATGTTATACTACTGGACCTTGTATCCTACCACTGTCAGAGCATACATACCCTTGCCCATACATGTTATACTACTGGACCTTGTATCCTACCACTGTCAGAGCATACATACCCTTGCCCATATATGTTATACTACTGGACCTTGTATCCTACCACTCTCAGACCATACATAACCTTGCCCATATATGCTATAATACTGGATCTTGTATCCTACCACTGACAGAACATACATACCCTTGCCCATACATGTTATGCTACTATACCTTGTATCCTACCACTGTCAGACCATACATACCCTTGCCCATACATGTTATACTACTGGACCTTGTATCCTACCACTGTCAGACCACACATACCCTTGCCCATATATGTTATACTACTGGACCTTGTATCCTACAACGGTCAGAGCATGCATACCCTTGCCCATATATGTTATACTACTGGACCTTGTATCCTACAACGGTCAGAGCATGCATACCCTTGCCCATATATGTTATACTACTGGAACTTGTATCCTACAACGGTCAGAGCATGCATACCCTTGCCCATACATGTTATACTACTATACCTTGTATCCTACCACTGTCAGACCATAAATACCCTCGCCCATATATGTTATACTACTGGGCCTTGTATCCTACCACTGTCAGACCATACATATCCTTGACCATATATGTTATACTACTGGACCTTGTATCCTACCACTGTCAGACCATACATACTCTTGACCATATATGTTATACTACTGGACCTTGTATCCTACCACTGTCAGAGCATACATACCTTTGCCCATACATGTTATACTACTGGACCTTGTATCTTACCACTGTCAGACCATACATACCCTTGCCCATACATGTTATACTACTGGACCTTGTATCCTACCACTGTCAGAGCATACATACCCTTGCCCATACATGTTATACTACTGGACCTTGTATCTTACCACTGTCAGACCATACGTACCCTCGTCCATATATGTTATACTACTGGACCTTGTATCCTACCACTGTCAGACCATACATACCCTTGCCCATATATGGTATACTACAATATCTTGTATCCTACCACTGTCAGGCCATACATACCCTCGCGCATATATGTTATATTACTGGACCTTGTATCCTACCACTGTCAGAGCATACATACCCTCGCCCATATATGTTATGCTACTATATCTTGTATCCTACCACTGTCAGACCATACATACCCTCGCCCATATATGTTATACTACTATATCTTGTATCCTACCAATGTCAGAACATATTTACCCTTGCCCATACATGTTATACTACTGGACCTTCTATCATACCACTATCAGTGCTTACGTACCCTTGCCCATATATGTCATACTACTGGATCTTGTATCTTACCACTATCAGTGCTTACGTACCCTTGCCCATATATATCATACTACTGGATCTTGTATCCTACCACTGTCAGACCATACATACCCTTGCCCATATATGTTATACTACTAGAACTTGTATCCTACCACTGTCAGACCATACATACCCTTGCCCATACATGTTATACTACTATACCTTGTATCCTACCACTGTCAGACCATACATACCCTTGCCCATACATGTTATACTACTGGACCTTGTATCCTACCACTGTCAGAGCATACATACCCTTGCCCATACATGTTATACTACTGGACCTTGTAACCTACCACTGTCAGACCATACATACCCTTGCCCATACATGTTATACTACTGGACCTTGTATCCTACCACTGTCAGACCATACATACCCTTGGCCATATATGTTATACTACTGGACCTTGTCTCCTACGACTGTCAGACCATACATACCCTTGCCCAAACATGTTATACTACTGGACCTTGTATCCTACCATTGTCAGACCATACATACCCTCGCCCATATATGTTATACTACTGGGCCTTGTATCCTACCACTGTCAGACCATACATATCCTTGACCATATATGTTATACTACTGGACCTTGTATCCTACCACTGTCAGACCATACATACCCTTGACCATATATGTTATACTACTGGACCTTGTATCCTACCACTGTCAGAGCATACATACCTTTGCCCATACATGTTATACTACTGGACCTTGTATCTTACCACTGTCAGACCATACATACCCTTGCCCATACATGTTATACTACTGGACCTTGTATCCTACCACTGTCAGAGCATACATACCCTTGCCCATACATGTTATACTACTGGACCCTGTATCCTACCACTGTCAGACCATACACACCCTCGTCCATACATGTTATACTACTGGACCTTGTATCTTACCACTGTCAGACCATACGTACCCTCGTCCATATATGTTATACTACTGGACCTTGTATCCTACCACTGTCAGACCATACATACCCTTGCCCATATATGGTATACTACAATATCTTGTATCCTACCACTGTCAGGCCATACATACCCTCGCGCATATATGTTATATTACTGGACCTTGTATCCTACCACTGTCAGAGCATACATACCCTCGCCCATATATGTTATGCTACTATATCTTGTATCCTACCACTGTCAGACCATAAATACCCTCGCCCATATATGTTATACTACTATATCTTGTATCCTACCAATGTCAGAACATATTTACCCTTGCCCATACATGTTATACTACTGGACCTTCTATCATACCACTATCAGTGCTTACGTACCCTTACCCATATATGTCATACTACTGGATCTTGTATCTTACCACTATCAGTGCTTAGGTACCCTTGCCCATATATGTCATACTACTGGATCTTGTATCCTACCACTGTCAGACCATACATACCCTTGCCCATATATGTTATACTACTAGAACTTGTATCCTACCACTGTCAGAGCATACATACCCTTGCCCATACATGTTATACTACTATACCTTGTTTCCTACCACTGTCAGACCATACATACCCTTGCCCATATATGTTATACTACTGGACCTTGTATCCTACCACTGTCAGACCATACATACCCTTGCCCATACATGTTGTACTACTGGACCTTGTATCCTACCACTGTCAGACCATACATACCCTTGCCCATACATGTTATACTACTATACCTTGTATCCTACCACTGTCAGACCATACATACCCTTGCCCATACATGTTATACTACTGGACCTTGTATCCTACCACTGTCAGAGCATACATACCCTTGCCCATACATGTTATACTACTGGACCTTGTATCCTACCACTGTCAGACCATACATACCCTTGCCCATACATGTTATACTACTGGACCTTGTATCCTACCACTGTCGGACCATACACACCCTCGTCCATACATGTGATACTACTGGACCTTGTATCCTACCACTGTCAGACCATACGTACCCTCGTCCATATATGTTATACTACTGGACCTTGTATCCTACCACTGTCAGAGCATACATACCCTCGACCATACATGTTATACTACTGGACCTTGTATCCTACCACTGTCAGACCATACATACCCTTGCCCAAACATGTTGTACTACTGGGCCTTGTATCCTACCACTGTCAGATCATACATACCCGTGACCATATTTGTTATACTACTGGACCTTGTATCATACCACTGTCAGACCATACATACCCTTGGCCATATTTGTTATACTACTGGACCTTGTATCCTACCACTGCCAGACCATACATACCCTTGCCCATATATGTTATACTACTGGACCTTGTATCCTACCACTGTCAGACCATATATACCCTTGCCCATACATGTTATACTACTGGACCTTGTATCCTACCACTGACAGACCATACATAACTTTGACCATATATGTTATACTACTGGACCTTGTCTCCTACGACTGTCAGACCATACATACCCTTGCCCAAACATGTTATACTACTGGACCTTGTATCCTACCACTGTCAGACCATACATACCCTTGCCCATATATGTTATACTACTGGACCTTGTATCCTACCACTGTCAGACCATACATACCCTTGACCATATATGTTATACTACTGGACCTTGTATCCTACCACTGTCAGACCATACGTACCCTCGTCCATATTTGTTATACTACTGGACCTTGTATCCTACCAATGTCAGACCATACATACCCTTGACCATACATGTTATACTACTGGACCTTGTATCCTACCACTGTCAGACCATACATACCCTTGCCCATACATGTTATACTACTGGACCTTGAATCCTACCACTGTCAGACCATACATACCCTTGACCATATATGCTATACTACTGGACCTTGTATCCTATCACTGTCAGACCATACATACCCTTGCCCATATATGTTATACTACTGGACCTTGTATCCTACCACTGTCAGACCATACATACCCTCGTCCATATATGTTATACTACTGGACCGTGTATCCTACCACTGTCAGAGCATACGTACCCTCGTCCATATATGTTATACTACTGGACCTTGTATCCTACCACTGTCAGAGCATACATACCCTTGCCCATATATGCTATACTACTGGACCTTGTATCCTACCACTGTCAGACCATACATACCCTCGTCCATATATGTTATGCTACTGGACCTTGTATCCTACCAATGTCAGAGCATACGTACCCTCGTCCATATATGTTATACTACTGGACTATGTATACTACCATTGTCAGAGCATACGTACCCTCGTCCATATATGTTATACTCCTGGACCTTGTATCCTACCACTGTCAGAGCATACATACCCTTGTCCATATATGTTATACTCCTGGACCTTGTATCCTACCACTGTCAGACCATACATACCCTTGTCCATATATGTTATACTCCTGGACCTTGTATCCTACCACTGTCAGACCATACATACCCTTGTCCATATATGTTACACTCCTGGACCTTGTATCCTACCACTGTCAGACCATACACACCCTCGTCCATACATGTTATACTACTGGACCTTGTATCTTACCACTGTCAGACCATACGTACCCTCGTCCATATATGTTATACTACTGGACCTTGTATCCTACCACTGTCAGACCATACATACCCTTGCCCATATATGGTATACTACAATATCTTGTATTCTACCACTGTCAGGCCATACATACCCTCGCGCATATATGTTATATTACTGGACCTTGTATCCTACCACTGTCAGAGCATACATACCCTCGCCCATATATGTTATGCTACTATATCTTGTATCCTACCACTGTCAGACCATAAATACCCTCGCCCATATATGTTATACTACTATATCTTGTATCCTACCACTGTCAGACCATATATACCCTTGCCCATACATGTTATACTACTGGACCTTGTATCCTACCACTGACAGACCATACATAACTTTGACCATATATGTTATACTACTGGACCTTGTCTCCTACGACTGTCAGACCATACATACCCTTGCCCAAACATGTTATACTACTGGACCTTGTATCCTACCACTGTCAGACCATACATACCCTTGACCATATATCTTATACTACTGGACCTTGTATCCTACCACTGTCAGAGCATACATACCCTCGCCCATATATGTTATGCTACTATATCTTGTATCCTACCACTGTCAGACCATAAATACCCTCGCCCATATATGTTATACTACTATATCTTGTATCCTACCACTGTCAGACCATATATACCCTTGCCCATACATGTTATACTACTGGACCTTGTATCCTACCACTGACAGACCATACATAACTTTGACCATATATGTTATACTACTGGACCTTGTCTCCTACGACTG
>CM026391.1:47502896-47595342 GCA_014843695.1 Archivesica marissinica
TACATACCTTTGCCCATATATGTTATACTACTGGACCTTGTATCCTACCACTGTCAGACCATACATACCCTTGCCCATACATGTTATACTACTGGACCTTGTATCCTACCACTGTCAGACCATACATACCCTTGCCCATACATGTTATACTACTGGACCTTGTATCCTACCACTGTCAGACCATACATACCCTTGCCCATACATGTTATACTACTGGACCTTGTATCCTACCACTGTCAGAGCATACATACCCTTGCCCATACATGTTATACTACTGGACCTTGTATCCTACCACTGTCAGACCATACATACCCTTGCCCATACATGTTATACTACTGGACCTTGTATCCTACCACTGTCGGACCATACACACCCTCGTCCATACATGTTATACTACTGGATCTTGTATCCTACCACTGTCAGACCATACGTACCCTCGTCCATATATGTTATACTACTGGACCTTGTATCCTACCACTGTCAGAGCATACATACCCTCGACCATACATGTTATACTACTGGACCTTGTATCCTACCACTGTCAGACCATACATACCCTTGCCCATACATGTTATACTACTGGACCTTGTATCCTACCACTGTCAGACCATACATACCCTTGACCATACATGTTATACTACTGGACCTTGTATCCTACCACTGTCAGACCATACATACCCTTGCCCATATATGTTATACTACTGGACCTTGTATCCTACCACTGTCAGACCATACATACCCTTGCCCATACATGTTATACTACTGGACCTTGTATCCTACCACTGTCAGACCATACATACCCTTGCCCATACATGTTATACTACTGGACCTTGTATCCTACCACTGTCAGACCATACATACCCTTGCCCATACATGTTATACTACTGGACCTTGTATCCTACCACTGTCAGACCATACATACCCTTGCCATACATGTTATACTACTGGACCTTGTATCCTACCACTGTCAGACCATACATACCCTTGCCCATACATGTTATACTACTGGACCTTGTATCCTACCACTGTCAGACCATACATACCTTCCATATATGTATACTACTGGACCTTGTATCCTACCACTGTCAGACATACATACCCTTGCCCATATATGTATACTACCTTGTATCCTACCACTGTCAGACCATACATACCCTCGCCCATATATGTTATACTACTGGACCTTGTATCCTACCACTGTCAGAGCATACGTACCCTCGTCCATATATTATACTACTGGACCTTGTATCCTACCACTGTCAGAACATACATACCCTTGCCCATATATGTATACTACTATACCTTGTATCCTACCACTGTCAGACCATACATACCCTTGCCCATATATGTTATACTACTGGACCTTGTATCCTACCACTGTCAGAGCATACATACCCTCGTCCATATATGTTATACTACTGGACCTTGTATCCTACCACTGTCAGACCATACATACCCTCGTCCATATATGTTATACTACTATATCTTGTATCCTACCACTGTCAGAACATATATACCCTTGCCCATACACGTTATACTACTGGACCTTGTATCCTACCACTGTCAGACCATACATACCCCTGACCATATTTGTTATACTACTGGACCTTGTATCCTACAACTGTCAGACCATACATACCCTTGACCATACATGTTATACTACTGGACCTTGTATCCTACCACTGACAGACCATACATACCCTTGCCCATATATGTTATACTACTGGACCTTGTATCCTACCACTGTCAGAGCATACATACCTTTGTCCATACATGTTATACTACTGGACCTTGTATCCTACCACTGTCAGAGCATACATACCCTTGCCCATACATGTTATACTACTGGACCTTGTATCCTACCACTGTCAGACCATACATACCCTTGTCCATACATGTTATACTACTGGACCTTGTATCCTACCACTGTCAGAGCATACATACCCTTGTCCATACATGTTATACTACTGGACCTTGTATCCTACCACTGTCAGAGCATACATACCCTTGCCCATACATGTTATACTACTGGACCTTGTATCCTACCACTGTCAGACCATACATACCCTTGTCCATATATGTTATACTACTGGACCTTGTATCCTACCACTGTCAGACCATACATACCCTTGTCCATATATGTTATACTACTGGACCTTGTATCCTACCACTGTCAGAGCATACATACCCTCGCCCATATATGTTATACTACTGGACCTTGTATCCTACCACTGTCAGAGCATACATACCCTTGCCCATACATGTTATACTACTGGACCTTGTATCCTACCACTGTCAGACCATACATACCCTTGCCCATATATGTTATACTACTGGACCTTGTATCCTACCACTGTCAGACCATACATACCCTCGTCCATATATGTTATACTACTGGACCTTGTATCCTACCACTGTCAGAGCATACGTACCCTCGTCCATATATGTTATACTACTATATCTTGTATCCTACCACTGTCAGAACATACATACCCTTGCCCATACATGTTATACTACTGGACCTTGTATCCTACCACTGTCAGACCATACATACCCTTGACCATATATGTTATACTACTGGACCTTGTATCCTACCACTGTCAGACCATACATACCCTTGACCATACATGTTATACTACTGGACCTTGTATCCTACCACTGTCAGACCATACATACCCTTGCCCATACATGTTATACTACTGGACCTTGTATCCTACCACTGTCAGACCATACATACCCTTGTCCATACATGTTATACTACTGGACCTTGTATCCTACCACTGTCAGAGCATACATACCCTTGCCCATACATGTTATACTACTGGACCTTGTATCCTACCACTGTCAGACCATACATACCCTTGTCCATACATGTTATACTACTGGACCTTGTATCCTACCACTGTCAGACCATACATACCCTTGTCCATACATGTTATACTACTGGACCTTGTATCCTACCACTGTCAGACCATACATACCCTTGCCCATATATGGTATACTACTATATCTTGTATCCTACCACTGTCAGGCCATACATACCCTCGCCCATATATGTTATATTACTGGACCTTGTATCCTACGACTGTCAGAGCATACATACCCTCGCCCATATATGTTATGCTACTATATCTTGTATCCTACCACTGTCAGACCATACATACCCTCGCCCATATATGTTATACTACTATATATTGTATCCTACCACTGTCAGAACATATATACCCTTGCCCATACACGTTATACTACTGGACCTTGTATCCTACCACTGTCAGACCATACATACCCCTGACTATATTTGTTATACTACTGGACCTTGTATCCTACCACTGTCAGACCATACATACCCTTGACCATACATGTTATACTACTGGACCTTGTATCCTACCACTGTCAGACCATACATACCCTTGCCCATACATGTTATACTACTGGACCTTGAATCCTACCACTGTCAGACCATACATACCCTTGACCATATATGCTATACTACTGGACCTTGTATCCTACCACTGCTAGAGCATACGTACCCTCGTACATATATGTTATACTACTATACCTTGTATCCTACCACTGTCAGACCATACATACCCTCGTCCATATATGTTATACTACTGGACCTTGTATCCTACCACTTTCAGAGCATACGTATCCTCGTCCATATATGTTATACTACTGGACCTTGTATACTACCACTGTCAGAGCATACGTACCCTCGTCCATATATGTTATACTACTGGACCTTGTATCCTACCACTGTCAGACCATACATACCCTCGTCCATATATGTTATACTTCTGGACCTTGTATCCTACCACTGTCAGACCATACATACCCTCGTCCATATATGTTATACTCCTGGACCTTGTATCCTACCACTGTCAGACCATACATTCCTTGACATATATGTTATACTACTATATCTTGTATCCTACCACTGTCAGACCATACATACGCTTGATCATATATGTTATACTACTATATCTTGTATCCTACCACTGTCAGACCATACATACGCTTGACCATATATGTTATACTACTATATCTTGTATCCTACCACTGTCAGACCATACATACCCTCGTCCATATATGTTATACTACTGGACCTTGTATCCTACCACTGTCAGACCATACATACCCTCGTCCATATATGTTATACTACTGGACCTTGTATCCTACCACTGTCAGACCATACATACCATTGCCCATATATGGTATACTACTATATCTTGTATCCTACCACTGTTAGGCCATACATACCCTCGCCCATATATGTTATACTACTGGACCTTGTATCCTACCACTGTCAGAGCATACATACCCTCGCCCATATATGTTATACTACTATATCTTGTATCCTACCACTGTCAGAACATATATACCCTTGCCCATACACGTTATACTACTGGACCTTGTATCCTACCACTGTCAGACCATACATACCCCTGACCATATTTGTTATACTACTGGACCTTGTATCCTACCACTGTCAGACCATACATACCCTTGCCCATACATGTTATACTACTGGACCTTGTATCCTACCACTGTCAGACCATACATACCCTTGACCATATATGTTATACTACTGGACCTTGTATCCTACCACTGTCAGACCATACATACCCTTGCCCATATATGTTATACTACTGGACCTTGTATCCTACCACTGTCAGACCATACATACCCTTGACCATATATGTTATACTACTGGACCTTGTATCCTACCACTGTCAGAGCATACATACCCTTGCCCATACATGTTATACTACTGGACCTTGTATCCTACCACTGTCAGACCATACATACCCTCGTCCATATATGTTATACTCTGGACCTTGTATCCTACCACGTCAGACCATACATACCCTTGCCCATACATGTTATACTACTGGACCTTGTATCCTACCACTGTCAGACATACATACCCTTGACCATATATGTTATACTACTGGACCTTGTATCCTACCACTGTCAGACCATACGTACCCTCGTCCATATATGTTATACTACTGGACCTTGTATCCTACCACTGTCAGACCATACTACCCTGTCCATATATGTTATACTACTGGACCTTGTATCCTACCACTGTCAGACCATACATACCCTTGCCCATACATGTTATACTACTGGACCTTGTATCCTACCACTGTCAGAGCATACATACCCTCGTCCATATATGTTATACTACTGGACCTTGTATCCTACCACTGTCAGAGCATACATACCCTGTCCATATATGTTATACTACTGGACCTTGTATCCTACCACTGTCAGAGCATACATACCCTTGTCCATATATGTTATACTACTGGACCTTGTATCCTACCACTGTCAGAGCATACATACCCTTGCCCATATATGTTATACTACTGGACCTTGTATCCTACCACTGTCAGACCATACATACCCTTGTCCATACATGTTATACTACTGGACCTTGTATCCTACCACTGTCAGAGCATACATACCCTTGTCCATATATGTTATACTACTGGACCTTGTATCCTACCACTGTCAGAGCATACATACCCTTGCCCATATATGTTATACTACTGGACCTTGTATCCTACCACTGTCAGACCATACATACCCTCGTCCATATATGTTATACTACTGGACCTTGTATCCTACCACTGTCAGAGCATACATACCCTTGTCCATACATGTTATACTACTGGACCTTGTATCCTACCACTGTCAGAGCATACATACCCTTGCCCATATATGTTATACTACTGGACCTTGTATCCTACCACTGTCAGAGCATACATACCCTTGCCCATATATGCTATACTACTGGACCTTGTATCCTACCACTGTCAGACCATACATACCCTCGTCCATATATGTTATACTACTGGACCTTGTATCCTACCACTGTCAGAGCATACGTACCCTCGTCCATATATGTTATACTACTGGACCTTGTATACTACCACTGTCAGAGCATACGTACCCTTGTCCATATATGTTATACTCCTGGACCTTGTATCCTACCACTGTCAGAGCATACATACCCTCGTCCATATATGTTATACTTCTGGACCTTGTATCCTACCACTGTCAGACCATACATACCCTAGACCATATATGTTATACTACTGGACCTTGTATCCTACCACTGTCAGACCATACATACCCCTGACCATATATGTTATACTCCTGGACCTTGTATCCTACCACTGTCAGACCATACATACCCTTGCCCATACATGTTATACTACTATACGTTGTAGCCTACCATGGTCAGACCATACATACCCTCGTCCATATATGTTATACTACTGGACCTTGTATCCTAACACTGTCAGAGCATACGTACCCTCGTCCATATATGTTATACTACTGGACCTTGTATCCTACCACTGTCAGACCATACATACCCTTGCCCATACATGTTATACTACTGGACCTTGAATCCTACCACTGTCAGACCATACATACCCTTGACCATATATGTTATTCTACTGGACCTTGTATCCTACCACTGTCAGACCATACTTTCCCTCGTCCATATATGTTATACTACTGGACCTTGTATCCTACCACTGTCAGAGCATACGTACCCTTGTCCATATATGTTATACTCCTGGACCTTGTATCCTACCACTGTCAGAGCATACATACCCTTGTCCATATATGTTATACTCCTGGACCTTGTATTCTACCACTGTCAGAGCATACATACCCTCGACCATACATGTTATACTCCTGGACCTTGTATTTTACCACTGTCAGGCCATACATACCCTTGACCATATATGCTATACTACTGGACCTTGTATCCTACCACTGTCAGAGCATACGTACCCTCGTCCATATATGTTATACTACTGGACCTTGTATCCTACCACTGTCAGAGCATACGTACCCTCGTCCATATATGTTATACTACTGGACATTGTATCCTACCACTGTCAGACCATACATACCCTTGCCCATACATGTTATACTACTGGACCTTGTATCCTACCACTGCTAGAGCATACCTACCCTCGTCCATATATGTTATACTACTGGACCTTGTATCCTACCACTGTCAGAGCATACATACCCTCGTCCATATATGTTATACTACTGGACCTTGTATCCTACCACTGTCAGAGCATACATACCCTCGTCCATATATGTTATACTACTGGACCTTGTATCCTACCACTGTCAGAGCATACATACCCTCGTCCATATATGTTATACTACTGGACCTTGTATCCTACCACTGTCAGAGCATACATACCCTCGTCCATATATGTTATACTACTGGACCTTGTATCCTACCACTGTCAGAGCATACATACCCTCGTCCATATATGTTATACTACTGGACCTTGTATCCTACCACTGTCAGACCATACATACCCTCGTCCATATATGTTATACTACTGGACCTTGTATCCTACCACTGTCAGAGCATACATACCCTCGTCCATATATGTTATACTACTGGACCTTGTATCCTACCACTGTCAGACCATACATACCCTTGCCCATATATGTTATACTACTGGACCTTGTATCCTACCACTGTCAGACCATACATACCCTCGTCCATATATGTTATACTACTGGACCTTGTATCCTACCACTGTCAGAGCATACATACCCTCGTCCATATATGTTATACTACTGGACCTTGTATCCTACCACTGCTAGAGCATACGTACCCTCGTCCATATATGTTATACTACTGGACCTTGTATCCTACCACTGTCAGAGCATACATACCCTTGCCCATATATGCTATACTACTGGACCTTGTATCCTACCACTGTCAGACCATACATACCCTCGTCCATATATGTTATACTACTGGACCTTGTATCCTACCACTGTCAGAGCATACGTACCCTCGTCCATATATGTTATACTACTGGACCTTGTATACTACCACTGTCAGAGCATACGTACCCTTGTCCATATATGTTATACTCCTGGACCTTGTATCCTACCACTGTCAGAGCATACATACCCTTGTCCATATATGTTATACTTCTGGACCTTGTATCCTACCACTGTCAGACCATACATACCCCAGACCATATTTGTCATACAACTGGACCTTGTATCCTACCACTGTCAGACCATACATACCCCTGACCATACATGTTATACTACTGGACCTTGTATCCTACCACTGTCAGACCATACATACCCTTGACCATGCATGTTATACTACTGGACCTTGTATCCTACCACTGTCAGACCATACATACCCTTGCCCATACATGTTATACTACTATACGCTGTAGCCTACCACTGTCAGACCATACATACCCTCGTCCATATATGTTATACTACTGGACCTTGTATCCTACCACTGTCAGACCATACATACCCTTGCCCATACATGTTATACTACTGGACCTTGAATCCTACCACTGTCAGACCATACATACCCTTGACCATATATGTTATTCTACTGGACCTTGTATCCTACCACTGTCAGACCATACATTCCCTCGTCCATATATGTTATACTACTGGACCTTGTATCCTACCACTGTCAGAGCATACGTACCCTTGTCCATATATGTTATACTCCTGGACCTTGTATCCTACCACTGTCAGAGCATACATACCCTTGTCCATATATGTTATACTCCTGGACCTTGTATTCTACCACTGTCAGAGCATACATACCCTCGACCATACATGTTATACTCCTGGACCTTGTATTTTACCACTGTCAGACCATACATACCCTCGACCATACATGTTATACTACTATATATTGTATCCTACCACTGTCAGACCATACATACCCCTGACCATATTTGTAATACTACTGGACCTTGTATCCTACAACTGTCAGAGCATACGTACCCTCGTCCATATATGTTATACTACTGGACCTTGTATCCTACCACTGTCAGAGCATACGTACCCTCGTCCATATATGTTATACTACTATATCTTGTATCCTACCACTGTCAGTACATATATACCCTTGCCCATACACGTTATACTACTATATATTGTATCCTACCACTGTCAGACCATACATACCCCTGACCATATTTGTTATACTACTGGACCTTGTATCCTACCACTGTCAGACCATACATACCCTTGACCATGCATGTTATACTACTGGACCTTGTATCCTACCACTGTCAGACCATACATACCCTTGTCCATACATGTTATACTACTATACCTTGTATCCTACCACTGTCAGACCATACATACCCTCGTCCATATATGTTATACTACTGGACCTTGTATCCTACCACTGTCAGAGCATACGTACCCTCGTCCATATATGTTATACTACTGGACCTTGTATCCTACCACTGTCAGAGCATACGTACCCTCGTCCATATATGTTATACTACTATATCTTGTATCCTACCACTGTCAGTACATATATACCCTTGCCCATACACGTTATACTACTATATATTGTATCCTACCACTGTCAGACCATACATACCCCTGACCATATTTGTTATACTACTGGACCTTGTATCCTACCACTGTCAGACCATACATACCCTTGACCATGCTGTTATACTACTGGACCTTGTATCCTACCACTGTCAGACCATACATACCCTTGTCCATACATGTTATACTACTATACCTTGTATCCTACCACTGTCAGACCATACATACCCTCGTCCATATATGTTATACTACTGGACCTTGTATCCTACCACTGTCAGAGCATACGTACCCTCGTCCATATATGTTATACTACTATATCTTGTATCCTACCACTGTCAGTACATATATACCCGTGCCCATACACGTTATACTACTGGACCTTGTATCCTACCATTGTCAGACCATACATACCCCTGACCATATTTGTTATAATACTGGACCTTGTATCCTACCACTGTCAGACCATACATACCCTTGACCATACATGTTATACTACTGGACCTTGTATTCTACCACTGTCAGACCATACATACCCTTGCCCGTACATGTTATACTACTGGAACTTGAATCCTACCACTGTCAGACCATACATACCCTTGACCATATATGCTATACTACTGGACCTTGTATCCTATCACTGTCAGACCATACATACCCTTGCCCATATATGTTATACTACTGGACCTTGTATCCTACCACTGTCAGAGCATACATACCTTTGCCCATACATGTTATACTACTGGACCTTGTATCCTACCACTGTCAGACCATACGTACCCTCGTCCATATATGTTATACTCCTGGACCTTGTATCCTACCACTGTCAGACCATACATACCCTTGCCCATACATGTTATACTACTGGACCTTGAATCCTACCACTGTCAGACAATACATACCCTTGCCCATATATGTTATACTACTGGACCTTGTATCCTACCACTGTCAGACCATACATACCCTCATCCATATATGTTATACTACTGGACCTTGTATCCTACCACTGTCAGAGCATACGTACCCTTGTCCATATATGTTATACTCCTGGACCTTGTATCCTACCACTGTCAGAGCATACATACCCTTGTCCATATATGTTATACTACTGGACCTTGTATCCTACCACTGTCAGAGCATACGTACCCTTGTCCATATATGTTTTACTCCTGGACTTTGTATCCTACCACTGTCAGAGCATACATACCCTTGTCCATATATGTTATACTCCTGGACCTTGTATCCTACCACTGTCAGGCCATACATACCCTCGCCCATACATGTTATACTACTATATATTGTATCCTACCACTGTCAGACCATACATACCCCTGACCATATTTGTAATACTACTGGACCTTGTATCCTACCACTGTCAGACCATACATACCCTCGTCCATATATGTTATACTACTGGACCTTGTATCCTACCACTGTCAGAGCATACGTACCCTTGTCCATATATGTTATACTTCTGGACCTTGTATTCTACCACTGTCAGAGCATACGTACCCTCGTCCATATATATGTTATACTCCTGGACCTTGTATACTACCACCGTCAGAGCATACGTACCCTTGTCCATATATGTTATACTCCTGGACCTTGTATTCTACCACTGTCAGAGCATACGTACCCTCATCCATATATGTTATACTCCTGGACCTTGTATTCTACCACTGTCAGAGCATACGTACCCTTGTCCATATATGTTATACTCCTGGACCTTGTATCCTACCACTGTCAGACCATACATACCCTTGCCCATATATGTTATACTACTGGACCTTGTATCCTACCACTGTCAGACCATACATACCCCTGACCATATTTGTCATACAACTGGACCTTGTATCCTACCACTGTCAGACCATACATACCCTTGCCCATATATGTTATACTACTGGACCTTGTATCCTACCACTGTCAGACCATACATACCCTTGACCATGCATGTTATACTACTGGACCTTGTATCCTACCACTGTCAGACCATACATACCCTTGCCCATACATGTTATACTACTGGACCTTGTATCCTACCACTGTCAGACCATACATACCCTTGACCATAATGTTATACTACTGGACCTTGTATCCTACCACTGTCAGACCATACTACCCTGCCATATATGTTATACTACTATGTTATACTCTGGACCTTGTATCCTACCACTGTCAGAGCATACATACCCTTGTCCATATATGTTATACTACTGGACCTTGTATCCTACCACTGTCAGAGCATACATACCCTTGCCCATATATGTTATACTACTGGACCTTGTATCCTACCACTGTCAGACCATACATACCCTCGTCCATACATGTTATACTACTGGACCTTGTATCCTACCACTGTCAGACCATACGTACCCTCTTCCATATTTGTTATACTACTGGACCTTGTATCCTACCACTGTCAGACCATACATACCCTTGACCATACATGTTATACTACTGGACCTTGTATCCTACCACTGTCAGACCATACATACCCTTGCCCATACATGTTATACTACTGGACCTTGAATCCTACCACTGTCAGACCATACATACCCTTGACCATATATGTTATACTACTGGACCTTGTATCCTACCACTGTCAGACCATACATACCCTCGCCCATATATGTTATACTACTGGACCTTGTATCCTACCACTGTCAGACCATACATACCCTCGTCCATATATGTTATACTACTGGACCTTGTATCCTACCACTGTCAGAGCATACATACCCTTGTCCATATATGTTATACTACTGGACCTTGTATCCTACCACTGTCAGACCATACATACCCTTGCCCATACATGTTATACTACTGGACCTTGTATCCTACCACTGTCAGACCATACATACCCTCGCCCATACATGTTATACTACTGGACCTTGTATCCTACCACTGTCAGACCATACATTACTCCTGGTCCTTGTATCCTACCACTGTCAGACCATA
Source organism: Archivesica marissinica (assembly GCA_014843695.1). Lineage (NCBI taxonomy): Eukaryota > Metazoa > Mollusca > Bivalvia > Venerida > Vesicomyidae > Archivesica > Archivesica marissinica. The sequence continues at coordinate 47,515,248 of CM026391.1, forward strand.
CATACCCTCGTCCATATATGTTATACTACTGGACCTTGTATCCTACCACTGTCAGAGCATACGTACCCTCGTCCATATATGTTATACTACTATATCTTGTATCCTACCACTGTCAGTACATATATACCCTTGCCCATACACGTTATACTACTATATATTGTATCCTACCACTGTCAGACCATACATACCCCTGACCATATTTGTTATACTACTGGACCTTGTATCCTACCACTGTCAGACCATACATACCCTTGACCATGCTGTTATACTACTGGACCTTGTATCCTACCACTGTCAGACCATACATACCCTTGTCCATACATGTTATACTACTATACCTTGTATCCTACCACTGTCAGACCATACATACCCTCGTCCATATATGTTATACTACTGGACCTTGTATCCTACCACTGTCAGAGCATACGTACCCTCGTCCATATATGTTATACTACTGGACCTTGTATCCTACCACTGTCAGAGCATACGTACCCTCGTCCATATATGTTATACTACTATATCTTGTATCCTACCACTGTCAGTACATATATACCCGTGCCCATACACGTTATACTACTGGACCTTGTATCCTACCACTGTCAGACCATACATACCCCTGACCATATTTGTTATAATACTGGACCTTGTATCCTACCACTGTCAGACCATACATACCCTTGCCCATACATGTTATACTACTGGAACTTGAATCCTACCACTGTCAGACCATACATACCCGTGACCATATATGCTATACTACTGGACCTTGTATCCTATCACTGTCAGACCATACATACCCTTGCCCATATATGTTATACTACTGGACCTTGTATCCTACCACTGTCAGAGCATACATACCTTTGCCCATACATGTTATACTACTGGACCTTGTATCCTACCACTGTCAGACCATACGTACCCTCGTCCATATATGTTATACTCCTGGACCTTGTATCCTACCACTGTCAGACCATACATACCCTTGCCCATACATGTTATACTACTGGTCCTTGTATCCTACCACTGTCAGACCATACATACCCTCGCCAATATATGTTATACTACTGGACCTTGTATCCTACCACTGTCAGAGCATACATACCCTCGCCCATATATGTTATACTCTCCTGGTCCTTGTATCCTACCACTGTCAGACCATACATACCCTCGCCAATATATGTTATACTACTGGACCTTGTATCCTACCACTGTCAGAGCATACATACCCTCGCCCATATATGTTATACTACTGGACCTTGTATCCTACCACCGTCAGACCATACATACCCTCGCCCTTATATGTTATACTACTGGACCTTGTATCCTACCACTGTCAGAGCATAATAGCAAACATAATGCATTTGTAGGTATAAATAACATTACTACAACAAATTATTCCGGAATAATGTTATAATTTAGAACATTAAATTGAAATCGATAAACACTGTTTTTGCAGTCTACAAACTCTCGAGAATGAAAGTAGGATATCTTATGACGGTTAGCCACGTTCCTGAATTGACGTTTGTTTATTATTGGAGTATATTGTTCATGTAATACTGTCGTTTAGAGATAATTTAAATCAGATTAGTCTAATATTAAATATGACTATGCACAAAGATATATTATAACGGTAAATGTGTGTTTTACGTTTATTTATCGTCTCCCATGTGAGTGATGCCTCGTGAAGATATTAGTCATTTTTAGATTTTTGGAGGATAATGCAATGATACAAACAGAGTATCATCAGGTGTTGTTACATGCACGGTGTAAAGCACCGATACAAGACCTCGGTTTAAAGTCCCATATGAAAAACTGTTAATTTTATTAGGGTCAGACTGGGAATCGAATCAACGATCCAAACTGTAAATCTGTAACATGAACATTTTATTCATGGTACACACGTTGTATTACGCAATGGTATTGAACCTATGTTGCTATGACGTTTGTTTATCAGTTACAATACTCCGATTATGTGGCATATATCTAAACATATAATAGAAAATGACATTATGTAGTAATTTGCTTATTTTCATTGATGTAGCGTCGCTTTAAGGATACAAATGAATATTTACAGGAAGCCTATGGATTCTGTGAAGAAAGGGTTGAAGAACCGTGGATAGTACTGACCAACTGGTTTCTCGATATGGTATTTAGTTTCTACAAATTGATAGTTGATGCTATACTAATTTTGCATCTGAGAAAGTTCAGTAACAGAATATAATACATGCACATGTATTTGTCAGTTTGCACGATTATATGTATGGAATTGAGTTAATAATTATGATTTTTTTTTGTGTTGAATATTTTCATAATGTTGCCAGGATTGTGCGGTTGATATATGACGAACAATGTTACAATTTTATTTCAGAATATCCCAGGAGCGCAACAGACAACAAAATGGTTAAAAGACAGTCGTAAATCAAATATTAAAAGCAAAGTTCCTGAAGTTGAAAGGGTAAATAATAAAATGTCATGTTTTGTTAACAAACATCCATATGTTGTCTGAATATATGGTGCTTTATATGGATAGCCATAATTAATACTACTCTCAACAAAATTGCTAATTGTTGCAGTATTTGGAGCACATTAATAAACAAATAAAATCAATATTCATATCATTTTATTGGTTTATTACAGATCGTTATGCATTGATTTTCTGTATAATCATTTCTGGTTAACCACTGGAGCCTGCCCAGGAAAGGTGTTGTTAGGTAAACTGCCCGCCGGCGATATAGCCCAAAATGGTGCTGATGCAGGCGTAAAACCCGCAATATAACATAGCATAACATAATATAATCATTTCTGATAAAATGCATTAACATTGTATTATTATTTATATTGTATGATTATTAATTGGCTCCAAATATTATAAAATACCAAGTGACCGATTAGGAATGTTGTTGTGTGTATATTTATATATATATCCTCCAAAAAACTAAAATGACTAATGTCTTCAGGAGGCATCGCTCATATGGGCAACCGGTAGTGATGATAAATAAACGTAAAACACATAGGATATTAGCGGTGATTTCATACAATATTTTATGAAACATAATAGCATTCTTAATAGCAAAATTCCAAAACGAGTTTCATAAATTATAGTATGAAATCATCATGCGTGTAAGATCCTTTTTATCACATTACCACAGTAACAACAACCATAAATTGGGAAAAACATCTGTTTGCCAATATACTTTAAAGCCTTAATATATATCAAGGAAATCAGTAAGGTGCAGCAGTATGATGTAGTAAATATACCCTAATACTTAAACAAAAGTGCGCAAATAATTGGCAGAATACTCTTAATAATCACTATATTCTGCTAGTGAATATTTAGTATTTTATTTTCACAGATAAAACATGAATAAGTCAAAAGCAAGCTCTCATGCAGCGACCAATCAGAATCCTTCCAGGTTGTATTGCACATGTGTGCATACAAGAAAATATGTGATGGTTTTTGAAATTTAGGTGATAAATAATATTAATCATTTTCTGTAACATTATTAATTTTTGTTATTATTTAATTTATTTAACGTCGCTACCGGTTTGCACATTTGAACGACGTGCAGTTTACCTAACAACACCTTTCCTGGGCAGGCAAGTAATGGATACTTGGTGCACCAATCTCCGTAGGAAACTGCCAACTGTTTCATATAAACAGACACGGTCTGAGCAGGGCTCGAACCCGTGACCATCAGATATAATAGGTTACAGTGATACAAGTCAGCGATCTTAACCACTCGACTACGGAGGCAGTCTATTTTATTATATACTGTACTTATATAAATACATACATTTATTATACATTGATCAATAAATCCCCATGTGTCATTCATACATTATATCATGTTTGTACATATGTTTTGTGTGCACATTCAAATGTGTGTTAGTGGTTACCTCTATTAAGCAGCCAACCTGTATTAAGCAACCATTTTCACGATTCCCAATATGTTGTTTTATTATACATTTTACCTCTATCAAGCAGCCACCTGTGCTAAACAGCCACTTTCTGTGATTCCCTGGGATGGCTTTTTAGCACAGGTTTGACTGTAAATCAATAAAGAATGATGATGATAAAACATAAGTATCTGATAAATTGTAGAACATATTCAATGTTCAAGTAATCATACTAGTATGCTTTTCATTTTTACTGTAGGACTACGGGAAGAGGATATCTGGCATGTGCGAAGAAACCAAACTTAGAGAATATTTGTCGCAGAACAATATGAAGACCTACATGACGAAATGTATCGAACTTTGCTTACTGATGGTTACCTCCGACCCACCTGTTGCCATTGAGTGCCCAGGATGGGCAGCTTGTAATCTCATCGAAAACACGAACCAACAATCAACTCATGCAGACGGTGAACATACAGATAGAAATATAATGCAGAGACAACAGGAACAGACAGCTACTGATGAAGAACGAAAACCAGAGAATACCGTCGATGAGAAGCCACATTTTGATAAGGAATTATTTAAGGAATACACATGTCGTGGCCCATATCTAGAGTACATCGTCTGGCCCACATTGTATCTTCACAAAAATGGACCCATACTTGGCAAAGGAATTGCACAAGGTGGTAAGGTACAATACAGAGAAGCAGATAACATGAAGTGGACATGGTGGAGTAGGACAAATGACATGTAAACCAAACTGTACAATCTGGACCCATACTTGACAAAGGAATTGCACAAGGTGGTAAGGTACAATACAGAGAAGCAGATAACATGAAGTCGACATGGTGGAGTAGGACAAATGACATGTAAACCAAACTGTAAAATTGGATGATTGTGATTTAGATTTATTTTAATGTGTGAAAATGCTATTTTAATGTGTGAAAATGCTCTATTCTCCGGTCTATAAATAATTCTTTGCTTCATTACATAATATTATGATGTGTATATAATTATATAAGATCATATCAATCATGTTAAGATAATATTTGTGGAGTTACTCATGAGCGTTCAGGTACGAAAGGCTCGGAGTTCGGGCCCTGCTGGAGCAGTTACGATTGTGCCATTAGGCAAGGTATTTAAATTCCACATTGGCTCTTCTCTCTTCATCGTGGCAATGGATTCCACCAGGAATGAATTCTCGAGAGTGATAAATATAAGTTGTAAGAATTTGTTTCGCAATCAAGCTAAGCAAATTGGTACAAACTGTATACTATTGAGAAATAAATTATGCTTAAACTAATCACATACGGGCGACAGACGCCCACAATAACCATGATTCCTAGTCCCCCTATGTACCAACACATGTGTTACTGGTACATAACATTATCTGCTCGAAGACAGGGGTATCATTGGGTACCACCAACTCACTGTTGCCAGGTTTTGGATTTCTTTATCGGATAGAGTGCACTTTAGGAACAAGTTTAGGGTTATTGTTAGAGTAAGGGTACCGGTGTCATATAGAATATTGACCCATGAGGCATTATTCTATAGGAATATGTGACCCGCGGGTCCATATTCTAATATAGATTATTGACCCCCCCCCTTATAGAATAATAACCCCCCCTCAAAGTCTACGAAAACAATGTTATTAATACAATTTTATTAATAATTGCATAAACTGTAAAATTAACAATTATTAATAAAATTATATTGAATTAATGTATGAAAAAAGACATACACCAATAAACTGGTGTATGAAACCATCATCATGAGCTCAAAATAAATACCATAAAATAGCACAGTACTAACCATTCATATTATATTCATTCATGTGTACAACTGTATAATATGCTGTTAACCATTATAATTATTGCCACAGGTGTGAAAATCCCAATACAACAACAACACCTTTATTGCATTAAACATTCATACAATGTCTATAGCAAGTACATGTATACATGTAGGTAACGACATGGATTTACAAAAGAGCAAGATGTACTCGCTGCTTATACTAATTTTAGTTTCTATATACATTTGCGAAATATATGTATTTTGCTAAATTTCTACCAATGTTTTTTGATTTTTGTGACATTAAATTAGTGAATTTATTAATAGTTGGCCATGTATAGTAATAATGTTTTAAATATTTCTGTCTAAGATCTCTAAATTTCGGACATATAAAAAGGAAATGATATTCACTTTCTATCATGCCTGTGTTGCAATATATACATATTCTTTGATTTCTGGGTATGTTTTGATATCTTCCACGTTCGATAGCTAAATCATGGGATGAAGTTCGGAATTTTGTCAACGTCATTCTAAATCTGTCTTCTTTAATAAAGTCAAAATGTTTTTCAAAACTGAACGAGTGTTAGTAGTATATGCGTTTCTTTGGGGTCATGGACTGCGCATGCGCGGCGGCCATTTTTGAACAACATCATTCATCATCATCGGATGACAGTTGACAGGTCATTAACATAATAAGAGTTCATCAAAATAAAGCAATTTAATGTCTCTTTGGGGTCATGGACTGCGCATGCGCGGCGGCCATTTTGGGTCCTTAAATAATTATATAATAGGTATGTATCAGACATCAAACGAAATTTCAAGTATATACGTCTCTTTGGGGTCATGGACTGCGCATGCGCGGCGGCCATTTTGGAACGACATCATTCATCATCATCGGATGACATTTGACAAGTCATTAACATAATAAGTCTTCATCAAAAGAAAGCAATTTTTAAAAAAAGCCACTGGATAATAATTAAAATGTATATATCCTCATCGTCAACAAGGAAATAAACCTCCTTTCTGATTGGTTAGACGAGAACAAAAGAATCGTGTCAATCGACAAGGAAAGTAATGGGGATTGGATACCTCTCTCTACAGATAATTTTATAAAACTGAGTTCAGTAACAGAAAATCATCTTTCACTGCACTAACTCCCACGAAGTTTCCAACTAGGATATTTAAAGTGAATTGGAAAAAAGGATTGATCGTATGAATAATTACACTGAAGGTAAGGTAGTCAACTCTAATATATAAAATGTTGTCATGCTTAAAAATGAAATTTAAACCTTTTGACTCGTTGATTCAACCATAATTATATTTCGTCTTTATATGTTTTCAGAACATATGAAGAAACAAACCAAACGAAAGATCGAGGTAGATGAGTCGCCAGTCGCCCAAAAGATTATACGACAAGATGTTCACGGTCAATGGCATCTAGGCACCAATCGTTACGTTCAAGTGAAGGATTGGCAGGGTGATTTGCGCGTTGATATTAGAGAATGGGAAGGAAAGCTCTGGTTCCCACTAAGAAAGGAATCAGTTTACCTCTTGGACTTTGGAAATTTTTTACATCCGTCTCAGATTTTGTAGATGAAGCTTTAGGGGCCGGAGCACCGTATAGCTAGCATTTGGGCGGTAATGTGTATTGTAAAGTGGATGACAACAACGTTTGCCCCGATATTCGACAATACTGGAAACCAGTCGGTGAGATTGTACCCTGTAGGAAGGGTATTCGTCTTCGTCCCAACGAATATAATCGTTTGAAGGAGTTGTTCGTGGAAATAGGGAAGGCTGCGCCAGAACTAGATGCTACTGTACCATGTGATCAAAGGGATGATCACGCGAATCAGCTATGTGCGCTGAATGCAATCATGTACCGCTGAAGACTGTCCTTTAGGTACTGCGTATGTCTTAACGACTGAACGCGTGTAGGGGTATAGCGCCTCCTTTGTCTTTAATACCTCCGAGTGCCCTATGATGACATTAGGGTTCACCTTCACCATCGCTACTTTCAGGGCCGCCTCTGTTATTTTCACTTTGTATGCCACCGTGTCTACATCCGCTGATAATCTGAAAGGGTCGGAAGCCTGCCAGAGCTTAATGTTAACTGGTACACCGTTGATGAGCAAGCGATCCTGCTGACACATATCCATGTGTATTCTACCTATGAGGTCCAAAACCTTACCACTTTCTGTGAATTTAGACCTGATAAACAGTCCATTATTACTTCCCGATGAATATGTGGCGCCCATATTGTTGGCAGTATCTTTGACGAAACCCTGGCTAGTCAATTCGTGTAGACTAGGCGTATCTAACAATAGATCCAAGTAGGCTCTATACGGATAATATGTGCTTAGTTCGCTGGTAGGATGTTGCTGCAAGTTGAGATCAACTTGAGAAAACAATGAATGAAGCGGAGCGTTTACTAATCCCACTTGTTCAGCTCCAGTCAAATCCATTCCATCAGGTTTGACGATTTTCAGTTTAATATGTAAGAGAGTATTTTTCAAATCGATGTATGTAGTCGATGTACCCGGTACGTTGAATTCGATGACAGATCCTTCTGTCAGTTGATTGATAGGTCTAAATGTGACCCATTCCCTTTTCTGAGATCCTATTTCTATCTCTGGTGGTTGAAACAAAGCTAAGTCAACATCGTGGATTTCTTTGGATGGCATTATTTCTGTTCAGTGAAGAAGTCAGCACGTTGTTTCTTGGGTTGCTTAGTCCTCTGTGATGTAGATTTACGTTTGGTTAAGGTTCTAGTTCTATTTCCCCTTATAAGCTTTTCACCGCTTTGTCCGGCCTGTTTACGTTCTTCTTTCAATTCAGATTTGGCCAGTTCCACTGCTTGGGCGACCGGTGTTACTAAATGGATAATAGGTTCCTGTCCCACGACACCGCCCCTTTGATCGCTACCAATGTGAAACGTTCCTTTGCTAGTGGGTGTTAAATGTCCTTTAGACATTAAAGTAAAGTGTTTCTTCCATTTTTCTATATCCATCTCGATTTTCGAAGATGTAACGTACAGCGCAATGTACTGTCGTCTTTATGTATAGGCCTTAAACCAGCCCCCCTTATAAACACTCGGATCCTATTCAGTTTATTCTTTTTTACTTTTACGTAGTAAGGGTCGTTATAGACAAAGTATTTATCGCGTTTTTTCCCTTCTTCTCGCTGACAACAATTCTCAATACCGGAAACAGTGTGTTTTCCACGTATGATTATTGGCACTGATCCGTACACACATGTACTATGTCATCTTCTATAAACGTTTCAATGTCTTTCAATGCACATTCCCAATATCCGTCTAATAAATAGGTGCGTGGTAACTCTACGGTGAAATCTGTGGAGTCGTTGGTGGGATGTTCGACTTCAGAATGTGTGCTACTTAAAAACAGATAGGGGTCTCCCGATTCCATCGTAAAGAATACTAAACCAAGCCTATTGTGGCGAGTCCTTATAATATTTCAAATTGTTCCAATAGGTTCATGCTTCGGCGATGGCTGTGTCAATACGTGAAGCATTTTGTTTGAACATTAACCACTGAGTAAGGGTAAGGTGAATTCCAATGGCGGTAGCTGTTCCATTTATAAATCTTCTTATATCCAGAAATACGTACCCATCTCGGTTACACACTGTTGCGTAAACGTTTTCATGTAGATAGTATTGCTTCACAAAAATGCAAGCCGTTTGATTGAGTTCGGGTTTCACTTCTACTTCGTAATCTACGGGTAATATGCAATCCTCTGATCCGGAACTACCCACTATGATAATAACTGGTACAGAGCATGTCAATGTGATTAACACGACACCAATCCATTTGATAATGTTCAGATGACATCGTATGCTCCTGGTTTCCAGTGATAGTCCTTCATCGACTTCTAAGAACTCCGTGGTTGCTGATTCGCACGTCACGTCCACATTATCCTTTTCATTTTGATCCAATACAGAATGCGACATTGTATGTGTTTGATTGGTCATATCTATATCTCTCTTTTGTTTTCTTTTTTACAATACCACACTTACTCTCCTCTCCTTCCCCCTTATAACTTCCTTACGAATACATGTTAACATCACTTTCCGGTATCCACGAATCGTATTTCTTTGGCCAGTGTAACCAATGTACTAGTACTTCACCATGTTTATTTTTAATTCTTTTCTCTAGCACTTTTTCAATGCGATACTCTGTGTTTTCGTCCACATTGACAGCCTGTAACTCTGGTTCATAGAACGTTCCATTGACACATTCGCCTGCCCAGTCCTCCAGCTTATACACCGGTATATCTTCCCTATTGAATCGTCTTTCTATTTTAAACAATTCACCAGTCCACTTCTGAAAATATTCTTTATCAAAAGCGCTACGTACGTGCGAAATTCTTACTATCTGCCCGACCTTGAATTTGTATCGTCTTTTGACTTTTAAAGCAGATTTCGATCGATGTTTCTGTCTCAACAAGTACTGTTCCAGACGACTTTCTCCCTCTGTATCTTTCGTGATGGAAACCGGTGTTCTACCTAAACTGTGATGAAAGGTGTGGTTGTAACTTTCCACTATGTCATTTAATACGGGCAGATAACGGTGAGTCCTGTTTTTTGACATGTATCTAAATAGTTTGTGCTTTATTGTTTTGATAAGACGCTCGGCATAATTCGCTTTAGTTTCCGTGTTTTCTGTGGTGAAATGATGTATACCAGACTTTTAAGGTATTTGGAAACGTCTTTATTTTTAAATTCCTTCCCTTGATCTGTTCTGAGAACCTTGGATTTTCTCCTCCCGCTCAAAATGTGATGTAACGCCTTCTCCACCTCAATTGCAGATTTGTTTTTAAGGGGCTGGCACCAAGCGTATCTAGAAAATATATCTATGACCACAAGCACATATTTGTATTTGTCATTTTGATTACTTAACGATACCATATCCATGATATCCATGTCCCACATACTGTCTAACCCTTCAATTACGACCCTGGATCTTTGAAATTTTCTTCGGGCTGTTTTGGTCATGGAATACGAATCTTGATCTTGTAACCATTTTCTAATTCTGTATTTTCCGATTTTAAACTTGTTCTCTGCCTTTACGACTTTATAAAGTGTGTCTGTACCCGCAACGCTACCGGGGTGAGACGGATCAAAATAAATGGAAGACAAGTAATTTTTTCAGTCAGTCATTGTACTTTATACGGTAATCCACTTTTTAGCTGACACCTTTTTAGGCGTATGTTGTAGTCTCCTTTTCTTTTCTGAATATACTGGAATTCCCGGAGGTCTTATTTCTACTCTTCTTTTAGGCGAATTTCCGATCAATGACGTCGGTAAATGGATATTTTTCAAACCTTCATAAAACTCGTCCGATCCTTTGAAGGACTGTCCTTTGTGCTCATATTGAGTGATTTTCAATAAATCAACAATGTGAGAGTCCTGTATAGTCTTTCCACGGTAAATCAATTCCCCTTTTTCGTTCCAGGATAGTGTATGCTCGGGATCTCTCGTCACATAAGCCAGTATGGCCTCGATTTTACCCTTATATCGTGCTGGTATAGCTACCAAAATGTTTTCTATCGCTAGGCCCTGGCCTGACTGGTCTTGATTTTCTCTAATTTCTGTTTTTTGAACAAAATCAGATTGATGTGACGCAATATCCTTATTATTGTTTTGTAACAGGTGTTGATATTTTTCGTAGGGTACGAGCACCGATTTCTGAATGTTCTTCATTTCAAGTATGTTCTTAAAGTCGGTTCCAAAGATTTTAACAACACTGTTATCGCCTGACCTTGTCTGCACACTAATATTTTCTTCTTTCTAGAGCTGATGTTAGTGTCCCCAAGTTTTCGTAAAAAATGTTTATATTTCCTTAATCTGGATGTATGAGAAGGCGTAACTGGCAGTACACGTTGTAAAAGGTTCACCACAATTTCTATCAATGCTCGTAGTTGATCGTTTGTGATTGTATTCAATAATTGTCTACGCTGAATTTTCGAGGTTGTGGACATTAACAGTTGAAAATAACTCCAGTGTTTTTGTACGAGTCGGCTCATGCTTCTATTATATTTCCTTATCTGTGTGTCCGTTCATAGGCCCTTATAAACTTTTGGACTGATAAATAATGGGATATTCTGTTGGAAACACTTTAGATCTCAGTCTATACGTATCTTCGCCTTGGGGTGACATGCCAACTATAAGATATCCAAACGGATCCTTCGTCGTATCCTCGTAAGCTTCTACTAAACTGTTGGCTCTTTCGGGAAAGAGTTGTCTCCCTAATGTTGCGATTTGTGAAGTTCCTCTAACGTTTTTAAACAAAACCATATACCACGTGCTTAAAGCTATGGTTCTAGCGGACTGGCCCTGCCCGTAGATATTCTGGGTAATAAAAATTACTGACAGGGAGTTATGATGACATCCTTGAGTAAAGAGCATTTCCATTTCTTTGCTATTCAACACTTGTCCCATGAGGTCATCTATGACTATGAGACCGTGATGACCATCCGAAAATTCTTTCATTTCAGAAGGCGTAGGTAACCCGAGGTGCAAAGTAAAATTTGGTAACTGCATTTCCATCTAATCATACATGTTCTGGTACATCCCGTAGCAGTACATGACCTTTTTTGGCGGATTCGTTGCATATAATCCTTTCAAGTGACGTAGAAATCTAAACACCCAAGAGCTTTTTCCTGATCCAGTTGGACCACATACTATTACGCTGGAACATGGTTCAAACGGTAATAAACTGTGTGTAGACATATCGTTGACGTGTTGTAAGTCGCTACTACTTGGGGACACCGATGTAATTCCATTTGTTTGACGCGACTGTGGCAGAGGCATCGACGGTAACTGTAGTGGAGTTAGTGTCTGATGTAGACGCCATCCTCCTACTCCCTGAACTTGTCTCAGATGATTACCTAGTCTCACTAACTGGGTTTTACCGCACACGGGACATTTGTTCCGACTATTTACACGAAACGATCACCCTTATGACATATGCTTCCTTTGAATCATTTGGTATGATCCCCTCTGTTCCCTCGAAGTGGCCCTCGGTGTGGCCCTCGGTGTGGGCCTCTGTATGGCCCTCTGTTTGGCCCTCTGACCCTCGGTGTGGCCCTCTGGCCCTCGGTGTGGCCCTCTGTATGGCATTTTGTGTCTTCTTATGGCCATCGGGGTGGCCCTCTGACCCTCTATGTGGCCCTCTGTATGGCTCTCTGGCCCTCGGTGTGGCCATCGGTGTGGCCCTCTGTATGGTCCTCTGTGTGGCCCTCTGACCCTCGGTGTGGCCCTCTGGCCCTCTGTATGGCCCTCTGTGTGGCTCTGGCCCTCGGTGTGGTCCTCTGGCGGCCCTCGTTGTGGCCCTCTGGCCCTCGGTGTGGCACTCTGGCCCTTGGTGTGTCCCTCTGGCTCTCGGTGTGGCCCTCTGTGTGTCCCTTTGGTCCTCGGCGTGGCCCTCTGTGTGGCTCACAGGCCGTCGGTGTGGCCCTCTGTATGGCTTTGTGTGGCCCTCTGTATGACTTTGCATGGCCCCATCGGTATGACACTCTGGCTCTCGATGTGACCCTCGATGTTGACTCTCGGCGTGACCCTCTATATGACTGAATGGCCCTCGGGGTGGCCCTCTGTATGGCTTTGTATGACCCCCACTGATGTGGTCCTCTCTATGCATTTAAGTGGCCTACACTACATGTGTTATTCATTTGTGACATTCTTGATTTCGCCCCACTCCCCCCTTCAATGTGAGGGGTTACTCACGCCCTAAACCACGTGAAGGTGATGTTAAGACTTAGGGTACCCACCCTCCCATCCCTCCATCTATTGGTCATACATGTCCCTCAGTTTCCTTCAATATCCGTATGGTACTGTGTCGAAATTGCCTATTCGTCGTCGCTTGGTATACACCATTTGATACGACTTTTCTTCTTCTCTGTTATAAAGCTTTCTTTTCCTTTTGTCGCGACATATTTTGTTTGGATTTGTGATAATGAAGCTCTGTTGACTTTTGGGGTTAGTCACCAGGGTCTTCACGGTTTCAAAGTTGATCAAACGACTATTGTTGTAGTTTAACGTAAATCCTCTCACCTTGCACATTTCGTTCTCACAATTAGTTTTGTAAGCATAATTCTTTGGACCACCTGACACAAACTCTACCATGTATTCGTCAACTTCCAGTTCATTCGTCAGTTCTCCTAGAAAATCACCCAACGGTGGATCGTGCTCTCCGGGGCGACTCAAGTATATTACACTGTCTGTATCGTAGTACAATACACGACGATCCAACATTTGGAGTACACCGTAGAGTTTCAGTCGCGCCCAACAGGTTGTGAATGTCGCTAAATAAATGTTGGTTTTGTTGTCTTCGGGTAAGCAATCTTACCTGTAGATCCATTCCAGTTGAATGATATCGTCGGCCACAATATGAAAATATTGTACATCTTTCGTCTGATCGGTAAATATTTTGAAAAACTGTTCTACTTCTGTATCATTGTAGAAAACGGATTGACGCATGTTGAGACGTTGACCGAACTTCCCCCAAAAACTATTGAGACATAGTTTAGCCAAGGCTCTCAATCCGGGATTTTTCACGATGTAATTCGCATTTAGGGTAACTCCCTCGTTTTCGAAATACTGATCAATGTACTTCTTCATATCGGCTGGGTTTTTTTATCCAGTCTGGGGGTCCGCTAGCTTCCTGTTTAAATTTGAGAAAAGTGTTTATTTATTTGAAAAAAACACAAGCCTCCCTTTTGAGTGTTGGAGTCGTATTGTGTTGTCTCCTTCCAGTTGTATATCTCGTATATTTTTTCTATTTGGTAACCTAAGCGAATAGCTGTCTGAATTTCTGGAGTACATCAGGTTCCTGTCATGGCTCTTTCTTCATCAGAACAAGTACAAGGTGATTGATTCTCCATGTCTGCACATGTCCTACATAGCGAAAATTTCAGTTTTCCATTGGATTTGGATGGTAAGTTTGCCTTTACATATTTTGATTCAAGTATAGGACGCTTAAATGGCGATGATGCATTCCTTTCACGAATAAATTTTCCATATCGTTGGATGACGTCACACTTTCCATCAAATCGTCTAATATCACAAGATTGCTATGGCTGTCGCTTGCTTGGTTGAAAACATCATCTTCACTCGGTAATCCTTTATGAAAAGTAACGAATGGTAACTCCCTTTCCATCTCCTCGAATAACAGATACCGTTGCAGTACAATACCTTTTGCAAAAATATCATCTTTGTATCGTAATAGTCTAAACACCCAATAGGTTTTACCGCTACACGTGGCTCCGCTCAGGGATATAGACGTACATTCTGGGAAGGGATATATGTTGAAAATGATGAAAACGTCCAAGACAGTCGCGGTTTTATATATATGCAATGTTATTCGTTAGATTGCAAAGGTTCCACTAAAATATCCACCAGTTCCTGATCGTCGACTTCCTGATAATTTGCTGGTACGGGACACAACGTGATGTCGAGAGGGGAAGTATGAATACCGTCATCCATCACTTTTCTCTTGCAATAAAAGTACGAAATCCTCTTCTTTCTTGGGTGTACTTAAAAATACGGTTGTTTCGTACCCTGAATCCACGATTTGTTCCACTTTGAGACTTGCCAGTGGATAAGACGGTTTGAAACTTTACCATCGGGGCGTCTAAAGTTCTCTTGCTGACACCCTTGGAACTGAATTTATATTCGTTCATCCGTCTTGGCTTGCATGGACACTGTTTACTTTTCATATTTAAACTGCGTCTGGCTAGTTTGTACGCCGCTATCCTAGAGGGAGAGGGCCTGGTTGTTTTAGTCTTACGCACGATGTGAGTTTTACTGCACAGACCAATCATTTGGTCCCCCTGATATTCCAGTTTGAAAAGCCCCGGAGTGCGCTTGTCATATTTGGCGTGCTCTTGACAACATGTTCGAGGGAACCAATGACAACCCCGTATCCGCTTCTATGTCGGTATCCGCACAAAATCCTCGGAGACCTCGCCGATACTTTTCGCGCATGTTGGGTTTGATGACGTCGTCCAAACAGGAACCGGAAATGGCTAGATAGGTGCTGTCAGTGTCCATCTCACTGTATTCGAAATCGAGTCTGTCGACGTACTCAACCATGAAATTGTAGTAAAATTCTAGCATTCTAAGTTTCGCGTACTGCAAGATGAAGTATCCTAGTTGACTGGGGAGATCTAGTTTAATCATTCTCTTAGCCATTTCAATCTCGTAGTACTGTTCCTCAAAATCAAGACACCCCAGTTTCCGAAAAATGGGTCGTTTACTGTTAGACAAGTTTCATTTTCGCCTTGTACGTACTTTATGTTTCTATGTTTAGTTTGGTCCATGTTGAGGGAACCGTATCCGGCGTTACCAATGACCTTATTAGTATCCGCGATGATGGCTGTATCAGGATTCCTGTCACCCGAGCGTCTCGCTTCGCTGACCTCCTTCACAAAGCCTTTAAAGCATCGTTTCTGTTGAAAATCCACTACCTGATACATGTTGGTGACGACCATACCGTGGTTAAGGTACCATTGCAGAAGTGGGGTGGCTAACATGAGTTGTTTCCCTTTCATACCACCAAACAACAGACGTCTCGAAACTTTGGAAAGATTGTGCTTTTCAACGTGATCTTGCTTATGTCGGCCTATCGCTTCGAAGGGAATATCCGTCGTGCAGAACAGAGGAGACATGTCTTGAAAGTATTCATGGGGCGTCATGGATGGATGTTGAAAGTAGCTTGGCCATTCTTGTGGAACCTCAATGTCGACTTCCACCATACCGAAGAGTTCTCCTTTAACCACACCTTCTAGAATGCGATTCTCGTTGATTTTTCCTTTATGCCTTTGAACGAATCCGGGTCTCATCGAATCGATGAAGGCGTAAATACCCGTGTTTTGGTGACAGTAGCGCCGGAATTCGCATTCCCACATTTCGATGACATCGTTTCCTCGTGCTTTCAAATACGCCGTGGTCTCTAGCGTCTTTTGATATTTTTCGTGTCTACTAGCTATCCACTTTTCGTCCTTGACCCCTTTGGTGACGTCACAAAGATGTCCGTGCCAGAAACAGCCGTGGAACTGGAAGACGGTAGGCTACGAGGCGGGATAGTGCAATTTATGTTGAATTTTTAAGTCATGGATGTGCATCAACCAGTCCATCCAGTAATATGCAGACATGTATTTGTCTCGTATTTCGGGACGAAAATCGTTGACAGCTCGCCGTCGTAGGAATGAACCGATAGCCTCAAGATATAAAGCGTTGACATTAAACCCGAGAACTGATCCGCATGGCTTCTTCCCACGAATACTTGATTGACCCGACGTTGTGGTGACGAGTAAAAATGATACTGGGTCCGCCGATGATGTTCTGTTTTATTGTTTGATACACATCTGTATTGTCCTTGTCAAAGAGAGCGAAATTGGCATTTTGTTGCTTGGCCGATCTAAGCAACAACTGTCTCGCGATACCGTGTACAGAAATGGCCGTTATGATCACGTCTATCCCTTGGTCGAAGTAAAACGTCTGAAAACGTTGCACTGCATCAACAAAAGGATCTACATCCAGGTCTTTAAAAGTTGTCATTTTTCTTTCTCTCCACACTTTCTGGCAAAATCCGTATTGTTCTTCACTGATGTTGCTTCCCTTTAGGCTACTATAGAATGCTTCGTGTGGGGTAGACTCTTCTAGCTTGCTTAAGTCGCCAAACCATTCGTATGGAAACAATCCCTTTTGTTCTGAAACAAATTCATAAAAACATGAGCTAAATGTGAATATAATTAAGTAAGAATGTTTATTTTTGATAATATTCATTTAAAAGGGATATATACACAGTTCTGTTGACATATCTATATATAAATACGCTAGAATAAAATCAACAAAGAGTCTACATACTTGTACACTGGTAGCAATACTATCGAATTGATGATGCGTATGTTCGTGTTTATGCGGGTCCTCGGGATCCCGATAGAACTTTCCGCACCAACGACACGGTCTACTCATCTGAAAGGTTTTAATCGGATGTTGACACAGCGCAACTCTACGTCAAAAAACAAACAAAACACAAAACAAATCAGATATTCATATTTTATGTTTCGTGTATAATCATTTCACTTATCAGTATCAACTTGAATAAGACATTAGAATGGTGTATATCGCATGATCATTCAATGACAAGCTATCTGAGAGTCAATATCACTCTCCAGAATAAGGTTAACGAGTGTTATGGTTATATTCTGTAAACAACTATTATAATTATACGTCTAATTTAATTACCATCCGAATGTGTACTATCCGATTAGTATTGAACATACATTTACAATCAGTAAATCCATTACAACGCTACTTAATTTTAGTAACGAACAAATATAATTTTATGCAGTGTATTGCCGCAGATAAACAGAGCAAACTTACAATGTTTTGTCTCCGTTGAAATTATCCAATAAATCATAAATCCAGCATGTTTCAACGGCAACTATTTCTGATAAATCATTGTACTGTATATATCACTTAATGGCACATATATTCGATTATCATAGAATGTGAACTAACACACTCCAGTATTTTTATATTATATTATAAATATAACACGATAATCGAAACAGTTTCGTTGTTAATAAAACACTTTTACATATATTTAATATAATTAAACTTGGTGTTATATGACCTTACTGTGTCGCAGTGCCGTAAGGTCCAACTCATACATTTATTCATTTATATAACTCTTATATGCAATAAAACATAATTTAATAAATCCATAATTATAGGCATACATCCGTTTTAATGTGTGTCTGACTTGTGAATGTCAGATGGATACGGAACATTAACTAAAAAACTAGAACATTCAACGGAAATTGATATCTAGTACTATACATCTAATGGCAAATTTGCGCACCCATTCTTGCGGTTACGACATGAAGCTGCGCTGTCTACAACTTTCTATTGACGACGGGAAATAAGTCATTAAAGCTGTCAAACGTATCAGATAAAAGAATGATTGATGACCTTGTTTACGCCAAACATTCCCGCACCCATGCTTGCGGTTGACCCCAAAGGGGACACTAGACCTCTTATTCCCTTTGATGACAGGAAATATGATATTTAACTTGTCAAAGTCTTATCAGATAAAAGATGATTAATGTGACCGCAAAACAAGTACAAAGAAACAGGAAAACCTTTCCATTCTACGACAAATTTGTTCAAAGTGCATATATATGTCGCGGAAAATTTCCACTGCTCCTGACAACATAATATATAGAGAACATTTTCTTTTTATTTTATGCTAATTGGTGAAAAACAAACACAAAATGAAGAAATTGAAATAGCTGGCCGCCGTGTTTTTGCGCGGATGAATACATTGACGATTATACGTCGTGAGTCGATACACAAATATGTCGCCATCTTAAATTTAAAGTTGAATCGAGGAAAAATACAGGAACATATTTATTGGATTTATTGTTACAATTTGCAGCGACAAAAATCGAGACAGTGTCAGTTGTATTTCTCTTTAGATTTGTTTCATAACAAAAACAATAATACAGGTAAATAGTGTCATTGGAGCCAGGTAAACGGTGAACATTAAATGACACGTGTGACACGGTGACAGTTTGTGGAAAATACAGCAACATCGGATGATGAAATTATTTTCACTTGATTCAAAGTCAGTGTTTATTCACTTGAATTTGAAATATGTCTTATTCGTTTCCAGCGTTTAATTTCTGGAGAGGAGGAGCATGATCTTTCCTGTGTGCAGACAGCTGTTTGCGTGTGTGTCATAGATTTAGAAGATGTATTTTCAAAATGAAAATTGAGAGGACCATTGAAGGTGCTACCCATAAACATAGGAAGAGGATTAATGGATATTCCTTGAGGGAGTGTATGCATGGATGGACCATTGAATGGATTCATGGATGAACCATAAGGCTGATTCATGGATGGATTCATGCATTGAACATGAAATGGATTCATGGATGTTCCAGTATGGAATGAATTCATTGACTGACCACTGATGGAAGGATTCATGAATTGACCATTGAAGGGGTTTTGAGATTCTCCTGTAACACTTGTTGCATTTTGTTTAGGTTGAACTGGGACTGTATGCAGTTTATTTGTTATTATGTCAGATATAGCTGTCCTTTATTCAGCGTTTAACTTGCTATAATTGTTCAAAGAATTTATGTTTTTATGGCCGGATATCTGAATAATCTGATGAGATGGAACTCCACTGTCGTTCAATTTCTGTATCAAGTGTTTTCTTGCACTGAAAAGAAAGGAGAAAAAGAATTAGCGACGATTTGGCGGATTTTTGTTAATTTGGATGAAAACACAAAGTTAATTCATTCTAAAACCATTATAGGTGATTGTCTTTCAATATTGTGGATGATGCTACAATTTAGTTAGAAAGGATTTTAGCATCATGAAAGATATCAAACAAGTGACACAGCCGAGACAAAAATAGCTTTGAAAACGAGGAAATAGCTCCAAGAAATTGAAGCGCGTCCGAGGGAACCAGCCATGGAAAAAAGAAAACAATATTATTATAGTATAGGTATTTGTCATGCAATATTGTGGTGGTGTATGTTATTTCATTCCACCATTTTGATGATTTAGTTAGAATGGTTTTTATCATCACGAGAAGTATTTCACTGCATTGGATTTAAAGAACAAGCATGGCGATATGATGGATGAGAAAAGATTAAACTTACTTAAACAAAGAAATAGTTTCAGGTATGAAATTTAATTTAATTTATTTATGGCTCTTTCAACATACCTGTAAGGGGTAATTCATTTGCTTGTTTCTATTCCAGCATCACTTTTCATCTCCTTCATTATAGCATATAATTTGTTAATTCCCATGGGTGTTCTTTTATACCAGGCCTGTCCAGGCTTGGGATTATCATGGGCGACTGATAAGAAGAATGGGATCTCTGGCTCCATCATTTCTGCAGGGCGCTTTTTTGCATATAAATTAAAAAGATGGACTGGGTCTTTTTCTGGTGTCTCTTGTACAGCATATGCCCTTGGTTTTGTTGCTCTGAAAAAGGAAATGTAAAGGTTGATTTTTTAATTTTATTATTGACATATTATTGTCTCAATTTATGATGTAATGTTGAATGAAAATTAATAAATGTATGTTGTATTTTGTACATGTCCTATATATTGTCCTTTTTACAAAAGTGATTACATTTTCAATGGTTTTAAATGTTTACAGTTTCAATTTATTTTACCGGTAGGACAAATTTATTTTAGATTATTTTAAGCATTTTCAAAAATAGTTTTTTGTTTAATATGATCTCGTACATTGGCAGCAGTCCTCGTTTTGGTCTGTCGTTCAGTGTCGTACACCAAGTACGCTCCCCTGATATCTTCTGTAGCTTATATGTCTCCCCATCTTAAGCTGTGTATCTCTTGGCCAGTTCGCATCCCAAAGTTGGTTGTGCAAAGCAACCACAAGGAGTGTATAAGTGATTTGGGGCTTGGTCACCTAATGTACCACATTTATACATGTTTTCAATGTGCTCATCTTCTAGAGGGTCTACAGCTTTTGGTTTGTTTCCTTTGCCTAAGCCTTTTAGCTGCTTCTGTTTCATTTTAAGCACGGCCTTAGTTTTTGTAAAGTCCATGTCTCTAATTGTGACTTTCGATCCCTTAGCTTTAAGGTGCCTGTCAATGGATGACACAAAACTTTGTAAGGTTGATAGTTCATACTCCCCACCATCCTTTTTCTTCACGGATAGAAGAAATTCAGAAAGGTATCATTTAATTGAGCTGGGGGATAAATTCTATACACCTGAATTCCTGTTTGGTGGCTAGATATGACTGAATTAGGTCAATATCTCCCTTAGTTTTCCTTTTTGTATTTTTATTTTCTTCTGAAGATGAAATGTTACAAAATCTTCCATTAACCTTTTGCTCCTGGTTGGACGCTTCCTTAACAGGGATAATGTCAAAATTGGCTACACTTGCATGATAAGTTCCAGCTTCCTCCTTATTGTCATTGGGTTCACCTGAGCCTGATTCAATAAAATCCCCAGTGAATAGAGAATTTAAAGTCTCTTCATCAAAACATTCCAGGTACATATCCTCAATATTGTTAGATTCCATGTTTTATTTATTTAAATTTTGTTAGAGCTATTATTTGTTTATATATTATTATTCAATACCAGAAGGTTGATTTGTTGTTTGTTGTTGTTGTTGTTGTTGTTGTTGTTGTCTAAGCATTTAACGGGAGAGTAATAGTGCAAGAATTGGGAAGGGAGATAATAAAAATAAGTAATCCGGCAAAATACAGTGAAGATATGCAATGAGTGATATAGATTATATATCACTGATAGGACACTGTATTTCATCAATTAGCATAAAATAAAAAAAGTATCTTCTTGTTGAGGTCCAAATAATATTTCGGCAATGATAATACCTGCATATTAAATGTTACACTTTCATAACGTGATCCATATTTAAAGTATTTATATTACGATATAGTGCTGCTTTAAGAATACAGTTTTACTCGCTGTAGAGTTTGTACAGGGAATTCCGGCGGATTTAGCTGATGATGATGATTTATTCGATCCCAAAGTGAACAATTTACTGATGTTGGATGACTTAATGTCGGTTTGCGGCAAAGATCAACGTATTACAGATCTGTTTACAGATGGTTCGAGTCATAGATCGTTGAGCGTAATAAATTTACAACAGAATCTATTGAACATATAGTAAAATTGTTTGTATTGCAGGCACACTAAATATATATACAGAAAACGCAGACAAGTTGAACATATAGTAGAATTATTTCATTGCAGACACATTAAATATATATACAGAAAACACAGACAAGTTGAATATATAGTAACATTGTTGTATTGCAGACACATTAAATATATACAGAAAACGCAGACAAGTTGGACATCATTTTATAGTAAAATTGTTGTATTGCAGACACATTAAATATATACAGAAAACGCAGACAAATTGAACATATATCTAATCCCATCGGCACGATATAGAACAGAACAGAACTTTATTCAATTTTTGACTTGAACATTACGGTCATCGTCATCGTCATCTATTCTATACATAACATGCGTGCATAATTATATACAGCGAGAGTGAATTAAAAAATATATAATTTAAGCTTACTACCTGTTTAATTTCTTAATTTAGCACAAGCCACAATTGAAGTATCTATCTATCTATCTATCAGAGAAATATATGCAGGTGCTTTCGGCGTTTCTCTATATATTCAATGTGTCTACAATAAAACAAATGGAAACCTGAATGGTCAATCCACGCCAAACATGAAGTGGAAGTCAGCAAATGTTGCTCCCATTTACAAAAAAAGTGGACAAGTAAAACCCCGCTAACTATAGGCCTATCACATAGTGTTTCCCCTAAGCAAGAATAGGAGGGCGGCCCGCCCTGCCCCTTTTTGGGGCCGCCCTTGTGCCCGAAATTTCGAAAATGTCCGCCATCGTGTGCCTAAATTCTCAATAAAACTTTTTTTTAATAAACTTGATGATAAGTAATGCCTGAACTCCCCCAACAATCGACAATCCTATGTTAGGCTAATGCTATAATCTGGAATACACAGGTTTGCGAAATGTCCACCTATACACTGTGTATAGCCTGGGGGCAACCTTGACATTGCTCAATATATATATTCCCGTGTTTTAACTGACTGCGCCATTACATACGGATCTGTAGTCCAGTAGTAACACGCTGGACTGGTAATCCAGGGATCGCAGGTTCGACCCCCTGTCTGACCCTAATAAAATTAACAGTCTTTCAGATGGGACGTTAAACCGAGGTGTCGTGTCGGTGCTTTGCACTGTGTACGTAAAAGAACCAGAAGAGACTCTGGAATGGGTATCTGTCTGTATCATGCACTATCCTCCAAAATCTAAAATGACTAATATCTTCAGGAGGCGTCACTCATAGCCATGGGCAACCGGTAGCGACGATAAATAAACGTAAAAACACAACACGACTGCGCCATATCTTTTCCGCCAATGCAATGGGGCCTAGCAGGCATTTTCGTAGTCTTATGTTGATTTAATAGAAATTCAAAACGTAAATTAATCAAGAGACTGCCGATTATGTATATTGAAGAGGCAATAAAATATGCTTAAACGAATTTGACAGGTAATCATAATACATGCCACAGTCAATTTCCATTTTCAAAAAGTCATTGTTATAAAAACAAATGTAGGGGATTATCGGCGTGTGATGTCCAGTTACGAGTTCTTTATAGTGAAGTCATAGAAATAGTGTCCCCTGTGTGCAATCTCATCGTTAATTGACTCAAATAGTCCCCAATGTGTCCTTATTGGCTCGCGTTATTAGTTTTACTGTGTACTGTGCATATCACACAGCATATGGATTGTCCCATTGCACCGGTCGGAAATTCCGCCAACGGATGTCAATTATGCCGCCATTACCGATATATTTTATATGTAAGTTTCTATTTAAATGAATGTAAATGCATACTTTTCTGGCTTACATTTTGCTTAGATAATTATCTCGGAAACCACACCATTGTCACGAATTATAATATATTTTGAATTGTAATACGCAATAGGTTGCAAAATTGATTCGTCCTCAAAATGTTTCGTACTCATAACATAAATACGATTATGTCAATTCTGTCCTTTTAAGGACAGGCAACAGTAAAATTGCCTTTTTTTCTATGTGCGCCCTTCGCTTTTTCAATCTGGGGGAAACACTATATCTCACTTACAAGTTACATGTGTTCTATGCAAGGTTCTAGAACATATAGTTTCCTAGTAGTAAAACACTTCACTAACCACAGTGATCTGTACCATTTTGCAACATGGTTTTAGAGAAAAACCATTTGCATGGTCATATTATGTATTATATCTGTTTATGCATGACATATATAATAATGATTTGCAATCAAATATGATTAAACTAGAGAAAAACGGTCCCAAGTAATGCTAGTCAATGACATGGTTACCTCTGTCTACGATAAGCATCAGGTAGATCTCATCCTATTATACTTCAGTAAGGTTTTCGACAAGGTCAATCACGAGAACGTACTACTAAAAATGCATGACTATGGAGTCAGTGGTCAAACATTAAGGTGGATTAAGAGTTTTCTAGATAATAGACTCCAGTCAGTTGTCCTTAATGGTATTAGTTCAGAGGCCATTCCGGTGTCCTCTGGAGTCCCACATGGATCCGTACTTGGACCCCTGCTTTTCCTAGCCTATATAAACGACCTCCCATAAAACATCATTTCCAAAGTCTGTATCTTTGGTTTAAACATATTTATTCGTCATACATAATTTACACAAATATATTTACAATGACTAGTGGATTGAATTGGAAGCTATAATAGCTTATTGAAATTCTCTCCACCGCATAAAACACCGGTGCAAGATATGGCGATTGATATGATTAGCATGATTCAAGATATATTACCGCTATGATTGTTAATTTAATAAAAAAGAAGAAAAGAGATAAACAAAACCTATATAATACATTTAAATAGGTATGACAAAGAAAGATAGTACTGTTGGTGATGTACATGACCAGCCAGAGTGGATATGGATGACATGAAATGTGCTATATATTTTTAAATAAGAAGAAACAAGGACAAAGATATTATACATATGAAGCACTATTTGGAAAATGATGGAAAAGTAGAAATAAATGTAGAGGAGCGACTAAGGATGAAATTTGATTTGAAAACTGTTAGCCCGTTGGATAAAGGCTGGCTTCTATCGTACCTCTAGTGTTACAGACATGCTACATTCCCTAAATCTACGCAGACTAGATCAACTGCGTATTGACAATAGGTTATCCATTATCATTTATGTATAAAATATCATAATGATCTTGTTGCTATTCCCATTGAAAATTACCTACGTCCCTCTCCCGTCCTGCTCACCATTCCGTAAGCTATAGGTTAATTACAGCAACTACAGACTACTACAAGTTTTCCTTTTTTCCAAGAACAATCTACCATTGGAACCATCTCCCTCCTGACATTGTCCATCTCCCTACCATAGAGCAATTCAATACGGCAGTTTGTCATATTGATCATGCCAGTCCCTAGTTGTTCTGCGTAGCTGCTTTTAAACTTTTACCACAACTTATTTTTCACTACTTTCTTAAATTATGCTTTTAACTACTCATATTTTTAACTTCTTTGCGGTTTTTGATGCGCAACATGTCTACATCCCCGCGAGGGGTTCGATATTAGAGGATAAATCTTGTAAACATTTTCGTCTAATGATTCTATTTTTGTTTTTCACAATAATCAGATATTCAAAATGGCCGATTTGGAATGGCGAAACTTTCCCTGAACCGCATCAACCAGGTTAGACTCGAGTGGTCAGTCCTAACCGTAAAAGGTCTCCCTAACAGATAGTGTCGATATTGGCGTGTGAACCGCACGACTGCTAAAAGTTCTTTTATCGTAACACAGTACTTGCGCTGCTCGCGAGTTAATGCGTAGTTCCCATAAGCTATCACCTTTTCGGCGCCATCTTGGATTTGGAGAAGTTTGGCTCCGATTGCTACATCGGATGCATCCGTATCCAAGATGAACTCTGAAGATATGGTTCTGACGACCTAACACAGGTGGTTCCGTGAGTGCTTTCTTCAAAGCGTCAGATGCTGTCTGCTGGTCGGTTTCCCATCGAAACTTCTGTTTACCCACGACGCTGTACAGTGGTTCTGCCAACCGAGCGAAGTCCTTGACAAACACTCGGTGGTAGTTGACCAACCCCATAAACCGCTCAACATCCTTTGAACAGGTTGGTACCGGCCATTCCCGTACCACTACAACGTCTGCCCCTGACATGGCCAGGCTATTGCTGCTCACTCTCCTGCCCAGGAACTCTACCTCTCTTTGGAAGAGTAAGCACTTCTTTGGCTTTTAATAAGCCATTATCTCTAAATCTTTCCAGGGCCTCCCCTAAATTGACTAAGTGGTCCCGAAAGCTCTTCCCCAGAACCAAGACATCATCCAGGAAGGCTAATACTGTCTTCCAGTTTAGCCCTCTTAGGACAAGGTTCATTACTCGTGCATAGGTTACTGGTGCATTACATAATCCGAAGCCCATCTTTACATGTTCGAATAGACCATATTTTGTAATAAATGCGGTCTTCATTTGATCTTCCTTCTTTATGTTTACCTGCCAATAAGCAGAGTTGGCATCTAATTTAGAGAACCAAACACTGCCTGCAAGGGTGTCCAGACAGTCGTCTACTAAGGGCAGTGGAAACACATCTTTAACCGTCACATCATTCAATGCACGGTAGTCTATGCACCCATCACGCTTCCGTATTAACACGGGTGCTGAGGCCTCAGGACTCAATCACTCCAGCCTTGAGCATTTTCTCAAGGTGGGCTTCTTCCTCTCCCACGAAACAAGCTGGCGTTCGCCTCACGCACTGTTTGATAGGCCTAGCCCCGTCAGTGTTTATGCTGTGTTTGATCTTAGTAAGCTGCCCAAGTCAAACTCATTTTTGGCAAACACATCTTGGAACTCAGTTAGCAGCTGCGCTAATTGAGTACGCTGGTCTCCTATCAAATGCTTACATGATTCTGCAAATACTTGTTTCAAATGATCTGGGAGTTTGTCTATTAGTGATTCGGGCTCAAGTTCCACCAGTCTGACTGATGGGTCCTCCCCCCGATCACTCTGCCTGTGTATGCCCTGCTCAGATTCACATATTACTGTCCGTCTCTAGGATCTGCAACCCTTTTTTTAACAAGCGGTGTTTATCATTTGGGTTGACAACACACACTATCGGATCCGTCCCCCACACCACAAATTACTCGGTACAAGGACTTTCAGACTATCTACTGGTTCCATGTAGTACTCGGGCATCTCGCAATTAAGAGTACATTTCACCCTCATCACGGAGTTAGGTGGGATGGTCTGGGGTTTGGCCACTGTAACACAAGCAACCACAGGCGTTTCTGCACTGTCACCCACATACAGGTTTATCTCCTGCCCATCAAACAACAATATGCCTCTACCCATGTCTAACATGGCAGACCCTCGACATAATATGTCAAAACCAATGAGCATATCTTGTTCGATTGGAGCCACATAAATTTGCTCGCTATACCACTGTGTGCCAATCTTTAACTGTACAGGTCCTACCACCAAACCCTTCATACTCATCTGTCTACCAGCAGTCATGAGTTTTACCTCACGTAACTTCGGAGGGGGTTTCTGTAGCGAGTTATATAGCCTATCTGAAATGATCGACACCTGGGCTGCGGAGTCTACTATAGCTGTTGCTTCCTTGCTACTTGGACTTTCATGCTGAACTGTGATGTGGATGTCAACTGACACACCTTGAATTCAGCCAATTCACCATCACCAGTCCCTTTTCGCCCCTTTTCGCCTAATCCTTTTTGGGTCAAGGGTTAGTTTGAACTCGACCCGTTCCTGTTTAATGGCCGACGTGACGCATACCTGTCACCAGATGTTGGGCAATTCCGCTTGAAATGTCCCTTTTCTCCACAGCCAAAACATTCACCAGCATTCACCCTACTATTAGCTGGCCTGGTAGTTCCACTACCCTCTGCTGCAACTCTGTCCAGCCCTATCCGTAGCTGTTCCTCCAACTGTGTTTGCAACGTTTTCATTATTGCTTCAATAGAGGTGAGGTCAGGGGTGCCTTCGCTCCCTTTCCCCCCTTTATTGGGTAATGTTGCTCGGTCTTGTACCGTATAAATAGCGAGATGGTCATCACCATCTTACGCTATGCACGTTTGGCCAAACATTGCTTGGTGTACGTGCTGGTAGTGACGTACATCATTCATGGCTTCTTTCATGGTGCTAGAGTTCTGTATACATACATGATGCCCTGCCTCACAATCCAAAAGCCCCTGGCAGGAGCGAGTTATTGCTTGCTGCGTCGAATAATATTCGGGTAGATCGCGCAACGCCTTGGTGGCTATTGTTAGGACTCTGGCTGCCCAATCCTCTAAGGCCTCTGCATGTGACTGGGTTGCCTGCTGAAACCGAACCTGTGCCATGGCCGGAAGCTCTCTCGCACCAAACCGATTGTATGAGTCTGCGATAGGACAGATCCTCTCTACCCTCGGTTAATATTGCGTAGAAATCTGCAGCTTTTCCTGTAAGGCTCCAACACGGGCAATTCAAGCACTCATCCTTTGTCCAATCACATGCATGAGCAAAACGGACAAACTTCTGCTTGAACGCAGTCCAATTACCCTTTCCATCATAGGTTAAATTCTTGGGCAACATGTTGATAACATCTCTAGCCGTTTTCGCGTATTGAGCAGGTCCTGACCTGCTACCTTGCGACCTTTGTCAGTACGACTTGGTCGTATACTGAATTCATCATCAGTACTACTGTCGCTATCCTCGTGTGCATAATACATCTTTGCGACTGGGTCGCGTACACAGGACCTTACCCATGTTCCACGGAACAAATCAGTCACATGATGCCCAACACGATGTGTACTGTGTCACCCATTATATATGCATCATATTGGTGGAGCCTACTTTCCCGTTTATAACTTTTGTTAGAGGGGTAGAGCTCCTTCCCAGCAGTAGGTGGGTTAGGCCGGGCAGAGTCTTTCATTGATAGACCCTCGATTGATGCATTTCCTGCCACCCTCTGTTGGACCAGACCCGTCACCATGTTCAATGTCTTGAGAACATCGGTCCAATCCGACTGTCTAGCCTCCTCGGTGTACTTTAATGCATCACCGAGTGGTTGAACATATTGATCATCCTGATCAGACTGAGATTCTCCGGATGGTAGCTGAACATTTGGTCTAAAATCTATCGTCCGAAGACCCTCACTGCTCAGCTTACTCCTTGTAACGGTGGACAAAACCTCCGGCGTGATGTTGCCACTGTTCTCCCTGATGAGAACGATCGTATGGGCAAGCCTTGCTTTAATCCCAGGGATCGTCATCAGTTACTCAATGGGTGCATAATTAATGGGGATTTGGTTCCCTTCTGGAAGTAAGTTACCTTCAGTTCCAGGTATATTATGCTAAATATATTACAGACAGACAACACTAATGTGCACTTACTTGTAAGTTTTTTCCAATTTCCTGAAAAACAAAAGCAAACGGAGAGAAACTACACAGGACACAGACCCTCCTTCCCCTTTTAAGAAATTACTTATCTATAAAAGAGGCCTAGACCAACTACAGGACAAGGAATCTGTTCCAACGTTGTAATTCTGTTCACTTCCGGTGTTTCGCATGCGTAGTCTTCAGCGCTGACGGTTTTCTATCAGCAAAAACAAGCAAACTGCGTCCTGTTTTTGTGAAATCGATGGGTAAAGGACGCCTGTCCCCGACCGATTAAAACCGGATTCCTTCAGTCTACCAAGCAGCCTCGACGTTCTTGAAACACGTGCGTTTTCTCAGCCTGAGGTCCCTCTGCAGGTGCTCGCAGTGTTTATTCTTCTTCACGGCGTGCAGCTTTTTATCCAAAACTTCTGACACCATTAAAGTAGTTGCTACAGGATCAGGGAACTTACCTATTGGGTACCGAATAGCTGCTACTATTTTACTGATAGTCCGCCTCCGTGGTCGAGTGGTTAAGGTCGCTGACTTGTATACCACTGTAACCTATCATCACTGATGGTCACGGGTTCGAGCCCCGCTCAGGTTGTGTCTCATTTATATGAAAAAGTTGGCAGTTTCTTACGGAGGTTGGTGCACCCAAGTACTGGTTAACCCCCAGGCGAAATGATGACCATGGTCACCACGGTCTGACCATGGTCACCGCGGTATTTGATGGTTGACCATGTTTTAACAAATACCATGGTGAAAACATGATCAGGAGCATGGTCGACCATGGTGAGAGAAGATCGACCATGGTCGACCATGGTCGACCATGGTGAGAGAAGATCTACCATGGTCGACCATGGTGAGTGAAGATTGGCTATGGTCAACCATGGTGAGACAAGATTGACCATGGTGACAAAAGACAATCAACAAATATGACCATGGTCAACCTTTTTCATTACCACTGTCAAAATTCACCACACCATGGTTGACCATTGTCGACTGTGATGAACACAGCACTTAAATCACTATCAACGTAAGTATTGTTACTATATTTTGTATTGCTGGACGCGTATTGTTAATGGCTGGAACGTGGGCACTATATTAAACTTAAGAAACTGCAGCTGTAATAATGATAGAGATTAATCGATTCGGCCCTGTGCTCGTACCGTAAACAAAAGACCACGTGATTATCAGTCTGGTTGTGAATAATGAAAATTATGTTTTCGAAATCCGAGTGATTGGGAAACATTTTGGTAAGTTACATAGCAAATTCACTTACTTTTCTGATTTATTTGTTCGTTATTTGAGGGTCCATCGCCCCAGATTGACTGGTTATTAATTATGCCAAATACAGAGAAGACGAGTTGAAAAATACATGTGACACAGTCAAGTCTATGTAAATCGAAAACGAAAGTAGATTGGTAAATACATTAATGTTTACGTCTTAGACGGTCAAATTGACAGGACCCCACTGTATATATTGAAATGTATTGTTATCTAACGATTGTAAATATGCAACATATTAAAGGTCGGACTAGATCTTGTCTATCCCCTATTTTGTGTTGGGTCTGGATTTTACCCCCTAACGGTATTTTACCCAGAGCCAGGGAAAGCAACTTTGTATCTCGGCAAATCTAACGACATTTTTCATTGGTCAATCAAAGTAAAAAATACGCGTGTTAACCAATCACAGAGTTCGATAGAAAAACCTCAGCATCACGAAAGGCGCGTTTTTCACAGCAGCAGTCTCAACAGCATGTCGAAAGAACTTGCAGGGAAATTTGCGGTTGTTCGTTGGCTGAACGACTACAATAGACTTTCTGTGCATAATCAGAAATACTTCATGGAACCGCAAAAACAAACATACGTACCAGGAGACGAGGGTATTGCTTGCTACCCCGATGTTCCTGGAAAATGGCAGTACAGAATTCTTGCCGTTGGTGGTAAGTACAAGCGCAAATATGTGTGTGAATGATATAATGTTAAATTAAACAGGTCATTCTTTAAAATGATGCTTTGTGTATACATGTATCTTGTTATGTAACCTTCTTCAAATAAATTATTATTAGCATGTTATGTGCCCATGTTCGCTCGGGTGAGAGATATAGGGCCATCATCATCCTCTGTTTTCATAAAGCTATCTGTTTGTAATAATAATGCTCCTCAGCTTGCAATGATGCATTTCATATATACTTTTTTCAGTTGTGTTTCTATCCAAGACTTCAAAGCACTCAAGGATGATGTTTGCACACTCAAAGATGACGTTCGTCGGCTAAAGAGAAAACTCAACTCGGATCAGCTGCAGCACCCCAAGAAACCAAGAAAAGTATGTCTTCAACTACCTTGACACCAAGAAAATTAGGGACACAAATAACTCTCAACTCAAGTGCACAGACAGCAGAAAAGTCAGTGACGCCTAGGAAGTTGACTCCAAGAACGTCGCCAAGGAAGTTAACACCAAGAAAGTCAATGCCAACACCTAGCCCTCCTAGAGAGTTAACGACGCCACCCCATGGAATGTTATATAACAGTCTCACTAGGTCTCAACTGGTAGATGCTATATCGCATACTGATGGACTGTATACAGCTGCAAAAATTTAAATGTTGATGCTCTTCCCTGAAAGCTACATTCTATCACATTCTATCACAGGAAAACCAAGTAACAGTAAAGTTGAGGCAAAGCCTCCGTTTGACACAAGGCTGTACAACATACTACTTACAATTATTAAAGAAAAATATGGGTCGTCGGCAAAAGAAATAACAGCAAAAGTTCATTCTGTACAAAAGTGGGTGCAAAAAAAGAGTAAAACTACCCCACGTCCCTAGATGGCAAGCTATTCTATTAATATAGGATCTTACATAAGTGTTCATTTATTATTGAAATTATTAAACTCGTCTTCTAAAATCCATAAAAACGAGCCTCTGGAGAGTTTTTATGGTTTTTAGAAGACGAGTTTAATAATTTCAATAATAAATGAACACGAATGTAAGATTCTATATATAACATAATCCTGCAAGCAGCAGCCTGGGCTTGAATTAGAGTATTTGTAGGCAACTTATAGCGTTATGGCGCCAAACATTAATTGTAATTTTCATGACGTCATTTGAAATTGGCGTTATGGCGCCAAACGTTAAGTGAAATCAGCACTGTTTATTTGACTTAAAATCAACTTTTAAACAGTCGGAAGCCTGATAAATTTGTTAAAGTGTCTTTTTACTCTAGTATGTTAGTATATAGGCCCCATTCAAAGTTTGCAAATGCGTTTGTTTGTTTTGGTACGTAGTGACGTCTGCACGCCAGAGGAACAGATAAGCTTTTGAACTGAATTGGGTATTACCCCATCATTTCATTTTCACTTGATTGAATTGGGTATTTTGAATATTAGTTTTAATTAGTCTATACTAATTTATTTAAGCTCGCTTGTGACGAAAGCTGGTAGCTTATATAATCACTCTCGAGTCTGCTGCCTGTTGGGTACTAAGCATAATCAATAAGCTGAATGAAATGAAATAATGGTTAATTCAGTACTCAGTTACGTTGATTGTGGATCATGATACGCACATAATTCAACCTTTATTGCGTATCATCTATTTTCTAATGTGTTTTAGTACAGTTACTAGAGTAGCTCATGGTTGTTGAGTATGCACTTTATTGTACAGACCTAAACTCTTCAGGAATCCACTAATTGAAGGTCTAGGAACAATATTTGGTTAGTAACACATTTGCCACCGACGGCGAAATAGCTGAAATGGCCACACCCCTTTTTGGGCCACGCCCCCTTAACGCCGTGACTGTATCTACAGAACCGTTGGACCTAGGAGGTTGCCCGACCACTAAAAATTTGCGCAATGGCCACATTATGGGGGTCACAATACATTTTCATATCCAAAAGTCAATGGTTTTTGAGATAATTGCCAAAAACCAATTTCAGCATGTTACGCACTACAATAATATACGTAATTGTTCCTGTTCCTATTGTTCAATTACTTGATTCCTGAAGAGTCTAGACTAGAGTCTAGACTCGAATTTAGTCTAGAGTCTACCACTAGGAAAGAGAAAGTTTGCTGATGTGCTGCCATGTCAGGTCATTGAGAAGTCACACCTTGTCAAAGGCACTGGTAATATACCGGAGACATTTTCAACTACACCATACAAGGATAATCGAAAGCACAGTGTTGATGATGATTATTTCCTTTGGTGCATGGAAAGACAGAAGTACACCGATCGCGAGGAGGGCTCTTTTCTTAGCTTCACAGCAACAATGAGTGCACTCCAGGATCCACTGAAGTTTGATGTTACAAAGACATCATTTGTACCCATCCTTCCATATGTCGCAACCGAAATGGACACAATATTTACATCCATGATAAACTTTCAGGATGTCTTGAAGCAGAAGAATGCCGTGTCAGGGGCATTGTGGTCTGATGAAGGGGTGTATGCAATCGCCAAGGAAATCCAGCTGTTGAAGCCAGATCAGTTTGGTAACATATTCCTTGGAATGGGACCATTTCACATGGAGAAGATTGTCATCGCTTGCCTTGGGAAGTTTTTAGGCTGTATCGGTATTGATCTGGCTTTGATTGAGACTGAAGTCTTTGGCAAGCTCGTTGTAGAGAATAGTGTCATGACTGGAGGTCACTATTGCAAAGGCAAGGAGGGAATGAGTCTTGTAGCAGAGGTAATGACAGTTCTTATGTTTGAGAAGTTTCAACCTGACCAGGACAGTACTAGTTGTGAATTAGACCAGCAAATAGAGACCATGGAAACTAAGATGCAGCAGGCTTTAGATGCTGACCATACAGAGTTCAGAGAGATTTGGGAAGAAAGCAAGATCTTACATGCAGACTTGAAGAAGTCTTTCACAGAATGGAAAGAAACGGCCTGTAATGAGAATGTGAGGTACTGGAGCTTGTTTCTGGATGAGCTGTATCCTATCCTGAGAGATCTTACACACTCTATTCGGCAAGGCGATTGGCATCTTTTCGTTTCAGCTGTGAGGAGGTGCATGCCTTTATGCCTTTGTTCTTCGGGTTTGGCCGGACAAACTATAGCAGATGGGGTACGCTGTTCCTTGAAGATTGCCTGGACCTACAAAGGAAGTTCCCGGGTATCTACAGATGCTTTACAGATGGTGGATGGGTGATGTACCACATTCCCCGACAAGGCAGTGCAGTAGGATTTGACATGGCACTCGAGAAGTGTTACAATAAACCCGCCAAGGTTGCTGGAGGTATCATTGGGATGACGAGACAGAAAGAAGCAGTAGCCTTATGGAATCTCCTAAAGTATGAGAAAGATCTTCATGTGGCACAGCTGCTGGAATGGTGCAACTTGGGAGACAAAGATGACAGTGAGCTGAGCCTACACCATGAGATCAATCCAAGTTCTACGAAGATTGGCCATGTTCATGCAAAGACGCTTCTGGATTGCATAAAATCCATCAACAATCCGTTTGACGCTGGAATCAGACTTCAGAACATCTCTACATGAGCTGACATTCCCCAGGAGGTTGTCAACGGATTACTTGAATGCCTGGAAATTGGTGAGAAGAGTTATGAAGAGTTTGTTGAGACCAGATTTCAGGATAAGGAGAAGCACCTACATGATACAATCCCTACCAACCGCAAGACTGTTTTCGTGAAACGTACGTCTACTCCATCCACAGCGAAGAAATCGATGGCGAAAAAGGATGCAGCGGAAACGAATAGGTACATTGACTATGCTAGAGAAAGAGGGTACAGCATGGTAGAACTCCTGAAGTATGAATTGACCAGCACATCCCAGTTCCTCACCACTGAATGTAAAGATGGCATCAAATTGAAGAAGCCCGATAAAGCCTCCTTAGCCAGGGAACTTGTCAGTCACCTTCCACAGGAGACGAGGAATGTAAAGAGTGACGCTCAGATGACAATAGTGGACTTCATGGCACTTGTGCGTAAACTACCGATGAAAAAGATGGGCCTTCACACATTCGGGGAATTTTCTGAGAGTCTTTCCAACAGGATTCTTGCTACAGGCTCCGTGTCCACAAAAATAGACATTATTTTTGATGTTTATCAAAAATCATCAATCAAGCAAATGGAACAGGCACAGAGAAGTTCCTCAGAACAAATCACAATCACCATTCGGTCTGACAATCAGAAACTCCCTGTCGATCTTGATATGTTCTGGAGCTCAATGTTGAACAAAGTTCGGTTGCAGGAGTATGTCTTCAAGTGGATGCTGCAGAATGTCGAGTCGGACAAGGAAATCTTCTTTGGAGGAGTATATGGGGGTGAATGCAGGAAACTGTTAGCTGGCACTGAAACACAGATCGCAGAGCTCTCAAGCAACCAAGAAGAAGCCGACGACAGAATCATGTTCCATATTAATGATGGTGTTGTGAAACACGGGGTTCAATCAGTCTTGGTCGACTCGCCTGACACAGATGTCTTTGTCAACCTCATCTTCCACTTCAACACAACCTGGCAACTACAAAAGCTGTACGTGAAGCTTGGTAACCGGAAAACAAACTGTACCAGTCCACCTGTTGGTTGATCAACTGGACAACGATTTGGTGTCGTGTCTCCCAGCCATTCATGCTCTCAGCGGTTGCGACAGTACCAGCAAGGTGGGTCCAAAGCTGTCTGGCCTGAAAGCATCCATCGATCTCTCCCTACTGGAAGGGTTTGGTGTAGAAGAACTGTCACCTCAGATAACAAGCAATGCTGAAAAGTTCCTTGTGTCTGGATTAAAGAAGACCGACTGTTCCACTTTCGATGAATATCGATGGGAGCAGTACCACAACTCCAAGAAAGAACTGGACTTCAACCAGCTTGTGTGCTGTTCATCAACGCTACGAGAACACATAAAGCGAGCATATATTCAGTGTAAGATGTGGTTGCAAGCCCCAACTCCTGCCGTCACCAAACCAGATCCACTCCAGTATGGGTATGAAGCAACGGACGTTGGCATAACACCAGTGATACTGCCAGTATCGTGCAGGCCCGATGACCTGCCTCCTCCATGCAAATGCCCAAGAGCATGTATGAGTACCAAAAAGTGCACTTGCAGAGACAGGAACATTAAATGTGTGACGTTTTGTGGCTGTAGTAAAGGCGAAAAGTGTAGAAATCCAAATAATTAAATTCCAAAATAGGAAGATGCAAAATATATATGCAAAATAAAATATATATGCAAAATAAAAGGTATAACAGGTTATGATAAAGTGTCATATAATGTTGTGGCCTTGGTGGTATCATACAATTGTAGTTCGTAACATGTTGAAATCGGTTTTTGGCAATTATCTCAAAAACCATTGACTTTTGGATATGAAAATGTATTGTGACCCCCATAATGTGGCCATTGCGCAAATTTTGAGTGGTCGGGCAACCTCCTAGGTCCAACGGTTCTGTAGATACAGTCACGGCGTTAAGGGGGCGTGGCCCAAAAAGGGGTGTGGCTATTTCGCCGTCGGTGGCAAATGTGTTACCAACCAAATATTGTTCCTGGACCTTCAATTAGTGGATTCCTGAAGAGTTTAGGTCTGTACAATAAAGTGCATACTCAACCACCATGAGCTACTAGAGAAGTTCTTTAGGGTATAGCGGATCTTGGTGAATAACGGATCAGTCTTAGAAACGCGAAGAAATTATATAAGTTCTCAGAAGAATCACAATGTTTTAATGATTGATATATATAATTGAACCTTTTCGATGCCTTGTCATCAACTTTGTTTACAAATGACATATTTAAACGACGTGCTAATTTTATGGACGGCAATTGACATACGCAGTGAAGCGGAAAAAACACGCACGAGGAAAACGGTAAACAGATAATTGACCTTAATTATCCTAGGTAAAGTACAACTTTTGGAAGAAAAAAATACATACACTTGTTAATTATAACATCCTAATTGTGTCTATACTGATCACATTGTATTTATCTTGATACAGATATTAGTAAATTGGATTCAAAGTGACTGCATCGTTTTGTGTATAGCGGATCACGGAATTAAAGTAGAGGGGTCAACTCAAAAATATGAAAACGCATGATAATCTTATATCGAATGATGCAAACCATTTTATTTTAAATATTTAATAGTTTTTCATGCATTTTGCAACTGATATAGCAACACATTATGCGTTTTTTGTGTGAATAGATCTGTATATATAAGGTACTGTACGTGTGTCTGTAGTGGGATTCAATGTGCGACTCCAGTGGGGGAGGGGGGCTTGGGTCCTGAGACCCCTCATATTTCGGAAAACATGTGCTTATCGTATATGTCACGGCTAAGAATTTGATCGGAACCTTGAGAAAAATAGCTGGTTGAACCCACCATGACAAAAATAGACCCGTCAATGAATGCGTTTAGCAAGTTCTTTTAACCATTGACTCGTCAACATACATGAGTCGTTAGTCACTCAAACAGTTTTACTGCTACATGGTAATAATACCTGTGATGGCGCAACTATGACTTCAAAAATACAAGTTAGGTTTATGAAACTTTGTGTTTCAGGCTGGTTTGACACATAGGGGTCTGTAACGGGGTCTATAACGAACGATAATCGAAGTGATCCCGGCCTTTCATCAAGTACCAGTGATACCGGTCCTTCATCCAATGTGACAGATCACAACATTGAGATACAAAACTCCGTCATAAAAGGATATCATGTGTTCAAAATTAAGCCCCCTGTATGTGAACTGTATGATAACCCTAGGCTTATTGTTGACAGAGAGTATACAAATATACAGGATAAGGATGCATGCCTTGTTTGGTTACCATCATTAGATTCCTATGAGTCTACATTACATGAGATGACAACTGACCAAAGCAGATACCTTAGATTGTCAGACATTGCCGATCTGCCAATCGGACACGTGGATTGGCTAACTATTGTAGAACTATTCTTGATAATGACGGCACAGTTCATGCTGAAGTGACAGGCGAACCATGTCCAAGCTTTCCACCGTGGCCAGCGACCCAGGAAAAGGGAGGCGGGATTGTTATCCCTTGCAATTATTACATTGGAATAACATGTACACACTCTGAAGCAACTAAGTATGTCTCCATGTTACATGATATTCTAAATAACATGGATGAGGGATCATGTATGACAATTGTTTCAAAGTGACATTACAGCATTATATGTCTCTGGTTATGTGAATAATTGTTTATCAATAGCCATACATGATCTTTCATCCATGTTACATGTATTTAGAATATCATGTCATATCGAGACATATTACAGCAAACACTATCTTTATATGATTTATTGGTTGTTATGATACTATGGTATGCTGATAGCATAATGTAAATTATGTTTAATATTAAATACTATGACATTTTATATGATAATAAATACTATGACATTTTATATGATAATAAATACTATGACATTTTATATGATAATAAATTCTATGACATTTTATATGATAATAAATACTATGACATTTTATATGATAATAAATTCTATGACATTTTATATGATAATAAATACTATGACATTTTATATGATAAGCCTGTTACTGACGTAGTTCATAGAACTCTAGTTAGCTACAGTTAAATACTGGTGGTTTTATCAAAGTGTATGTCAGAGACCTATATAACCCTACGTGTACTGTATTATATGTCTCTGATTATGTGAATAATTGTTTATCGGCATTTATTATAGCCACATATAATAACAATACGGATCAATCCATATGTAGCATCTGTGATTTCTGGTATGATCGTATATAACTTTTTTTCATTGTGCTTCTCAAGAGTGTACTGTTTTGCTTTTTATTATGTGATTATTATAAATGTTCATTGTGTGATCCAGTGTCGAGTATGTATTACAAATGCAAAATGATTTGTTTTTGATTGAAAAATAAAGATGGTATTTTGATATTTTATAACAATCATTCATAGTAGTGTATCTACATGATCTAGTCCATAGTGAAACCCGTGATACATAATGGTGTTTCATTTTGTTATGTTGGTCAATTTAGTTTTGCTTCTGTTCTGTTATTGGAGTTATTAAATGTAAACACATTTTAAGCGATTTTGTTATGTGTTCCTCTAACCTCAACTCGGATTTGGACACGGACGATGACAATCTGGAGGGCGAGGCATCAGACTCGGACAAGTCCGAGTCTATGACCTGGCAAGATGTCGAGGGTGGCTGGAACAAGAACCTCCAGTCGTTGCAGGATGCCACTTAATATATTTTTAACTTTATATGTTATCTATGTATAATAATTATGTAAATATCGGTATAATATTTTTAATAATTAATCTCTCCATAATGGCCATCTTAATACACTGTGTTGACCTTCAACCAATCCGGTTGCAGTACTACAATGTGGACAACATTAAAACACTCTTCGACTCTATCAGAGTAGAGTCCATCATATCATTTATCAAGGCAATAGGAATTTATAATAAGCTGTGATATCAATTGTTAATCATGCCTTTGTAGTAATCATTCATTCATATATTACCTGTAATTAATCTTACGTCTTTATAACTTCTTAGTATTAATTTTTACGTAATGCATATACTTATATAGAATTTTATTTCATACACTCGACAATAAACATAACTTTAATGCGCGCTACATGACCTTAGATGTCGATGCGCCGTAAAACACCATTCATTCATTCATTCATTCATTCATTCATTCATTCATTCTAACCTCAACACGAATCTGATCATATTTGATGGTTTGTAGTCTTAAGTGACAGGCCACTTAGCTTTTGAGACGATCCCCGATCAACGGAAAGTTTTGATCCGATAAAGACCAAAGCGGTCCGTTATTTACCAATCGACCGTGTAACTTTGTCATCAAATTACTCGTGTATAAACTAGGCGTTTTATTCCAAAAATGTTGGTAAGTCAAGGCCGAATAATGTGTTCATCATTTGCCACAACATTTATTTTGAAAATATAAAGCATATCGTATTCAGCTCATATGTCGTTAGTGATCCGCTAAACCCTAAAGAACTGTATGCAAATATGCAGCTTATCTGTTCCTCTGCACGCGCTAAAATAATTTGAGTACTCATGTATTACGATAATTAATACACTGGTTAGCGTCTGCAAGGCAAATAATTATTATGTTATATATAGAGAATACTAAATGAGTGATCATTGAATACTGAAATTATTGAACAAGTTGTCTAAAACGATACAAAACTCGGCTTTCGCATTGAATGCTATAATTATTGAACTTGTATGTCAGGCTTTTGCCGAGTTTTGTATAATTTTAGACAACAAATTCAATATTTTCCGTATTCAACGATCACGAATACAGTATTCTATTTATCACATACTGTGTATGATTCTTGCAGTATGCGTCACTACAAACAGAATGCAGTGCAGCCGCTAGTAGCGCCGTCTTATAAAGCGCCGTCATTGCACGCTGTGATATCAGTGACGCGGGAAATGTTTCCACACTAGTGGGGTATTCAAATGTTGCCTAATGGTCGTATCAAAGTAGTCAATAAATGAAAAAGGAATTCAGTTTTAAGAGTCAGTTATAGTCACTTGATTTTGTTTCTGTCCATTTTTAAGCTCATGTGAGCACTGGCTCACCATGAGCTTTTGTGTTTGCTGGTTATCCGTCAAGACGGTTGTGTACCATGGCCATTGACCATGGTCCACACCATGGTCATTGACCACGGTCCACGACCATGGTAAAAAACCATGGTGCCTTTTAACAAAACATGGTCGACCATGGTCAACTGGTTGTGTACCATGATCTAAAACCATGGTAAAAAACTGTGGTCGACCATGGTTGTTGACCATGGTAAAAGACTGTGGTGCCATTTAACAAAACGTGGTCGACCATGGTCATATGACCATGATAGTCCATGGTCATATGACCTTCATTTTCGCCTGGGCCGTTGGAGCCTGCCCAGGAAAGGTGTTGTTAGGTAAACTGCCCGCTGGCGATATAGCCCGAAATGGTGCTGATGCAGGCGTAAAACCCGAAATATAACATAACTATTTTACTGGATAATATTGCGTCTGGTTTGCTGTGAAGTCTGAGCTTGTGTGGCATTTATGCTTGGTAGCACCGTTTCCCAGAATGCCTCACTTCCGTTCCAGACGGTGTCTC
Source organism: Archivesica marissinica (assembly GCA_014843695.1). Lineage (NCBI taxonomy): Eukaryota > Metazoa > Mollusca > Bivalvia > Venerida > Vesicomyidae > Archivesica > Archivesica marissinica. The sequence goes on from CM026391.1 coordinate 47,557,051, forward strand.
AATCTTCCGCGTCAGACTGTGTCTCTTAATGAACTCAATTGCCATTTACTACAGGACCATGGCTGATTCGGACCACTTGGAAAACTTTTTTTATTATGTTTTCCAGATATATTGATGGAGAAAACTGGACTTGCATATATACGAGAAAGGGTTGTACATCAGTGGCTGTTCAAAAAAGATATCAGTGGATGATAAACTGTTAAACCGCAATTATCGGGTTAGTCCTAATTTTTACTTGAAAAATGCACATGCAAATAATGTTTGCTATCTATTTTTATGGTCTTACTATTGATAAATATTGTTCATTTTAGTAATGTCAATTAAATGACGTAAAATAAGCTCAATTTCCATTAAAACTGAAAATATCAAATTGGTATTTGATGTATTTTACAGGGCTTGATTGAAGTATGATCCCCGCGATTTGGTCAAATACTTACCAGTCCTGTTTACTCCGGTGGATTACACATTCCATGGATTACTCCTTCCATGGACTGCTCCATCTGTGGATTGCTCCTTCCATGGATGGCTCCTTCCATGGACTGCTCCTTCCATGGATTGCTCCTTCCATGGACTGCTCCATCTGTGGATTGCTCCTTCCATGGATTGCTCCTTCCATGGATTGCTCCTTCCATGGACTGCTCCATCTGTGGATTGCTCCTTCCATGGATTGCTCCTTCCATGGATTGCTCCTTCCATGGACTGCTCCATCTGTGGATTGCTCCTTCCATGGACTGCTCCATCTGTGGATTGCTCCTTCTGTGGATTGCTCCTTCCATGGACTGCTCCATCTGTGGATTGCTCCTTCCATGGACTGCTCCATCTGTGGATTGCTCCTTCCATGGACTGCTCCATCTGTGGATTGCTCCTTCCATGGACTGCTCCATCTGTGGATTGCTCCTTCCATGGACTGCTCCATCTGTGGATTGCTCCTTCCATGGACTGCTCCATCTGTGGATTGCTCCTTCCATGGACTGCTCCATCTGTGGATTGCTCCTTCCATGGATTGCTCCTTCCATGGACTGCTCCTTCCATGGATTGCTCCTTCCATGGACTGCTCCATCTGTGGATTGCTCCTTCCATGGATTGCTCCTTCCATGGATTGCTCCTTCCATGGATTGCTCGTTCCATGGACTGCTCCATCTGTGGATTGCTCCTTCCATGGACTGTTCCATCTGTGGATTGCTCCTTCCATGGACTGCTCCATCTGTGGATTGCTCCTTCTGTGGATTGCTCCTTCCATGGACTGCTCCATCTGTGGATTGCTCCTTCCATGGACTGCTCCATCTGTGGATTGCTCCTTCCATGGACTGCTCCATCTGTGGATTGCTCCTTCCATGGACTGCTCCATCTGTGGATTGCTCCTTCCATGGATTGCTCCTTCCATGGATTGCTCCTTCCATGGACTGCTCCATCTGTGGATTGCTCCTTCCATGGACTGCTCCTTCCATGGATTGCTCCTTCCATGGACTGCTCCTTCTGTGGATTGCTCCTTCCATGGACTGCTCCTTCCATGGATTGCTCCTTCCATGGACTGCTCCATCTGTGGATTGCTCCTTCCATGGACTGCTCCTTCCATGGATTGCTCCTTCCATGGACTGCTCCATCTGTGGATTGCTCCTTCCATGGATTGCTCCTTCCATGGATTGCTCCTTCCATGGATTGCTCCTTCCATGGACTGCTCCATCTGTGGATTGCTCCTTCCATGGACTGTTCCATCTGTGGATTGCTCCTTCCATGGACTGCTCCATCTGTGGATTGCTCCTTCCATGGACTGCTCCATCTGTGGATTGCTCCTTCCATGGACTGCTCCATCTGTGGATTGCTCCTTCCATGGACTGTCCATCTGTGGATTGCTCCTTCCATGGACTGCTCCATCTGTGGATTGCTCCTTCCATGGACTGCTCCATCTGTGGATTGCTCCTTCCATGGACTGCTCCATCTGTGGATTGCTCCTTCCATGGACTGCTCCATCTGTGGATTGCTCCTTCCATGGATTGCTCCTTCCATGGATTGCTCCTTCCATGGACTGCTCCATCTGTGGATTGCTCCTTCCATGGACTGCTCCTTCCATGGATTGCTCCTTCCATGGACTGCTCCATCTGTGGATTGCTCCTTCCATGGACTGCTCCATCTGTGGATTGCTCCTTCCATGGACTGCTCCATCTGTGGATTGCTCCTTCCATGGACTGCTCCTTCCATGGATTGCTCCTTCCATGGACTGCTCCATCTGTGGATTGCTCCTTCCATGGATTGCTCCTTCCATGGATTGCTCCTTCCATGGATTGCTCGTTCCATGGACTGCTCCATCTGTGGATTGCTCCTTCCATGGACTGTTCCATCTGTGGATTGCTCCTTCCATGGACTGCTCCATCTGTGGATTGCTCCTTCCATGGACTGCTCCATCTGTGGATTGCTCCTTCCATGGACTGCTCCATCTGTGGATTGCTCCTTCCATGGACTGCTCCATCTGTGGATTGCTCCTTCTGTGGATTGCTCCTTCCATGGATTGCTCCTTCCAATATATCCTTCCATTGTCTATATTCATACCTCTTTTCTTTAGTATTATGATGTTTTAAGGATTTACATATTAGTTAAGAATGAGCATACCTACCATATATATACTCTCGCATTGCATTATTTGAGATAGAGTTTGTGTAGCAGTAAGTGTGTATGAGGAATACATTGATAAGTAGCAGAATCGTGTTGTATTCAAAAGAGATATGGCTAGCACTCGTTACATATACTTATATTAGTTTTACCAATTAAGTCATTGAATTACTAGGTTAATATTCTACAAGCACATTTGTCTTACCCACATAACTTAGTTTTAACATTTTTCAGCATTTATCTTAGTAACAAATTAATAATAAATATGCATACTATTATCACAGTCTTCCCGAAATCCGTAGGACCGCCTGACATGTCTGACAAAAAATCCTTCGGTCAGACAAAATATATTGAAAGTTTAAGTGCATTTTAATCATTTGTCTAACCGGTGTCAGACAAACTCTGGCAAAGTTTCGTGAAGACTGTTATCAGGGATTCTAATTGTATAGCTGTTACCATTATTTTATGTCATATAGTCGGTTCAAAAGCTCACTCAGAGCTTGTGTTGTATTGTTGCTATCTTGTCTACTCAAAATAAAATTTATCTTATCTTATCTTATCTAGAGGTCTTATAGTTATATATAGGAGTATTTACAGGTGGTAGCATGTTCACTTCCTGGTGTATGTAAAGTGCATATCCCGGTGTCACTGGTTTCCGGCCATGTAGTACATACCGACTCATATATATTTGGAATATTCATACACTGCAAACAATTTCAAGCCACTGAATAAACAATATTTTACCTTTCATTCATAAAAATCTCAAAGAAAATGGATTGTTTAGTTTTTGAGAAAAGTTGATAAAACGGCGGCACTTCATTCCCAGTAATTCGGAATAACGTCACCAGTTTTCGCCTAACTGTGGAAATTGCCTACAGTATTGGCAAATGTGTTTATTTTTAACAAAGCAACATAAATAAGGAACACTAACTTTAATAACTGGCTTAATGTAACATTTTCACTCAAAATTCATTTGTTGGGCCAAATTGTGTCTATATGCTGTATCTTCAGTAAAACACCAACATTTAGTTTCACTTAGGCAACACATGAACCTGAAAACCCGTTAAAATTGATATTATCATAAGGACCCCTTGTGTGCAAAAAGGATGAAACTCATAAACATGGAACAGTAAGACATTATTTATTTGTAAATATATTGGTGTTGCAGACGAAGTATAGATCTATGTCATTTTGGAAAAAGGTTTTGTGATTTATTTAAAAATGAATATTTATATGAATGAGAATAGTGAAATTAGTGAAAACTTGGGTAGGTTTGAATATTACATCGTTTATTTATGTGTCTGATCTCCATTATCAGCGAAAAAGCAACCGTGAAAGTAAAATGTATTGTTAATTTATATTGACAGTAACTGGAGCGTGAAATATTGGGTGATCTCTCACGACTTGCTATTCCCAAAGTTAGGTGAAAACACGTTCTCACCAAATACTCTTCATGCCGGGATATAACGAGATGGATACTTACTTTGATTCTGATAGTTTCGTATAATCCCTTGTTCGTCTAATGGTGGTTTCGTGTACTAGTGTTTTTGTATAATCCCTTGTTTGTCTATTTGTGGTTTCGTGTACTAGTGTTTTTGTATAATCCCTTGTTTGTCTATTGGTGGTTTCGTGTACTAGTGTTTTTGTATAATCCCTTGTTTGTCTATTGGTGGTTTCGTGTACTAGTGTTTTTGTATAATCCCTTGTTTGTCTAATGGTGGTTTCGTGTACTTGTGTTTTTGTATAATCCCTTGTTTGTCTATTGGTGGTTTCGTGTATTTGTGTTTTTGTATAATCCCTTGTTCGTCTATTTGTGGTTTCGTGTACTAGTGTTTTTGTATAATCCCTTGTTTGTCTATTGGTGGTTTCGTGTACTAGTGTTTTTGTATAATCCCTTGTTTGTCTAATGGTGGTTTCGTGTACTTGTGTTTTTGTATAATCCCTTGTTTGTCTATTGGTGGTTTCGTGTATTTGTGTTTTTGTATAATCCCTTGTTCGTCTAATGGTGGTTTCGTGTATTTGTGTTTTTGTATAATCCCTTGTTCGTCTATTGGTGGTTTTGTGTACTAGTGTTTTTGTATAATCCCTTGTTCGTCTAATGGTGGTTTCGTGTACTAGTGTTTTTGTATAATCCCTTGTTTGTCTAATGGTGGTTTCGTGTACTTGTGTTTTTGTATAATCCCTTGTTCGTCTATTGGTGGTTTCGTGTACTAGTGTTTTTGTATAATCCCTTGTTCGTCTATTGGTGGTTTCGTGTACTAGTGTTTTTGTATAATCCCTTGTTCGTCTATTGGTGGTTTCGTTTACTAGTGTTTTTGTATAATCCCTTGTTCGTCTATTGGTGGTTTCGTGTACTAGTGTTTTTGTATAATCCCTTGTTCGTCTATTGGTGGTTTCGTGTACTAGTGTTTTCGTATAATCCCTTGTTCGTCTAATGGTGGTTTCGTGTACTAGTGTTTTCGTATAATCCCTTGTTCGTCTATTGGTGGTTTCGTGTACTAGTGTTTTCGTATAATCCCTTGTTCGTCTAATGGTGGTTTCGTGTACTAGTGTTTTCGTATAATCCCTTGTTCGTCTATTGGTGGTTTCGTGTACTAGTGTTTTCGTATAATCCCTTGTTCGTCTAATGGTGGTTTCGTGTACTAGTGTTTTCGTATAATCCCTTGTTCGTCTATTGGTGGTTTCGTGTACTAGTGTTTTCGTATAATCCCTTGTTCGTCTAATGGTGGTTTCGTGTACTAGTGTTTTCGTATAATCCCTTGTTCGTCTATTGGTGGTTTCGTGTACTAGTGTTTTCGTATAATCCCTTGTTCGTCTAATGGTGGTTTCGTGTACTAGTGTTTTCGTATAATCCCTTGTTCGTCTATTGGTGGTTTCGTGTACTAGTGTTTTCGTATAATCCCTTGTTCGTCTAATGGTGGTTTCGTGTACTAGTGTTTTCGTATAATCACAGGTTTGTATAATTGATATAATATTATTGTACTGTATAGGCCCATTATAATAATGAATGATAACTTAATGATAACTTGTTGGCTATTAGTGATAATGTAATTAGACACAATCATGTGATCATGCATGATTATTAATCAGCCAGGTAGCATTCTGATGCTTATAATTGTATCGGATATTGCCAGTGAACTATAATTAAAATGAATAGAACTTGTTGTCCATCAGTCTGTCTCTATGCCAGTGGAGACATATTTTCAGTTCCAGTTTGTATTAATTGCCATTGCGTCCGCCTCCGTGGTCGAGTGGTTAAGGTCGCTGACCACTGTAACCTATCATCACTGATGGTCACTGGTTCGAGCCCCGCTCAGGCCATGTCTCATTTATATGAAAAAGTTGGCAGTTTCTTACGGAGGTTGGTGCACCCAAGTACTGGTGAACCACTGGAGCATGCCCAGGAAATGTATTGTTAGGTAAACTGCCCGCCGGCGATATAGCCCAAAATGGTGCTGATGCAGGCGTAAAATCCGAAATATAATAATATAATAATTAATTGCCATCGCTAAGACCCAAATCACTATCGGCAGCAATAATAGATATTGTGTGCTGCTGATGATCTATCGTTATTGGGACTATGTATACTCTGCATCTCTTCTTCTATTTCTACTGCCCATCATTATTATTGATTTATTGGGACTCATTTTGCAAGTTAAAGTGGATGAACCTGGGGAGAATAAATAAAGCATAGACTGTCAATATAATTTATTTATTGTGCATTAATAAACACCATTATACTAAGGCAGCAATTTATTATAATGTTGCAAAATAGTTTCCCGAAAATACAAATAATTACAGATATAATTATACTGTATCAAATTAGTTATATGTGGTAAATTGTGCACATTTATACATGCGTACTTGTACAATTGTGCAATATCTCAATGGATAACTTGCATGACACATTTATACATGCCTATATATACAATTGTGCATATCTCAATGCATAACTTGCATGACACATTTATACATGCGTATATATACAATTGTGCATATCTCAATGGATAACTTGCATGACACATTTATACATGCGTATATATACAATTGTGCATATCTCAATGGATAACTTGCATGACACATTTATACATGCGTATATATACAATTGTGCATATCTCAATGCATAACACATTTATACATGCGTATATATACAATTGTGCAATATCTCAATGCATAACTTGCATGACACATTTATACATGCGTATATATACAATTGTGCAATATCTCAATGCATAACTTGCATGACACATTTATACATGCGTACTTGTACAATTGTGCAATATCTCAATGGATAACTTGCATGACACATTTATACATGCGTACTTGTACAATTGTGCATATCTCAATGCATAACTTGCATGACACATTTATACATGCGTATATATACAATTGTGCATATCTCAATGCATAACTTGCATGACACATTTATACATGCGTACTTGTACAATTGTGCATATCTCAATGCATACCTAACTTGCATGACACATTTATACATGCGTACTTGTACAATTGTGCATATCTCAATGCATACCTAACTTGCATGACACATTTATACATGCGTACTTGTACAATTGTGCATATCTCAATGCATAACTTGCATGACACATTTATACATGCGTATATATACAATTGTGCATATCTCAATGCATAACACATTTATACATGCATATATATACAAGTGTGCAATATCTCAATGCATAACTTGCATGACACATTTATACATGCGTATATATACAATTGTGCAATATCTCAATGCATAACTTGCATGACACATTTATACATGTATATATATACAATTGTGCAATATCTCAATGCATAACTTGCATGGCACATTTATACATGCGTATATATACAATTGTGCAATATCTCAATGCATAACTTGCATGATACATTTATACATGCGTATATATACAATTGTGCATATCTCAATGCATAACTTGCATGACACATTTATACATGCGTACTTGTACAATTGTGCATATCTCAATGCATAACTTGCATGACACATTTATACATGCATATATATACAATTGTGCAATATCTCAATGCATAACTTGCATGACACATTTATACATGCGTATATATACAATTGTGCAATATCTCAATGCATAACTTGCATGACACATTTATACATGCGTATATATACAATTGTGCAATATCTCAATGCATAACTTGCATGACACATTTATACATGCGTACTTGTACAATTGTATATTGCTAATATTACATAGTAGTCTGTATTGATTTGTATGTGCATGTAAACAATAAACAACATAGGTAATAATTATAATGTTACAAGACAGTTTATCAGTAATACAAAAAATACAGATATACAGGACAACTTTACAAAGTATGAAATTATTTATATTCACATTTTCATAAAAAGAGGTACACATGAATACTATACATAATCATTAATTGTACAAAGGATCTATTCCAATGTTGATCTACTGCTGCTTGTGTATGGCATCGTTGGTTGTTGCTGGTCTCAATCCTGTGATGCTGCTGGTCTCTCGTAGTAATGGCGCATTTGTCATCTCCTCCTCCTCGTACTTGTCCCATGCGTCATCAAATAGTCGTTCCTTAACCCGAGCGTACATAATCCGATGGAGTCTGGTGAGCTGATGTTCCGTAATGAGTGGATCTACAAGTTGACTATAGTAGTGGCACAACTCCGGTATTACAACCAGTGCAGCAGAGTCAATACACAATGTAATAAAAGCTACATACAAAAGAGAAAACAATTATTTGATAAATTTGACATTGTTATTCATACAAAAATATGACACGGCTCGACTCGAAAGCTAAAACGAGGATAACATACTAGACTTACAAACCAGATTCACAAATGTTTGAGTGAATCAATCATTGAATTGTCAATTTCACTATGATCCATTGGCAAGTAATTGATTAATTCATATTAATGGTCAACAACCAATCACCTGATTGGCGTAGGTGTGATTATACGATTATTATCATTTATACGAAACCACCAACTCATTTCGCTCATTATTGCCTTTTAGACGAAGAAGCAATTATACGAAACCACTGACACCCCACCCCTTACTTCTTATTTGAGTATAGATACTTATTGTCTTATCGTTAATATTCTCGGTACCACTGTAACCTATCATCACTGATGGTCACGGGTTTGAGCCCCGCTCAGGCCATGTCTCATTTATATGAAAAAGATGGCAGTTTCTTACGGAGGTTGGTGCACCCAAGTACTGGTTAACCGCTGGAGCCTGCCCAGGAAAGGTGTTGTTAAGTAAACTGCCCACCGTCGATATAGCCAGAAATGGTGCTGATGCAGGCGTAAAACCCGAAATATAACATAAATATAACATAATTAATATTCTCGATGTTCACAGTTCGACATAGTCAGTGAAAGTGATCACTGCCAAACATCTGATAGATGGCGCCACCTCCTGGGCGTCATCGGGCTATTCTGTAGCTTAACCGAATACTAGTTTGATCTCCACTACATACGTATGCATGTTCCATTAATGTCAAACCACTTGTGGTAGAGGCTCAACATGTATATATCTATTGCAGGATTTCAGAAATGTAATGATGATGTTCATCATGGCACTGTCACAAATAGTGAAGAATATATATACATTTGCCAATATCTTGTCTCAAGCTCATACCAACATCGTTAGACACTGGGACTTGTGCTCAATAAACAATGCTATCAACTGGGCCAAATACTGCATCAAGGTGGGATATTTACCTTCATCAGGGAGGTTATCTTTTTGTCTCTGTTGCATGTGTGTAATACATTTATTTATTGTCGCTGGATAATGGTGTCGAGAAGTACTTCTATGTCAGAATGTATTTTGGTGTCAAAGGGTGCGTCTATGTGAGAATAAATAATGGTGTTGAGAGATACTTCTATGTGGGAATGGATAATGTTGTTGAGAGATACTTCTATGTGGGAATGGATAATGGTGTTGAGAGATACTTCAATGTGGGAATGGATAATGGTGTTGAGAGATATTTCTATGTGGGAATGGATACTGGTGCTGAGAGGTACTTCTATGTGGGAATGGATAATGGTGTTGAGAGATACTTCAATGTGGGAATGGATAATGTTGTTGAGAGATACTTCTATGTGGGAATGGATAATGGTGTTGAGAGATATTTCTATGTGGGAATGGATAATGTTGTTGAGAGATACTTCTATGTGGGAATGGATAATGGTGTTGAGAGATACTTCTATGTGGGAATGGATAATGTTGTTGAGAGATATTTCTACACTTAGCAACTCTTATAAGTGTGCATGTATAAATGGTCTCATATCTCCGTCAATATTGGCCCGATAATGATGACATTTTCAGCAAATACAGTTGAGATATATTTCATGATATTCCATTTATTGTATTGCATAACAAACACAAATTTAACACACATGACTAATTAATGTGATGGTGCGTAAAAAGTCAATGTTGCAAAATGATAATGTCAATGATAAAACTCAAGCCGATGGGAATTAATTATTCTAATATCGCGTATGCCCACCCTGACTGCGGATCACAGCTTGGCAACGTCGTCGCATGGCAGGGACATAACGTCGTACATAGTTCTGGGGTAGATTTGCCCACTCTTGCCCAATCTTCGCACGGAGCTGGGCTATGGTCTGTGGCACTGCGCCGGTCCTTCTTACGCGGCGATTCAATTCATCCCATAGATTTTCTATAATGTTTAAGTCGGGATACTTCGGTGGTATGTCCATCACATTGATGTGGTTAGCATTCTTGTCAAAAGAATCTTGTCGCCCTAGTCGTGTGGGCTAGTGCGCCATCCTGCAGCAACCGCAATCCTCTTATTCCTAAACATGGGTACTACCTCAGTTTGAAGCATGTCATGTTGGTACCGGGCGGCGTTTAGATTACCGTTAATGAACACGATGTTAGTCTTGTGATGTAAGGAGACACCAGCCCATACCATTAATGACCCACCCCCGTACATATCTTGTTCGATGATGCAGTTGTCGTTGAACCGTTCTCCCCGTTGTCAATATACCCATGAACGACAGTCGTTTTCCTATAGGCAGAACTTCTTTTCGACAGTAAACAGGACCTCTCCCCATTCTGCCTGTGTTGTTCTAAGATGATGTCGAGCCCAACGATCTCGTAGTGGCCCTATGCCTCTGAGTCAGTACAATACCCTTAAAGGGCCGTCTACACCGCATGTTGGCGAGCGATCGAAGACGCCTTCTAACTGTCTACCCAGAGATATGGCGTCTGTACGTCCCGCGCGTTTATCCGGTTGTCTTGACAGCTGTACGTGTTCTCTGCTGACGATGCCCATGTACGATGTGATTATTTTGTGCAGCTGTTGTACAACGCCCACGTGGTCTGCGAGGGAGGTTACCAACGTTGCCAGTCGCTCTGTACCTAAGCATCCGCTTTCTGGTGGTATTGCGGTGTACATCCATGCGTCGCGCAACCTGCAAATGATACGGATAACATGAAATTAGTAATTAAAATATCTAATTTATTTTTTATGGATATTTTCGATACAAAACTGAATGTTATTGACTTTCAATGTTTATAACACAAAGAAACTTAATTAATTAGTGACATTGAATTAACTTTGAGACGTACCTCTGTTTGGTGTATACCGGCGTTGATGAAGCCGACGGCTATTCCCCGTTCCGCTATGGTCAGCCTGCCCATGTCATGTTTTTCTGATGTGTGGATCGTAATCAAGTCCAGAACGACCAAATGCAGTTTTATTTTGTGCCAGCACACCATTTCCTCGTGCATTGTGTTGTTTTTGACGTTGCGTGGTTCAACGCGCCGCATTGATTAAATTGATCATGTTGAGCACAGGATAATACTCGAAATGTAGTCAATAGCCAGTACACAAAATTTTGTGCAAATATATTGATAAATAAAAAAGTTATGCGGAAATCAAAGATGCACACTTATAAGAGTTGTTAAGTGTATGTGGGAATGGATACTGGTGCTGAGAGGTACTTCTATGTGGGAATGGATAATGTTGTTGAGAGATATTTCTATGTGGGAATGGATAATGGTGCTGAGAGGCACTTCTATGTGGGAATGGATAATGGTGCTGAGAGGCATTTCTATGTGGGAATGGATAATGTTGTTGAGAGATATTTCTATGTGGGAGTGGATAATGTTGTTGAGAGGTACTTCTATGTGGGAATGGATAATGTTGTTGAGAGGTACTTTTATGTGGGAATGGATAATGGTGTTGAGAGATGCTTCTATGTGGGAATGGATAATGTTGTTGAGAGATATTTCTATGTGGGAGTGGATAATGTTGTTGAGAGATACTTCTATGTGGGAATGGATAATGGTGTTGAGAGATACTTCTATGTGGGAATGGATAATGGTGTTGAGAGATACTTCTATGTGGGAATGGATAATGTTGTTGAGAGATACTTCTATGTGGGAATGGATAATGTTGTTGAGAGATACTTCTATGTGGGAATGGATAATGTTGTTGAGAGATACTTCTATGTGGGAATGGATAATGGTGTTGAGAGGTACTTCTACATGTATATGGAAAAGAGTTAAATGCTTTCATTGCTCTATATCATAAGATATGTGCTATGCATGTATGATGTAAGTGAGAACTTGTTGCTTGTTGTATAGATAGAAGAGCAGACACGGGATAGAGCATACAGAAGCCAGCTCAACACATATATACAGTCTCTCACAATCCTCCTCAACCCAGTATCCCTATTCCACATACACATTGATCAACTTGGGGATTCTCTTAATCTGCTTCAGAAGGTAAGTAGATTTTGGCATTAATATGAAGCACATAGTTTTTACAGTCTACATTCGTCAAATTACGTCGGTCCAAACAAAATACCTCGACATAAAGATTTGTTTCTCTAAGATTGCAAGCATTATCTGTCCACACCTGCCCATTTTCTAAGTTGTTATTATAACATCTACATGCATTATAACTAGGGATGGCAACGAATAGCGATTTTGGTATTCGAATATATATGGTCGGGAAGATATTCAAATATTCGATAATTCTGTGAAAAACTCAAAATATCTCAAACACATAAATTTTCACAATTAATCTACTTTCTGTTTATGCCCTACGTCATATCTTCTTCCTGTAAATTTGGCGACGACTCAATCAGTTATTGTTATCTTCCACTGTATAAGCTACCATTCCCGATGAGACTTAAGTTAGTATCCCCGTGGTATCGGAAACGGCGCACTTAAGACTTTACTCGGATATAACATAATCATAACATGACATATGCTTTAACAGCCAGTAGCACACAACAGAACACTTAATGATATCCAAGTTGACATAAAATGTTGATGTTTAATACTTTGCATGCTCTTGTATTTTCAAACAGAAACGAGGACATACTTACCTTGTTATTTTACGTATGCGGTATATAAAATGGCGCACCAGTGGAATATGCCTAAAACTGAAAAACTGAAAGGATTAATCAATCGGTTTCGACAAATATCATATTTATTTCGTACTCACATATTGTGTGTGCATTTTACAACCAACTACAATGTTCAACAATAATATTTACATGGTATTGTGACATGGGCAAACAAATTCATCATGCCTCCTCAAAAACCTAACATGTGTGCAGTATTTTAGGTGAACCCAATGGCCGCAACCCTCAATGGTACATTCTGCCCATTTCACAAATTCAATATAATCTAATTCCATTAGAGCAGCCGGTGAAAATTGTTTGCACACACAACATAAGTCTACCTTGTCTATAGAGCAAAAGAATAGAATGGATCACGGCCTTGTGTGAAGGACAAGAAATGCTCATGTAGATACTTTCTGAATATCTCGCCGTTTGACCACCCACTGTCGCTTACTGTTCCATAAGCCCCTGGAGAGGCACCTTCCATGAGTTCAGTCCTCATTCTCTTTCCGGGGAAAATGAAGTATGGTGGGATTGTAGCACCAACAGCATTTCCCGCTCCAAGAATGGTAACAGTGTACGACCTTCCACTAGTGACAGCTACGGGTGCATCACCCTTTTCAGTAACTATTTTCGGAGGAGTATGATCTGCAGTAATGCCCTTTTCGTCAACATTATAAATGTACTGTGGCTTGTCCTTTAAGTGATATTTGGTAAGTATATTGTTTAACTCCACAAAATACTTGCTCACAGCAGTTGCATTAGTAGCTTTTGCTCTTGCTATTGAAAGGGTTCTTGGAACTTTGGCAGTCAGTTCTGGCCAACGACCCCTAAAATTCCTATACCACTGAAGAGATAGTGGATGATCCCTATCTCTCACTCCAAGATCAACAGCAAACTCTGTGGCAAGGTTACACGGCTCTCCCCGAGAATATCCATATCCAACTTTTGCCAACAGTTTTACATGGTCTACAAGTTTTGCTTCCTGCTCTATGCTAAAGAGTGGATCAGGACCAGATCTAACACAATCTATTCCGACAGTTCCATTCACTCTTCTCCGGAGTGATGTCTCTGGCACACTGAATAACTTTGCAGCCTTCCTTACAGGGATGCAATCATCTTTAACAGCAATGTAGGCATCTGTCATGGCGTCTCCATTGTACACTCTGTATGTAGGTTTACTCTGAAAATCAAAAGAAACGTGTTGTTAACTTTATTGACAATACCTGTGTGCATAAATGAAACATAACTTTCAGTTTTAAGCATAGCTTTTCATTTTCGGAATTAAGAATATTACTCCTTAAGGACACCACATTTCAACTCTGTAACAGGTGCTTGGGGCATATTAGTCACGTGACCTTTTGTTGACAAGAACGCCGGAGGTTTCTGTTCAGGATCGTTAGATTTAAACTGTTTATTACAATATTGTGGGGTCATATTGAAAGAGGACCTAAGTGTAATAAGAAAATATGTATATTTATAGGTATGTTTACTTACCGATTGACTTTTCAACGCTTTTATTTTCACTTTTAACAGTGTTTGTTGTCAATCAACAGGAACCATGCAGTTTTCCTAAAATAACTCGTCGCGTACGTCACTGCGCGTGATAAACACTAGATACAAGCATTCAAAGTAGATGCGCCGTTTCGGATACCGCGCCACATCCGATACCACCACGATACACCAAATTAACCTATGCTACTATATATAATAAATGAAGAATTCTATATAAAACCATGCTAAACTTTATTCAAATTCAATTACTTGGAAACATTTCAATGTGTACTAAATATCACACAATATATGTCCATAAATGTCAACGGATAGTACCGTACGATCTCACCATGCGTGCACATTAAAACTCAATGTCACAACCTTTTTGAACGTTGTTCTTGTTCAAAAAAATAATGTTGTCAACAAGAGAAGTGGATAATCTGTTCCTTAGCTTGTTGATAAGTAGACCAATTGGGGAGAAGATGCGTTCAGATGAGACTGATGTTGCTGGCACTGACAGTAGTCTACGGGCGACGTGAGCGACAGTGGGGAATTTCAGTTCATTTTTCCGCCACCACTCAAGCGGTTTCACATGGGGATCCTCTTTAACTCATCAGACTTGTTCCTTTTCGTTTGTCTCAAACACTAGAAAGTTCAATTTCCTGTGCCTAAGCGTGTCACGTGAAGACAGTTTCAATGGTACGTCCTCCACGTAGGCTTCCAGTGTTTCCTTGGCGATCTGACTGTTGTTCATTGGTGAGAAACGGGAGACGTTTGTAGCGCGGATCTAGTAGAAACACTAGCATAGGTGTTGACTTGGCAGCATCAAGCCAAGACGGCTGAAATCGTAGCACAAGTTCACTACTGATGACCTCCTTCACTTTCACTATCAGACCACTATCAGCATCTGTGGTGATGGATGATGACGAAATGGAATCTAGTTCTTTTCTGAGAATGTCCTTCTCGTTGTTGTACCGTTTCACAATGCGAGCACGAATAGTATTCCGACTTGGCACTTTAAATTCCGGAGCAACAATTTCCATTAGGTGACGAAATCCATCTCCTTCAACGAAACTTAGAGGCAAATAATCGCTAACAATCATATCCGCTATTGCCTGAGTAATACGCTCGCTCTCACTAGCGGTAACTTTCCTGGGAGTTTTCACAAATGAAGTCATTAGCACTTGCTTTTTAGAGTCATATGAACTGCTTTCCATTGAAGGGTGTTTGTTTTTCAAGTGGTTATTCAGATTTGATGTAGTACCCGAATATGTTAAGTCCATTTTGCACAAATTACACCTAGCAGTTTTCTTATTCTCAGAGCGAGTGAAGTATTTCCAAATATGTGACTGAGCAGGCATTTTGAATTTCTAGTATTTGACGATATATCATAAATTAAGCATTAACATTTAATGAGAACACCATCAAAAAACTCATACTTTAAATAGTACTTTTGGGTAATATTGAGCAGTTAATTAAAATATTTAAATACATATGGGCGTGAATGTTGCTGCAAACTTTCAGTAATATTTCAAACGTATTTTCTAGGCAAAACAATTTTAAAATCATATCAAAGACCCCCGATATTTACCCAGCAGCAACAATTTGCAAACAAATTAGTTTTCAATATTGAATTGGTTCAATCAGTAATATAGATTAACATATTTATAAATTAAACAATAAAATTCAAACAATACCTACCTTAGAACCTACTGTAATTATCCAATTTCATGGCAAGTGTAAATTAACACATGCCGTGGTTGCGATCACAACATGGTTTATTCACACCTCCTCAGGCGATTTCTTTTGTATTGTAACTTTGTAAGGTTTTATGATATATTGAAAAGAAAACAACGACGTATCTGATTTTGTGACAGTTTATTTTTAAAATTTGCAAATATATTTCCCCCCCCGAATATTCGAATACTGTAATAGTATTTGAATATTTGGACGATTGAGCGAATATTCGAATATTGCCATCCCTAATTATAACCGTGACATGGGCACACTTGTATTGAATAATACTGTACATCTTTGATCAGGTAAATATGCCAAATGAAAGTATCACTTTGAAATACTGAAGAAACAGAATTCGAAATAACAGAAAATTTGACTTAATGAAATATGACATAGACGTAAGTCAGTTATGTGCAAATTAATTGTATTTGAAACAGGACTTTGATCAACTCTTGAGATAACCTGTGAATTTGACATAACCGACTTTGAGATAATGGATGTAGACTGTACAGTGTTTTAATAGAACATTTGGTCTATTATTCAACCCCATTCCCCTTGCCAAACCAGTATATATTTTCACCTGATTTCAGCCGAAAATTCCCATCCTGGTAAAATACATTCTGACATGGTGTAATCATTACCCAATTACGGTGAAATGTTTCTGTCAAATTCCATAACTCTTGACTCTTAATTTAAAAGAATTGTGAGTAGCAAATTAGCTTTTCTCCTCTTACATGTTATTTAAACTTCACATAAATGTTTCTTATCCAAATATAAGCTGTTACATGAATCAAGTGCCATAACTCTGTCACGTAATTTAACAGAATTATGTCCCTTTTTACACTTGGAAAATCTTGTTAAAAGTTTTTTAGCAACATGCTTTTCTCCTCAACCATTCATTGTATGTTAATGGAACTTAACATAAATGTTTCTTTTCAAAATATACACTGTATTAATCAACTTCCATAACTCTAGAAAAAATATAAGCTGTATATATTTGCATACAATATACCCATGTGATCTGCCCACATATCTGGTTTGACTTAACACATTCTGCTTGGAAGTGAATACATTAATTCATGTGTTTTGCGTGAAAACAGTTATTGAAGTGAATACTCATGTAAATTACATGAAAGCAGAACTTGAAGTGAATACAATTATGTTAACATCATTTAGTGCACTGAAAACAGAATTTCACAGGCACATTTATTGATGTAGTTTAGCTGTACAACTTGAAGTTGTATTTCACAGGCACATTTATTGATGTAGTTTAGCTGTACAACTTGAAGTTGTATTTCCCAGGCACATTTATTGATGTAGTTTAGCTGTACAACTTGAAGTTGTATTTCAGTATTCACAGGACTTTTACTTGAATTCCAGACATTGGTTTCCAGATGTGTTTTACCCTGTAACTTAAGCAGATAAAGAAACAATGCTGATCTCACCAACATACAATAATTATAAACTTGCATTACACATTATTGCAAATTTTCGTATAGTCGAGCGTGCTGTCCTTCCGACAGCTCTTGTTGTTTATAATTTCACAATGTGAGTGGTATGAACAAGTATGCCCTGTGTATGGTATGTCTCTTGATGTATGGTATGCCCTGGTGTATGGTATGTCTCTTGATGTATGGTATGCCCTGGTGTATAGTATGCCCTGGTGTATGGTATGCCCTGGTGTATGGTATGTCTCTTGATGTATGGTATGCCCTGGTGTATGGTATGCCCTGGTGTATGGTATGTCTCTTGATGTATGGTATGCCCTGGTGTATGGTATGTCTCTTGATGTATGGTATGCCCTGGTGTATGGTATGTCTCTTGATGTATGGTATGCCCTGGTGTATGGTATGCCCTGGTGTATGGTATGTCTCTTGATGTATGGTATGCCCTGGTGTATGGTATGCCTTGGTGTATGGTATGTCTCTTGATGTATGGTATGCCCTGGTGTATGGTATGTCTCTTGATGTATGGTATGCCCTGGTGTATGGTATGTCTCTTGATGTATGGTATGCCCTGGTGTATGGTATGCCCTGGTGTATGGTATGTCTCTTGATGTATGGTATGCCCTGGTGTATGGTATGCCCTGGTGTATGGTATGTCTCTTGATGTATGGTATGCCCTGGTGTATGGTATGTCTCTTGATGTATGGTATGCCCTGGTGTATGGTATGCCCTGGTGTATGGTATGCCCTGGTGTATGGTATGCCCTGGTGTATGGTATGTCTCTTGATGTATGGTATGCCCTGGTGTATGGTATGTCTCTTGATGTATGGTATGCCCTGGTGTATGGTATGCCCTGGTGTATGGTATGCCCTGGTGTATGGTATGTCTCTTGATGTACATGTAGTCTGTATTTTCAGATTTTAGCACAGAATGGTGATACCCCATCCCAGATATTGGCAGCTATACAAAGCGTTCCCGGATCATCAGTTTGTCAGGTACATATACACTGATCTTATCTACATGTACTTTAATCCATTCCCATTTGTATGCACGTCTGGATGCCATTATCCATTCCCATTTGTATGCATGTCTGGATGCCATTATCCATTCCCATTTGTATGCATGTCTGGATGCCATTATCCATTCCCATTTGTATGCATAGAAGTGCATCTCATCACCACTCTCTATTCCCACATAGAAGTGCATCTCAACACCACTCTCTATTCCCACATAGAAGTGCATCTCAACACCACTCTCTATTCCCACATAGAAGTGCATCTCAACACCACTCTCTATTCCCACATAGAAGTGCATCTCAACACCACTCTCTATTCCCACATAGAAGTGCATCTCAACACCACTCTCTATTCCCACATAGAAGTGCATCTCAACACCACTCTCTATTCCCACATAGAAGTACATCTCAACACCACTCTCTATTCCCACATAGAAGTGCATCTCAGCATCACTCTCTATTCCCACATAGAAGTGCATCTCAACACCACTCTCTATTGCCACATAGAAGTACATCTCAGCACCACTCTCTATTCGCACATTGAAGTGAATCTCAACACCACTCTCTATTCCCACATAGAAGTACATCTCAGCACCACTCTCTATTCCCACATAGTAGTGCATCTCAACACCACTCTCTATTCCCACATAAAAGTGCATCTCAACACCACTCTCTATTCCCACATAGAAGTGAATCTCAACACCACTCTCTATTCCCACATAGAAGTGCATCTCAGCATCACTCTCTATTCCCACATAGAAGTGCATCTCATCACCACTCTCTATTCCCACATAGAAGTGAATCTCAACACCACTCTCTATTCCCACATAGACATGCATTTCATCACCACTCTCTATTCCCACATTGAAGTGAATCTCAGCCCCACTCTCTATTCCCACATAGAAGTGAATCTCAACACCACTCTCTATTCCCACATAGAAGTGCATCTCAACACCACTCTCTATTCCCACATTGAAGTGAATCTCAGCCCCACTCTCTATTCCCACATAGAAGTACATCTCAACACCACTCTCTATTCCCACATAGAAGTGCATCTCAACACCACTCTCTATTCCCACATAGAAGTGCATCTCAACACCACTCTCTATTCCCACATAGAAGTGCATCTCAGCACCACTCTCTATTCCCACATAGAAGTGCATCTCAGCACCACTCTCTATTCCCACATAGAAGTGCATCTCAGCCCCACTCTATTCCCGCATAGAAGTGCATCTCAGCACCACTCTCTATTCCCACATAGAAGTGCATCTCAACACCACTCTCTATTCCCACATAGAAGTGCATCTCAACACCACTCTCTATTCCCACATAGAAGTGCATCTCAACACCACTCTCTATTCCCACATAGAAGTGCATCTCAGCACCACTCTCTATTCCCACATAGAAGTGCATCTCAGCACCACTCTCTATTCCCACATAGAAGTGCATCTCAGCCCCACTCTATTCCCACATAGAAGTGCATCTCAGCCCCACTCTATTCCCACATAGAAGTGCATCTCAGCCCCACTCTATTCCCACATAGAAGTACATCTCAACACCACTCTCTATTCCCACATAGAAGTGCATCTCAGCACCACTCTCTATTCCCACATAGAAGAGCATCTCAGCCCCACTCTATTCCCACATAGAAGTGCATCTCAGCCCCACTCTATTCCCACATAGAAGTACATCTCAACACCACTCTCTATTCCCACATAGAAGTGCATCTCAGCACCACTCTCTATTCCCACATAGAAGTGCATCTCAGCCCCACTCTATTCCCACATAGAAGTACATCTCAACACCACTCTCTATTCCCACATAGAAGTGCATCTCAGCACCACTCTCTATTCCCACATAGAAGAGCATCTCAGCCCCACTCTATTCCCACATAGAAGTGCATCTCAGCCCCACTCTATTCCCACATAGAAGTACATCTCAACACCACTCTCTATTCCCACATAGAAGTGCATCTCAGCACCACTCTCTATTCCCACATAGAAGTGCATCTCAGCCCCACTCTATATTCCCACATAGAAGTGCATCTCAGCACCACTCTCTATTCCCACATAGAAGTGAATCTCAACACCACTCTCTATTCCCACATAGAAGTGCATCTCAACACCACTCTCTATTCCCACATTGAAGTGAATCTCAGCCCCACTCTCTATTCCCACATAGAAGTACATCTCAACACCACT
Organism: Archivesica marissinica; assembly: GCA_014843695.1. Taxonomy (NCBI): domain Eukaryota; kingdom Metazoa; phylum Mollusca; class Bivalvia; order Venerida; family Vesicomyidae; genus Archivesica; species Archivesica marissinica. The sequence goes on from CM026391.1 coordinate 47,577,946, forward strand.
CTCTATTCCCACATAGAAGTGCATCTCAACACCACTCTCTATTCCCACATAGAAGTGCATCTCAACACCACTCTCTATTCCCACATAGAAGTGCATCTCAGCACCACTCTCTATTCCCACATAGAAGTGCATCTCAGCACCACTCTCTATTCCCACATAGAAGTGCATCTCAGCCCCACTCTATTCCCACATAGAAGTGCATCTCAGCACCACTCTCTATTCCCACATAGAAGTGCATCTCAACACCACTCTCTATTCCCACATAGAAGTGCATCTCAACACCACTCTCTATTCCCACATAGAAGTGCATCTCATCACCACTCTCTATTCCCACATAGAAGTACATCTCAACACCACTCTCTATTCCCACATAGAAGTGCATCTCATCACCACTCTCTATTCCCACATAGAAGTGCATCTCAGCACCACTCTCTATTCCCACATAGAAGTGCATCTCAGCACCACTCTATTCCCACATAGAAGTGCATCTCAGCCCCACTCTATTCCCACATAGAAGTGCATCTCAGCCCCACTCTATTCCCACATAGAAGTACATCTCAACACCACTCTCTATTCCCACATAGAAGTGCATCTCAGCACCACTCTCTATTCCCACATAGAAGAGCATCTCAGCCCCACTCTATTCCCACATAGAAGTGCATCTCAGCCCCACTCTATTCCCACATAGAAGTACATCTCAACACCACTCTCTATTCCCACATAGAAGTGCATCTCAGCACCACTCTCTATTCCCACATAGAAGTGCATCTCAGCCCCACTCTATTCCCACATAGAAGTGCATCTCAGCCCCACTCTATATTCCCACATAGAAGTGCATCTCAGCACCACTCTCTATTCCCACATAGAAGTGCATCTCAGCCCCACTCTATTCCCACATAGAAGTGCATCTCAGCCCCACTCTATTCCCACATAGAAGTACATCTCAACACCACTCTCTATTCCCACATAGAAGTGCATCTCAGCACCACTCTCTATTCCCACATAGAAGTGCATCTCAACACCACTCTCTATTCCCACATAGAAGTGCATCTCAACACCACTCTCTATTCCCACATAGAAGTGCATCTCAGCACCACTCTCTATTCCCACATAGAAGTGCATCTCAGCACCACTGTCTATTCCCACATAGAAGTGCATCTCAGCCCCACTCTATTCCCGCATAGAAGTGCATCTCAGCACCACTCTCTATTCCCACATAGAAGTGCATCTCAACACCACTCTCTATTCCCACATAGAAGTGCATCTCAACACCACTCTCTATTCCCACATAGAAGTGCATCTCATCACCACTCTCTATTCCCACATAGAAGTACATCTCAACACCACTCTCTATTCCCACATAGAAGTGCATCTCATCACCACTCTCTATTCCCACATAGAAGTGCATCTCAGCACCACTCTCTATTCCCACATAGAAGTGCATCTCAGCACCACTCTATTCCCACATAGAAGTGCATCTCAGCCCCACTCTATTCCCACATAGAAGTGCATCTCAGCCCCACTCTATTCCCACATAGAAGTACATCTCAACACCACTCTCTATTCCCACATAGAAGTGCATCTCAGCACCACTCTCTATTCCCACATAGAAGAGCATCTCAGCCCCACTCTATTCCCACATAGAAGTGCATCTCAGCCCCACTCTATTCCCACATAGAAGTACATCTCAACACCACTCTCTATTCCCACATAGAAGTGCATCTCAGCACCACTCTCTATTCCCACATAGAAGTGCATCTCAGCCCCACTCTATTCCCACATAGAAATGCATCTCAGCCCCACTCTATATTCCCACATAGAAGTGCATCTCAGCACCACTCTCTATTCCCACATAGAAGTGAATCTCAACACCACTCTCTATTCCCACATAGAAGTGCATCTCAACACCACTCTCTATTCCCACATTGAAGTGAATCTCAGCCCCACTCTCTATTCCCACATAGAAGTACATCTCAACACCACTCTCTATTCCCACATAGAAGTGCATCTCAACACCACTCTCTATTTCCACATAGAAGTGCATCTCAACACCACTCTCTATTCCCACATAGAAGTGCATCTCAGCACCACTCTCTATTCCCACATAGAAGTGCATCTCAGCACCACTCTCTATTCCCACATAGAAGTGCATCTCAGCCCCACTCTATTCCCACATAGAAGTGCATCTCAGCACCACTCTCTATTCCCACATAGAAGTGCATCTCAACACCACTCTCTATTCCCACATAGAAGTGCATCTCAACACCACTCTCTATTCCCACATAGAAGTGCATCTCATCACCACTCTCTATTCCCACATAGAAGTACATCTCAACACCACTCTCTATTCCCACATAGAAGTGCATCTCATCACCACTCTCTATTCCCACATAGAAGTGCATCTCAGCACCACTCTCTATTCCCACATAGAAGTGCATCTCAGCACCACTCTATTCCCACATAGAAGTGCATCTCAGCCCCACTCTATTCCCACATAGAAGTGCATCTCAGCCCCACTCTATTCCCACATAGAAGTACATCTCAACACCACTCTCTATTCCCACATAGAAGTGCATCTCAGCACCACTCTCTATTCCCACATAGAAGAGCATCTCAGCCCCACTCTATTCCCACATAGAAGTGCATCTCAGCCCCACTCTATTCCCACATAGAAGTACATCTCAACACCACTCTCTATTCCCACATAGAAGTGCATCTCAGCACCACTCTCTATTCCCACATAGAAGTGCATCTCAGCCCCACTCTATTCCCACATAGAAGTGCATCTCAGCCCCACTCTATATTCCCACATAGAAGTGCATCTCAGCACCACTCTCTATTCCCACATAGAAGTGCATCTCAGCCCCACTCTATTCCCACATAGAAGTGCATCTCAGCCCCACTCTATTCCCACATAGAAGTACATCTCAACACCACTCTCTATTCCCACATAGAAGTGCATCTCAGCACCACTCTCTATCCCACATAGAAGTGCATCTCAACACCACTCTCTATTCCCACATAGAAGTGCATCTCAGCACCACTCTCTATTCCCACATAGAAGTACATCTGAACACCACTCTCTATTCCCACATAGAAGTGCATCTCAACTCCACTCTCTATTCCTGGCCTCTAATAACATGGATTTAGTTAAGAATTTCCAGACAGCTGATGGCTGACGCGAGACGTGATGAATTGTGAATAGCAGTTATATTGATCAGACAGAATAACAATAAATGAGAAAGTTTGTGTGTGTGTTTTACGTTTATTTATCGTCGCTACCGGTTGCCCATATGAGCGACGCCTCCTGAAGAGATTAGTCATTTTAAATTTTGGAGGATAGTGCATGATACAGACAGAGACCAATTCCAAAATCTCCTCTGGTTCTTTTACATGCACGGTATAAAGCACTGACACGAGACATCGCTTTAACATCCCATCTGAAAGACTGTTAATTTTATTAGGGTCAGACGGGGGATCGAACCTACGATCCCTGGATTACCAGTCCAGCATGTTACCACTGGACTACAGATCCGTCTGTCTGAGAAAGTTTTACTTTTTTATTTCTATATATACAAATTGGTGTAAAAATGAAGATTGACTCAATATTATTGAGTAAATAATTAATTATAAAATATCCAATAACATTTGCCATTTTAATCCCCTCTGTGAACAACATACCATTTCAAAGCGTTACCCTGAGTTAACCATTGAGTACCATTGTATGCACAGTGGCTGGTCAACCATTGAGTACCATTGTATGCACAGTGGCTGGTCAACCATTGAGTACCATTGTATGCGCAGTGGCTGGTCAACCATTGAGTACCATTGTATGCACAGTGGCTGGTCAACCATTGAGTACCATTGTATGCACAGTGGCTGGTCAACCATTGAGTACCATTGTATGCACAGTGGCTGGTCAACCATTGAGTACCATTGTATGCGCAGTGGCTGGTCAACCATTGAGTACCATTTTATGCGCAGTGGCTGGTCAACCATTGAGTACCATTGTATGCACAGTGGCTGGTCAACCATTGAGTACCATTGTATGCACAGTGGCTGGTCAACCATTGAGTACCATTGTATGCACAGTGGCTGGTCAACCATTGAGTACCATTGTATGCACAGTGGCTGGTCAACCATTGAGTACCATTGTATGCACAGTGGCTGGTCAACCATTGAGTACCATTGTATGAGCAGTGGCTGGTCAACCATTGAGTACCATTGTATGAGCAGTGGCTGGTCAACCATTGAGTACCATTGTATGAGCAGTGGCTGGTCAACCATTGAGTACCATTGTATGCACAGTGGCTGGTCAACCATTGAGTACCATTGTATGAGCAGTGGCTGGTCAACCATTGAGTACCATTGTATGAGCAGTGGCTGGTCAACCATTGAGTACCATTGTATGAGCAGTGGCTGGTCAACCATTGAGTACCATTGTATGAGCAGTGGCTGGTCAACCATTGAGTACCATTGTATGAGCAGTGGCTGGTCAACCATTGAGTACCATTGTATGCACAGTGGCTGGTCAACCATTGAGTACCATTGTATGCACAGTGGCTGGTCAACCATTGAGTACCATTGTATGCACAGTGGCTGGTCAACCATTGAGTACCATTGTATGCACAGTGGCTGGTCAACCATTGAGTACCATTGTATGCACAGTGGCTGGTCAACCATTGAGTACCATTGTATGAGCAGTGGCTGGTCAACCATTGAGTACCATTGTATGAGCAGTGGCTGGTCAACCATTGAGTACCATTGTATGCACAGTGGCTGGTCAACCATTGAGTACCATTGTATGAGCAGTGGCTGGTCAACCATTGAGTACCATTGTATGAGCAGTGGCTGGTCAACCATTGAGTACCATTGTATGAGCAGTGGCTGGTCAACCATTGAGTACCATTGTATGAGCAGTGGCTGGTCAACCATTGAGTACCATTGTATGAGCAGTGGCTGGTCAACCATTGAGTACCATTGTATGAGCAGTGGCTGGTCAACCATTGAGTACCATTGTATGAGCAGTGGCTGGTCAACCATTGAGTACCATTGTATGAGCAGTGGCTGGTCAACCATTGAGTACCATTGTATGAGCAGTGGCTGGTCAACCATTGAGTACCATTGTATGCGCAGTGGCTGGTCAACCATTGAGTACCATTGTATGCACAGTGGCTGGTCAACCATTGAGTACCATTGTATGCGCAGTGGCTGGTCAACCATTGAGTACCATTGTATGCACAGTGGCTGGTCAACCATTGAGTACCATTGTATGAGCAGTGGCTGGTCAACCATTGAGTACCATTGTATGCACAGTGGCTGGTCAACCATTGAGTACCATTGTATGAGCAGTGGCTGGTCAACCATTGAGTACCATTGTATGCACAGTGGCTGGTCAACCATTGAGTACCATTGTATGCACAGTGGCTGGTCAACCATTGAGTACCATTGTATGCGCAGTGGCTGGTCAACCATTGAGTACCATTGTATGCGCAGTGGCTGGTCAACCATTGAGTACCATTGTATGCGCAGTGGCTGGTCAACCATTGAGTACCATTGTATGCGCAGTGGCTGGTCAATGCAGTCAACAAATTATCAAACAAACCTGAGATCAAGATTTTTATTCATTCATCTGTGAAACCCGAACTGTAGGAATATGTACAACCGTGTAGTGTTATACTATAGTACATACATGTACGACCGTGTAGTGTTATACTATAGTACATACATGTACGACCGTGTAGTGTTATACTATAGTACATACATGTACAACCGTGTAGTGTTATACTATAGTACATACATGTACGACCGTGTAGCGATATACTATAGTACTATTCGGAATGGTATTTTTCTGGGATTTAGATATTTTGAAAACTACGCATTTGCTTTCTTTTTCTTTATATTCACTTTTTTTATATTCACTTTGTTTATATTCTCTTTCTTTATATTCACTTTGTTTATATTCACTTTGTTTATATTCACTTTGTTTATATTCACTTTGTTTATATTCTCTTTGTTTATATTGATTAAAATGCAATGTAATGGCAAAGTTTAGATTAGACAGAAACATTACTGATCGACAAAATAAAACCTGGCAATAAATCTACTTGTAGTATTCTCTATGGAGGCTCTGAGATGGAGTTGAGATGTTGACTGCATGTTTTGTGCATGCGTTGTCAAGTGGTCAACATGTCACTTCAAATGACATCTTCTGAACCACTGGTCTAATCATCATGAATTATCGTACATGTAGCAATGATCATTGTGTCATCTTCTTTCAAGATTACGCAAATTAGGTCATTATCTCTTAAAACTAGGTCACTAGGTCAGATTAGTTCCAGTTGAAAACATATTCTGCTCTGTAATTACTTGTACGATTGTGATGAAATTGAAATTTTGTATGGAGCATTATTAGATGATTGTCTCTTAAGTTTGCTCAATCCGTATTGATTTGTCACAAAACATGGTCTGGGGAAATATTGTATAGTAGATCTTTAAAAAATCTGCTTCTCATAAACCGCAATGCACAGACCTCTGACTTTGCATGTACCATCATTTAGAGCATCAAGTTAAGTTTGCTTGTTCCCAGGCTAGATTTAGGCTTGGGATTGTCCTCTCTGAGACCCGGAAATCATACAAAAATTAAATAGGCCCAGTACCTTTTCAGATTTAATGAGAGACAGGCCCAAATTGGATTTTGAGGGCCCCTGGGCTTTGGGCTGTCCTATTTTTCAATTTCTTATTCAGAAACCACAATGCCCAGAACGTTGATATTTTGAAATATACAACCAAACCTATATTAACAGTTAACTAATTTAAGCAACGTATAGTTTCATAGCAATTTCATCTTTTCAGCTATCCAGGGCCTTCATGGCCCTCTTGTCAGTTGATTACGATAGCTAAGCCATAACCAGCCAATTACAACTATAGTTGCTTTTGCAAACCACATAGAGCAAGATCATATGGCACAGAATGTGCCATCTGATCAGGATCTAAGGTGTTTACTATTCGGATAGTGGAGCATAAACACTTTTCTGAATAGCAAACAATATAGATCCTGATCGTATATAAGCCTCTATGGGTGATAGTGTTAAAATTAGTTTAATACTTAGGAAAGAGATAATAAACATATGCGGTGTATATAACTAGATTCTAGATAATAAACATATGTGGTGTATATAACTAGATTCTAGATAATAAACATATGCGGTGTATATAACTAGATTCTAGATAATAAACATATGCGGTGTATATAACTAGATTCTAGATAATAAACATATGCGGTGTATATAACTAGATTCTAGATAATAAACATATGCGGTGTATATAACTAGATTCTAGATAATAAACATATGCGGTGTATATAACTAGATTCTAGATAATAAACATATGCGGTGTATATAACTAGATTCTAGATAATAAACATATGCGGTGTATATAACTAGATTCTAGATAATAAACATATGCGGTGTATATAACTAGATTCTAGATAATAAACATATGCGGTGTATATAACTAGATTCTAGATAATAAACATATGCGGTGTATATAACTAGATTCTAGATAATAAACATATGCGGTGTATATAACTAGATTCTAGATAATAAACATATGCGGTGTATATAACTAGATTCTAGATAATAAACATATGCGGTGTATATAACTAGATTCTAGATAATAAACATATGCGGTGTATATAACTAGATTCTAGATAATAAACATATGCGGTGTATATAACTAGATTCTAGATAATAAACATATGCGGTGTATATAACTAGATTCTAGATAATAAACATATGCGGTGTATATAACTAGATTCTAGATAATAAACATATGCGGTGTATATAACTAGATTCTAGATAATAAACATATGCGGTGTATATAACTAGATTCTAGATAATAAACATATGCGGTGTATATAACTAGATTCTAGATAATAAACATATGCGGTGTATATAACTAGATTCTAGATAATAAACATATGCGGTGTATATAACTAGATTCTAGATAATAAACATATGCGGTGTATATAACTAGATTCTAGATAATAAACATATGCGGTGTATATAACTAGATTCTAGATAATAAACATATGCGGTGTATATAACTAGATTCTAGATAATAAACATATGCGGTGTATATATCTAGATTCTAGATAATAAACATATGCGGTGTATATAACTAGATTCTAGATAATAAACATATGCGGTGTATATAACTAGATTCTAGATGCATTTGTTTGTCCACAATTTCTTTTAATGACATCTGGTCTGAAACTTACTGTAGGTTGATAGGACAGACGTCTTTCATGGTTTATCAATATAGCGATACATGTAGTCTATACTGCAGTACATCCTCGTAGCATCTTGTATGCCATAGTAAGCTTCAAGCATGCCATAGTAAACTTCAAGCATGCCATAGTAAACTTCAAGCATGCCATAGTAAACTTCAAGCATGCCATGGTAAACTTCAAGCATGCCATAGTAAACTTCAAGCATGCCATAGTAAACATCAAGCATGCCATAGTAAACTTCAAGCATGCCATAGTAAACTTCAAGCATGCCATAGTAAGCTTCAAGCATGCCATAGTAAACATCAAGCATGCCATAGTAAACTTCAAGCATGCCATAGTAAACATCAAGCATGCCATGGTAAACTTCACTCATGCCATAGTAAACTTCAAGCATGCCATAGTAAACATCAAGCATGCCATAGTAAACATCAAGCATGCCATGGTAAACTTCAAGCATGCCATAGTAAACTTCAAGCATGCCATGGTAAACATCAAGCATGCCATAGTAAACTTCAAGCATCATGGAAAGCCAAGGGATAAAATATCATACAATCTGCAGAAACAATAATTATAGAGCATTGTACAGACTACAGAAATTAACCTTCTATAGAAAATTCAGTTCAAAAATAAGCAGTGGTGTTGTTTCTATTTTAGCCTGTGGGCGACAGACATGAGACATTGGTGAGATCTGACAACACACTCTACAAACTGGTTGGAGTAGATAGTTCATTTGCAGACCAAAGTATCCAATCGCAGGCTAGGCATATCATGAATAGACTGGAGTGTCTTCATAGGATAGATATCTCCAGTCAACATAGGTAGGAAATTAATCGCATTTATCCCGTCCTTGATTGTCCGAAAAACAATAGAATATCTATTCTTGGAAACGATAAAAAAGTGCCTATAGATAAATCCATACAATCAGAGATTAGCCATCTAAGCATAAAAACATAGAATGACCGTATTGTTATAGATTGACAATAAAACATTGTTTGTACATAGAAACATATATTGACCATACAGTTATACATTGACAGTAACCCTTTACTCCATATAGACGATATTTGCCGTATCTATCGATTACTCCATCGATGCACATTAGCCCGCTTTGTGGAGATATGCATGCATACAACATTTCACTCGTCCGTTTTTAAATGCAAAATACCAATAAATGTATAAAACTCAGAAAACACAGAAGTAAAAATACTTTAACATTCAACATTTGGGAATCCGTCGTCGCCGATAAAAAACATTGGAAATCGTAATTAATCTCATCAAACATGGTACATGTATACATTTATCACTTAGCCCATGGCAAGGGATTAGCATCTAATTACCACCAATTAAAATTTCTAAAGACATTTAGGATCCTTCTGAATTAGTTCGTTTGAGAACACCGACCAGTTAACTTCGATCTTATAATATTTACATTATCATATTGCTAATTCAAATCAAGATTATTTTATTATGGCTAGCAACAGGCTTAGGTCCTGAGAAACTTCACACTGTCCCAACAGGCTTCGGTCCTGAGAGACTTCACACTGTCCCAACAGGCTTCGGTCTTGAGAGGCTTCACACTGTCCCAACAGGCTTCGGTCCTGAGAGACTTCCCACTCTCCCAACAAGCTTCTGTCCTGAGAGGCTTCCCACTGTCCCAACAGGCTTCTGTCCTGAGAGGCGTCACACTGTCTCAACAGACTTCGGTCCTGAGAGACTTCCCACTCTCCCAACAAGCTTCGGTCCTGAGAGGCTCCCACTGTCCCAACAGGCTTCGGTCCTGAGAGGCTTCACACTGTCCCAACAGGCTTCGGTCCTGAGAGGCTTCCCACTCTCCCAACAGGCTTCGGTCCTGAGAGGCTTCACACTGTCCCAAAAGGCTTCGGTCCTGAGAGACTTTACACTGTCCCAACAGGCTTCGGTCCTGAGAGGCTTCACACTGTCCCAACAGGCTTCTGTCCTGAGAGGCTTCACACTGTCCCAACAGGCTTCGGTCCTGAGAGGCTTCACACTGTCCCAACAGGCTTCGGTCCTGAGAGGCTTCCCACTCTCCCAACAAGCTTCGGTCCTAAGAGGCTTCCCACTCTCCCAACAAGCTTCGGTCCTAAGAGGCTTCCCACTGTCCCAACAGGCTTCGGTCCTAAGAGGCTTCACACTGTCCCAACAGGCTTCGGTCGATGAGGCAATGATAGCTTACTCTGGGCGCCTGTCCATCCGCCATTATATGCCAGCCAAGCCAGTGAAGAGAGAGGTGAAGGTTTGGATGCTCTCCAATTCAGCACACTTGTCACGCTTTGAAGTGTATCTAGGAAGACAGAACAACCTGACTGAGCACGCACTTGGTTATAATGTAGTTATGAAACTGACGGAACACCGTCACCACACCCATCGTCAACTCTTTTTGGACAACTTCCAACACCACTTTGCCACTGAAGGAACAACTGTTGGCCAAGGGACTCTATGCTTGCAGCAGAGTTCGGCCAACAGGAAGATCTTTCCAAAGGACTTGAAGAAGCCACGTGAAATCAAGAATAGGGGCTAATTTCGCATTCTCCAGAAGCAGGACACAAATGTAACTGCAGCCGTGTGTAAGGATAATGGCCTGGTCCACCACATATCAACACTCAGTGACCCCGTGATATCAAGGATGCGCAACGTCGTGTTGGGGCAAACATCTTGAACTTACGCCAAACCACACAGTGTTCATGCCTATGACAAGTTTATGGGTGGTGTGGAACTACACGACCAACATAGGGCCAAGTACGATGTCGGGCGCAATTCTAAGAAGTGGTGGCGTTGCCTCTTCTGGTTCCTGCTGAACTGTTCCATTGTCAACGCCTTCATCATCTACAAGCTGGTTTCAAACAGGATCACGAAGAGGAAGCGCTACACTCACTTTGACTTCTGACTTGAACTCCCCCGAGAGCTGATCGGTGGTTATGCTAAGCTGAAATGCTCAGTTGGAGAATTTGGCAACCGAGATGGTTTGGTTGACGCTGAGAACATTGACAGTCACATACATAGTAAACTTCCTGGACCACGCTGAACATGCAAGTACCATACCAGGTACCTGAAGGAAAGAAAGGAGACGATCTTCGGCTGCGCAATCTGCCAAGTGCATCTATGTAGGGACGGGTGTCACACGCACTACCACAACTTGTGCAATCTGCCAAGTGCATCTATGTAGGGACGAGTGTCACATGCACTACCACAACTTGTGCAATCTGCCAAGTGCATCTATGTAGGGACGGGTGTCACACGCACTACCACAACTTGTGCAATCTGCCAAGTGCATCTATGTAGGGACGGGTGTCACACGCACTACCACAACTTGTGCAATCTGCCAAGTGCATCTATGTAGAGCGGGTGTCACACGCACTACCACAACTTGTGCACTCTGCCAAGTGCATCTATGTAGGGACGCGTGTCACACGCGCTACCACAACTTGTGAGGGAAAATACAATGTAACTGCAAACAAAAAATAACAAAATGTGATGAAATGTTAAAAACAAAGTACAAAAATGTGAATATGCTAGTGGAAAATGTGCACAAAAAGGAGTAAAATCAATGTAAAAAAATCTGCAAAAATGTGAGTGTTTGAGTAAAACTAGTGAAAAATGTGTGTTTCCTAATCATAGTGCATTGAATGGAACTAAAAGTCTACACTTTTACGGATTTGGTTCATTTTCATGAATATACAGTCAAACCTGTGTTAGTGGTCACCTCTATTAAACAGCCAACCTGTATTAAGCAGCCAGCTTTCAGATTCCCAATATGTTACTTTATTATACATTTAACCTCCATTAAGCAGCCACCTGTGCTATGCAGCCATTTTCTGTGATTCCCTTGGTTGGCTGCTTAAGACAGGTTTGACTGTATACCTATTTCACGTCTATGCAAAAGGAATTACCAAAATTGATATTTCTTGTTGTGGACATTTACGTGTTCCAGTGAAAATGGAATAATTTGTTACTTTGTGATGGATATAAGTGTACCGAAGTTTCCAAGTGTCAAACCCAACCTTCAAACCAATCACGGGTCTTAAAACAAAATATGTGTACACACATATTACATGTATTTAATGTGTAATATTATTAGTTCATTTTATAAAAGTATTTATTCTGCTGGAAAATTTATACAGAAATAGTGAAACAGTGAGATGGAATAATTTACGTACTCGGATGGATATAACTTACGGGAACTATTCACACACAGATATATTCTGATTGAATAGTTCCTGTAAGTTATATCCATCTGAGTATGTACATTATCTCTGTGTAAATTAATTGATATACATTTTAGATGTATTTTTAATGTAAATACTAGGTAAATAATGTTGTATCATATTATTTACAGAACTGGAGTATATAGGCTATGAAAACAAAAATTTAATTTTAAATTTGACAGAAAAATTATTCTTCCTTTTTTCTTTACAGCCCAACTGAAACAAAACTATTTGTCCCTCCAGTATGAAACTTATATCACCGAAAAGAGAATTTAATTCTATAAAAACTTTACATTCATCACAAAATGGTAAAACTAATACAATTTGTTTGTACATAGAATCATAGATTGTATGGTTATAGATTGCCATTTGTTTGTACATAGAAATGTAGATTGACCGTATGGTTATAGATTGACAATTTGTTTGTAGATAGAAACATAGATTGACCGTATGGTTATAGATTGACACTTTGTTTGTACATAGAATCATAGATTGACCGTATGGTTATAGATTGACAATTTGTTTGTACATAGAAACGTAGATTGACCGTATGGTTATAGATTGACAATTTGTTTGTACATAGAAACGTAGATTGACCGTATGGTTATAGATTGACAATTTGTTTGTATATAGAAACGTAGATTGACCATATGGTTATAGATTGACAATTTGTTTGTATATAGAAACGTAGTTTGACCGTATGGTTATAGTTGAAGAAAAGAAAACCATCGTAATCATTGATAAAGATTCATTATTTTGTTTACAATACTTATTTAATATGAACAACTGATACACATTTCAGATATGAGCGATTCTTGGAGAAGTTTCTTACAGAACTGCTGAAGCTGGACAGTGGATGGGTAAGAGTTTGTTGTAATACATGTTGACTATGAAGCTGGACAGTGGATGGCTAAGAGTTTGTTTTAATACATGTTGACTATGAAGCTGGATAGTGGATGGGTAAGAGTTTGTTGTAATACATGTTGACTATGAATTTAGAACAATTTGAGTAATAGAATACTTTGTATTAGTCGAGTTCTATATTAACGCATTGCATGTTACTGGTAAAAATAACTGTCAAATTCTCATGCAGTTTCATTAGAATTGTGATATATATTTATCAATTACAAATAAGAAAACCAAATTAAGAATTGCCAAAATTATTTGAGCTATTTATCGCCTTTATTTTACCCGGCATGCAAAGAGTTAAAAATATATTCATTAGAAAGAATTGTCTCCCTTTGTTTTAATTTCAAATATATTACTGATCATTTTTAATTCGCTTATTTGTATCGCCAAATACTCCGAGTTGTTGGGCCATTTTTCAAATAACTGCATAATCACCTTATATAGACACACTAATATGCACACACTAAATCTACTCCATTTGTTACCATGGAATATAATATAATATAATGTCATTAAGGAATCCATGAATTTTCCAAAAATTCTACAATATGGTCATAAGAAAATCTAAAACTACTCTCTAATTTCTGTGTAGTTATGCAATTGAATTATGATTTGTGTGCTTTATGCCAAAGGTACTTTATTTTTATTAAATCTTTCTCCAATATATCAGGATAGTTACCGTAGCCCAAAATAGTGCGAAAACATATGACACTTGGAAAAACGGTAGTAAACCTTTGCGAAAAAAATGATATTTATTTATATTGTGAAGATGGAACATAACTTTATGAGGATATCCAACCTAATAATAAATTAGAATACTCCAGAAATGTTGTGAATTTAATTTGATGTGAGCAGGACATAGAAAACACGGAATCAGGAATGCCGACTGAATACTTGACAATGAAGTTCAAGAGGGCCTCTCCCTAAATGTTTGTGTCCTCGGGACACCGTTAGTGTCGAACCCTACCATTATCCATCCCCATACCTGAAAGGTCAATACCGTACTTACCCATCAAATGTCAGAAATGGGTGCAATATTTTGTGTCCACACCGTACTAGCCTATTGTGAAATAACTTCATACAAATATTCTGTCCGATCAGCGCAGTGGTTAGCGTGCTCACTTCTCACCAATGCAACCCAGGTTTGATCCTCGGACCGGGAAGTATGCGCCAACGAGAGTGATTAATATAAGTTGTTAGTACTTGCTTCCCAATCGTTGTAAAATAAATAAAGTTTAAACTTTTAAATATTCACCATACTAAGTAGATGTGCCACACGCTAGATCTGTGTCTACATCTGCAATCAATGTAGCATTTGGCCGTCAAAGATCAGAAATAAGTGCATTGTGTTGTATCTACTCAGTATCTTTGAAACCAAATTGTATATTGTGAAATAACTACTCATAAATGTTTATCATATTGAGTTGCCACAAGGTGTGCAATGTCAAGGTCATACCTACACGGCAAATATCACAAATGTTGCAGTATTTTGTGTCAAATCAATCAATATCTTTCGATTGGACAGTGTTGAAATAACTTCATCAATCGAGCATGAGATGTTTTACAAACAAATCTCTAGTCTTCCATTTTGAATACAATTGCATGTATGCATGATGGTTTAAACAAGTTTATTTTAGCTTAATTGTAAAGCAAGTCCTAACAACATTAATTTAATCGCTCTCCATACCTCATTCCTGATGGAATTCGTCACCATTAAGGAGGGAGAAGAGGTTTAATCGCTCTCCATACCTCATTCATGATGGAATTCATCGCCATGAGGAAGGGAGAAGAGGTTTAATCGCTCTCCATACCTCTTTCCTGATGGAATCCATCGCCATGAGGGAGGGAGAAGAGGTTTAATCGCTCTCCATACCTCTTTCCTGATGGAATCCATCGCCATGAGGGAGGGAGAAGAGGTTTAATCGCTCTCCATACCTCTTTCCTGATGGAATCCATCGCCATGAGGGAGGGAGAAGAGGTTTAATCGCTCTCCATACCTCTTTCCTGATGGAATCCATCGCCATGAGGGAGGGAGAAGAGGTTTAATCGCTCTCCATACCTCTTTCCTGATGGAATCCATCGCCATGAGGGAGGGAGAAGAGGTTTAATCGCTCTCCATACCTCTTTCCTGATGGAATCCATCGCCATGAGGGAGGGAGAAGAGGTTTAATCGCTCTCCATACCTCTTTCCTGATGGAATCCATCGCCATGAGGGAGGGAGAAGAGGTTTAATCGCTCTCCATACCTCTTTCCTGATGGAATCCATCGCCATGAGGGAGGGAGAAGAGGTTTAATCGCTCTCCATACCTCTTTCCTGATGGAATCCATCGCCATGAGGGAGGGAGAAGAGGTTTAATCGCTCTCCATACCTCTTTCCTGATGGAATCCATCGCCATGAGGGAGGGAGAAGAGGTTTAATCGCTCTCCATACCTCTTTCCTGATGGAATCCATCGCCATGAGGGAGAGAGAAGAGGTTTAATCGCTCTCCATACCTCTTTCCTGATGGAATCCATCGCCATGAGGGAGGGAGAAGAGGTTTAATCGCTCTCCATACCTCTTTCCTGATGGAATCCATCGCCATGAGGGAGGGAGAAGAGGTTTAATCGCTCTCCATACCTCTTTCCTGATGGAATCCATCGCCATGAGGGAGGGAGAAGAGGTTTAATCGCTCTCCATACCTCTCCTGATGGAATCCATCGCCATGAGGGAGGGAGAAGAGGTTTAATCGCTCTCCATACCTCTTTCCTGATGGAATCCATCGCCATGAGGGAGGGAGAAGAGGTTTAATCGCTCTCCATACCTCTTTCCTGATGGAATCCATCGCCATGAGGGAGGGAGAAGAGGTTTAATCGCTCTCCATACCTCTTTCCTGATGGAATCCATCGCCATGAGGGAGGGAGAAGAGGTTTAATCGCTCTCCATACCTCTTTCCTGATGGAATCCATCGCCATGAGGGAGGGAGAAGAGGTTTAATCGCTCTCCATACCTCTTTCCTGATGGAATCCATCGCCATGAGGGAGGGAGAAGAGGTTTAATCGCTCTCCATACCTCTTTCCTGATGGAATCCATCGCCATGAGGGAGGGAGAAGAGGTTTAATCGCTCTCCATACCTCTTTCCTGATGGAATCCATCGCCATGAGGGAGGGAGAAGAGGTTTAATCGCTCTCCATACCTCTTTCCTGATGGAATCCATCGCCATGAGGGAGAGAGAAGAGGTTTAATCGCTCTCCATACCTCTTTCCTGATGGAATCCATCGCCATGAGGGAGGGAGAAGAGGTTTAATCGCTCTCCATACCTCTTTCCTGATGGAATCCATCGCCATGAGGGAGAGAGAAGAGGTTTAATCGCTCTCCATACCTCTTTCCTGATGGAATCCATCGCCATGAGTGAGGGAGAAGAGGTTTAATCGCTCTCCATACCTCTTTCCTGATGGAATCCATCGCCATGAGGGAGGGAGAAGAGGTTTAATCGCTCTCCATACCTCTTTCCTGATGGAATCCATCGCCATGAGGGAGGGAGAAGAGGTTTAATCGCTCTCCATACCTCTTCCTGATGGAACATCCCATGAGTGAGGGAGAAGATTAATCGCTATACCTCTTTCTGATGAATCCATCGCCATGAGGGAGTAAAAATTTAACGCTCTAATCTCCTGAATCCGGAGAGAAGAAAGGTTTAATCGCTCTCCATACCTCTTTCCTGATGGAATCCATCGCCATGAGGGAGGGAGAAGAGGTTTAATCGCTCTCCATACCTCTTTCCTGATGGAATCCATCGCCATGAGGGAGGGAGAAGAGGTTTAATCGCTCTCCATACCTCTTTCCTGATGGAATCCATCGCCATGAGGGAGAGAGAAGAGGTTTAATCGCTCTCCATACCTCTTTCCTGATGGAATCCATCGCCATGAGGGAGGGAGAAGAGGTTTAATCGCTCTCCATACCTCTTTCCTGATGGAATCCATCGCCATGAGGGA
>CM026391.1:47596342-47703045 GCA_014843695.1 Archivesica marissinica
ACCCAAGGCAAACAAGCCACGTGCATGTGGCAGTGTGTTCCGTAAATAAAACCGTATAAACGAGCTCTCTGAACTCCAATAACCTGCCCGTAAAACTTTCTCTAAGGGAACATTATTGAGCCATGCCCATAACGTAGACAGAGCCCTAACTTCATGGGCATTGACATGGTCAGGACATGATTCCTGCTCCCCGGAGAGACTGTAGGCTAACTTAATCGTCTCTACAATCCAACGGGAAATAGTAGACGCCGACACCTCCTTTGTCCAGTTATGACGAAAGGAGATGAATAGTCTATGGCGACCCTTCCGTATGTGAGACACCCTCTTAAGATATGCTTTGAGGGCTCTGACAGGACAAAGCTGAACGGCACTGTCGTCAGTATCACGGGGAAGGGCTGGTATAGTAATACTGGTGTGTGCCACAGACGGAAGTTGATTCTTAGCAAGAAAACCCGGATAGGTATGCAGTTCAACAGCCGACTCATCGTGTGTGAAATTAACACATGCTTCGTCGGCTGATAGAGCGTGAATCTCACTCTGCCTGCGACCAGACGCTAAGGCAATAAGAAATACTGTCTTAAAAGTCAGAAACTTTAACTAACAAGAAGTTAAAGTTTCAAAGGGAGGTTTGGACAGGACACCCAGAACCAATGGAAGATTCCATTTCGGAACTGGAGAAGAAACCTTAGGTCTCTCCAGTTCCAAACTCCTGATAACATTAGATATTACAGGCTGGTTACTGTAGTTAATGTCCGAGAAATGCCTAAGCGTAGTAGCAATAGCCAATCTATAGCCTTTAATTGCTACTGGCGTAAGATTCCTCACCTCAAATAAATATATGAGAAATTCAGCAAGTAAGTTTACTGAAGGACTGAAGGGATCCACTTGCCTTCCGACACACCAATCCAGCCACACTTTCCACCTATACCCATAAACTGAGTTCGTGGAGGTGCGTTTCGATGAACAGACTCGCTTGGCAACCTGTTCAGAAAAGCCCTTCTCTTGCATGCATCGTTGCATAGAACGAATGCGTGCAGATGGAGCATGGCCGGATTGGCATGGTACAACCGAGACAGAGGTTGACACAGTAGGTCGCTCCTGTGTGGAAGACAGATGGGGATTTCCACCAGAAGTGACAACAGAAGACTGAACCACGGCTGGCCCGGCCAAAGTGGAGCAATCAATAACACCAGACACAACTCTTTGCTGATCTTGAGTATCACCCGAGACAGCAGCGGAAAAGGGGGGAATGCGTAAGCGTGCATGCCCTCCCAAGTCATGCTCAAAGAGTCTACCCCCAGAGCCAAGGAGTCGGGAACTGGGGAGACGTACGTCGGAAGCTGGTGGTTCAACCTGGTGGCGAACAGGTCGACATGCGGTGTCCCCAAGCAACTGAAAACGTGTTTGAGAACGCCCGCATGCATAGTCCATTCCGTATGCACTATTCCGCCCTGGCGCGAGAGACTGTCTGCTAGAATGTTCAGTTTCCCCGGAAGGAAACGAGCTCTCAGAGTGACAGAGTGATTGGCACACCAGGTCAAGATCTTGATCGACAGAAGACAAAGTTTCCTGGACCGTGATCCCCCCTCCTTGTTCACATATGACGCCACTGTGGTATTGTCCGTTGCTACAAGCACACAGCGGCCTTCTACCACACTGACAAACTGTTTCAGTGCCAGAAACACTGCTCGTAGTTCTGAGTGTATTGATATGGCAATGGCGCCAATACACCGACCACTTGCCAGGCGCCACCTGGTCTTCCAGGTGGGCTCCCCAACCGATGAGTCCGGAACTGGTGGATGGAGGGGAACCATGGAGTACAGAAACTCCTGATCCAGCCACTGAGAGACCGCAGACCGGAACCATTGACCTAATGCAATTGTTCGGTCCCACGAATCTGACTCCTGTGACCACCGGGACTTGGTCTCCCATTGCAGGAGGCGTTTCCGCGCACGTCCCTGTGGCATAAGTCGTGCCATAGACTCCATCTGACCTAGAAGGCCGTGTAATGTCTGTGCTGAAGCAACATGTGCTTGTTGCATGGACATTATCAAACCTCGGATCTGTGCAATACGATCCAAGGTCGGCCCTATCAACCCCTGAGAGAGGTTGAACCGAGCTCCCAGGAACACAAATACCTGTGTTGGTTCCAGCTCTGACTTTTCCCAATTGGGAATGAACCCCATGCGAAGAGTATGTGACATGACTATTCGCATGTGGGTTGTAGCCAAGTCCTTGGAGTTGGCAGGCTGAAGCCAATCGTCCAGGTAAGCGTGCAGCCGAATGCCCCGCTGATGAATAAAGCGGAGCATGGCCTTCACTACTCGAGTGATACATAGGGAGCCGCACAAAGGACGAAAAGGTTGAAAAACCTTTGGTTTACTTAGCGCCGGGAATTTACCGACTGGTAAATCTTTTGGGATTAAAGCTTTGCCCTGCTCTACTCCCTCACCTTGAATTCTGGAAATAAGGTTTTCCTTACACGTCTGCACTCTCCTACACTGAGGGAGCGCCGACGCAGGTGGCTGAAAAAGACCACGGC
This sequence comes from Archivesica marissinica, assembly GCA_014843695.1. Classification (NCBI taxonomy): domain Eukaryota; kingdom Metazoa; phylum Mollusca; class Bivalvia; order Venerida; family Vesicomyidae; genus Archivesica; species Archivesica marissinica. The sequence goes on from CM026391.1 coordinate 47,598,885, forward strand.
AGAGGCGCTAACTTTGACCCTTGGAATAGGCAAAGGAGGGCAGATAGTAGAACCGAGCCAGTCTCTTAAGCATACCGATGGCTCCGAAAGAGTGAATATTCTAGAATAAATAAATAATAGCATTCAGTAACCGCTAGGCAAAGAAAAACCTTCAGTAACATATACAACCTTCCCAGTCTTGAAAACACATCTTGTTAGTCCAGCGTACCGAAGAAAAGAGGAAGTGATATTGGTCCGGCAAACGCTTGCTTACAAGTAGTCCTGGTCACATGTTGTTTAATAATGGCGGCCTTGGGAACGAGGAAACGAATTATCGGTCAGGGTGAGGCTTTTTAAGCAAATTTTCAGTATATCTGTTGGGCAAGCGAGTTGCTAGCAATGGTTATGGCGATATCTGGTTGATATGTAACAGATCACATTATTATTATTATTATTATACCAGATTTCTTGAGCGCCCTTTTCATGTAAAAATACACGTTCAAGGGCGCTTTACATAATAACATATGACATATCACAGATATGTAAACATAATAACAATGATAAAACATAGTATATGCAAACAAAACAACATGTGTTAAGGTGATAATAGATCTTAAATCTGACCGATAAAACAAATTCATATGAGACAAGGACAACTACGAACAATTAATATAATGCTGGTATAAATTTAATAAAATGAGAGAATGAATCGATAAGACTGAAATGGGCTTAAAGAATTTTATAGATAAAAAAAATAAAAAAATAATAATTATATAACGTAACCTACGAATAAAACGCTAAGACCAATGATATTTAAAAGACACTTACGTTAATAAACGAATATAAATTTAAAAATTCAAGTGATTGTAATGTAGTACATAAAACAATTTAAAAAATAAAAAAGTAAATACATGTAGTAATAAATAGTCCAATTACTGGAATAAAACCCAAATTTCCAATTACTGGAATGAAATCAAATTTATTTTTCCTAAACAAATTAAGCTAGTTCCCATGTATCTCACTGAAATAGTGTGTCTTGAGCGACCGCTTGAACGAGTATAGGGACGGATATAATTTTATATCCCTACAAAAAGCATGTGTTTGAACCATTTTTTCTTCTTGAAAAACTTGCTGGTGCCCTAGTAATCTGATTGACTTGCTGGTTCTCTGCTTGCTTAAGTAGGTCTATTGCTGAACTGATTGAAATGAAACGGTTATGAACATTTATCCAGTTAGTGAGTAGTGCCACTTCAATATTGCCCTGCATGTAATGTTTATCAACAGATAGACATGTATTACAATGTACATAGGGCTCCAAATCAAATCTCACAAGTGTTATGTGAATAGAACTACATGTATATCCTGAAACATTGTATCCAAACCACTCTTTCTGCAAAACCAAACTACTCTTTCTGCAAAACCAAACTACTCTTTCTGCAAAACCAAACTACTCTTTCCGCAAAACCCCATTCTCCGCATTCATCAGTAGAATAGAATTGTACAGGCACAGGTTGCTTGAATCTCAGCTCCCGGACACTTGAAGCCAAGACATACGGGCAGTTTGCTAGTAATAGACCTGGTAACAGTTTCTGCCAGCCCCTTCGGGCAGCAATTGTCACTATATACCGAACTATGTATATACCTCTTGTGTGTGAAGTGAAACAGATCAATGAATTTTATAAGGCTAATAGATCAAATTAAATCCCAAAAGTTGTCAAAACTATGTCCATAAAGGTCAATCACAAAACTATGTCCATAAAGGTCAATCACAAAACTATGTCCATAAAGGTCAATCACAAAACTATTGTCAATAAAGGTCAATCACAAAACTATGTCCATAAAGGTCAATCACAAAACTATGTCCATAAAGGTCAATCACAAAACAATGTCCATAAAGGTCAATCACAAAACTATGTCCATAAAGGTCAATCACAAAACTATGTCCATAAAGGTCAACCACAAAACTATTTCAATAAAGGTCAATCACAAAACAATGTCCATAAAGGTGTTAATATACAACATTTGGGGAAAACTACACAATTCAGTTATCAACCATAATAAAACAGCTGTTGCAGCCTCTATTAATGCATAGACAATGTATTATAAAAGAAATGCTTTTTGTTTGAAAACTACTCACAATAAACTGGTTCAGGGAAAGTTTATACAAAATGTAGAGTGATGTACATCACCTACACTGACAACAAAGAAACTATCAATGCAATCAATCATAATGTATTCAAAATCTTCACCTAAAATGATAGAACAATGGGACAGGACAAAAGCAGAGATATGTTAAATTTTAGTGCTTGTTTATACTTTGTAGTTTTAGTTCAATGACCAGTAGTGCAGGTGTAATAATACACTAACTAAACATTAAACCTTTGTGTGTCCAGGTCAGCGTTCTATAGACCAAAATCAGCAAGAGACAGATATATCACAAAATTGAAGGCCAAAACAGTAGCAATTTTACTCTAATTCATTGTTAAATGTGAATCATGAACATCAACTCCTTGCCACACTGAAAACTGAACTGCTGCCTATTTGTTGACGATATGTGAGGCTCAAGTTGAAATCTCCCAAGATGATACAAGTATTCAGGGTATGTGTTACAAATTCCTGTAGGAGACGGTTGAAATCACATATTACATACGGTCTTTGGTGATGAAGAGGGAGGAATGTACACACTCAACCTAGAACTTGACCTAGATTTATCAGAGATGATCATTCTGACTATGTCTCATAAAGATTAGGTAAAAATTGTGACCTCTAGCAACTACATAAGGTTTTCCTATTCTTTGACCTAGTGACATAGTTTTTGACCCCGGATGATCCAATATCGAACTAGACCTAGATTTTATAAAGATGATCATTGTAACCAAGTTTCATAAAGTTTAGGTCAAAATTTTGACCTCTAGTGTCTACACAAGGTTTTCCTATGATTTGACCTAGTGACCTAGTTTTTGACCCCAGATGACCCAAATCGAACTTGACCTAGATTTTGTAGAGATGATCAAGTTTCATAATGATTAGGCCAAAACTGTTTGAACGCCACACTGACCTTCAAAAAAAGTTTGCATGACAATCATGCCAGCTTATATCAAAATCGTGCAATAGATGACAAAGTTACGGTCCGGACAAATTAGATTGTCATACTTTTTGACGTTTCAACGCCACATGCGACTGACCTTTGAGATATCAACAATAAAAATTCGCATGACACACCGTCTTAAAGTGGTGAACAATTATGCCCCGTTATTTCAAAATCGTACGATAGATGATAAAGTTACAGTCCGGACAAACTAACTTGTTTTTGATGTTTGACCTCTAAGTGTGACCTTGACCGTTGAGATATCGACAAAAAAAAATTCGCAGAACATCGTCTCATGGTGGTGAACAATTGTGCCAAGTTATTTTAAAATCGGACAAAAAAATTGGTGACAGACTGATAAAACTTCATGTTGATCTGATTTCCGATGTTTGTTTGCCTAGTCCCGTTTCAAATTACTGGGCTCAGTCACACCATCCACAAATGCTGGGCTGTAATTTCTGAACCCATTGATGCAATTAACTTGCAAAACACACACGGAACACCACATTTTTGCGAGATATTCACCATTCCTTTCTAACTTTAGCCATGGCTTAAATTCTGGTTCCTGTTGCCACTTTTGTGCAGTTGCGAAACAAACAGCACTCGCAACACGCCGAGTTTGCTTACATGTCGCCATTTTTCATTCCTGTGGTGATTGACATGCGATCTTGATCTTGGCCTGTGCCACTGTGCATGATACAATTACCAGATGCCACATGCACAAAACAGTTTGCGCGAAGAATGCAGGAGGTTCCGTCAACTTACTGGTTTATCAACAAGGCAATAGAATGAAAGAAAATGCCTGGTAATTATGTCAATTTTGTAAATAATTTGTGCAATCAATCTAAAACATTCATTTCATGGAGAAATAAGGAAACATTCTGATTTACAACACTATTTAACTAGTTAGCGTTGTTAATTTAACGTAAACCCCATTGTTAAACAGTCAGGAAAACATTGCCGAAAATATCCGTTATCATTAAATCACGCACATTATAATATCAAACATGCACTAATCATTTAATTCATTAAGACAAGAGAACTGTCTCAAATAATGTCTGCTAATAATGAGTATGCCCTCCTCGTCTATTGTAACATCCACGGCAACGCCAAAGCACACTCCTGATTAAGGTGGCTATCACCTGTTGGGGTAGGCCATTCCATTCCAAATTGAGCGCCTGTTTGAGGTCCGGTAGAGTAAGTGGTCGATTGTCACGAGAGGTGTAACGATAGGTCGACCTATCGATAGGTCGCGATAGTGGAGCTGGCAATAGCAATAGGTCGATAGCAAAACTCCAAGTCGATAACTATCGCCGATAGTCCATCGAACTATCGATAGTTTGTTTAAAATTCAATTTTGTCGAATGTTTTCACTTACAATTGACAGTGATGCTTTTGAAAGTGAAAGTAACTACTCCAGTTCGCACAGGCGCTTATTTGATTATCTTGTGTACCCGCTGAAAGCTCCCTGGCGATATGATCGCACAATTGTCCTAGAGGGGTGCGGTAAATGGTCAATACCCCGTAGTGTACTAGACGACCGCTATGCAATCGTAACTGGAAGCAGTGAACTGTGTATGACAATGGCATGTGCCATGATGAGATTGATGACGAGTAATGACAAGTTAAATGTTATCCTCCTGCCGGGTACATGTGCCATGCAGACAGCAGGGCCCGTGGTGCCAATCGCCATTCTCGCCAATGGCTACAATATTGCACAATTGGCTAATAAAAAGTTTGGCGAAAATTATAAAAACGGCGAAAATCTGTAAAATATCCGAAAATTGGAAATTCCCCCAAATCTATTTGTGGAAAATTACTCGGGTCAAGGTGAAATCATGTCGCGCGTGACTAATATCTCGCTATAATCGATAATTAGCTGGAGAATCATACAAGCGTGTTGTTTGTTTATTTAGCGGGGCATAATGTTTGATTAGTGTGCAAACACGGGACACACTATGAATGCTTATTATATTGAGCAGGTGATAAATAAGAGCAGGGCGGCATTATATTGTTGTCCAAATCCTTTGTACACGAAAATTATGCTACCAAATTGAAAAGCTTTACACGACTGTTAGACGTAGAATGGTGGAACCTATGCTCGGCGTAAATCCTACATATCATCGTGAACACAACTTTCACCAAATTGTTGTTGAAAATTATTGCTTTATTACGTGACCAATGCGCCTCAATACAGCTATCGCAATGGCACCTGTTTCTATGGGGAACTAGATACTTTAGGGCATCTATGCACGGCGTACATGAATCACGGTCACAGTGTAGCTCCAGATCTGCCTGCGCATTATCCTGCACATAATGCGCAGGCTGATCTGGAGCAACACTGTTCACATATGGCATGTGACAAATGCTACCTGTGGCAGGTTAAGTGTTAAGAGTTAGACATGTTTGTTTAAGCTTCATACTGTTTTTTAAGTTTCATACGAAGTACAAGTCAGTGTTCTAGCTACTTAACCTATTCTAGTCATATTAAACTCTTTTTTGCATTGATATAGATTCATTAAATCAGTGTCAAACCAATATTGCATATTACTTGTGTTTAACCAAACTATCGCAATAGTATCGTGATAGCATAGTGACTATATCGTGATACTATTGTGATAGTCATTTTGGCCTCAATAGTCACCTCTAATTGTCACGCTCCGAAATCCGTCTATAAATGTAGTCCCACACATGTTCTATAGGATTTAGGTCGGGTGAACGCGCCGGCCAATCCATTACTGCAACACCCTCCTGATTGTCCATGTCTATCCTAGCAATGTGTGGGCGGGCATTGTCTTGCATTAAAATGAAGTCAACACCGACAGCTCCAGCGAATGGCCTTACGATCGGTGATAGAATGTCGTCCCTATACCTTAAAGCAGTTAATGTTCCTCGATCAAAAACATAGAGGTCTGTGTGCCTTCGTAAGCAGATCCAATCCAGAGGCAAAACGATCCCATTCCATAATGTTAAAGTCCGCATATTGTTCACTTTGCCGTCTCCACACGCCTATCACATGATGATAAATGGGATCTACTCTCGTCAGTGAACAACACAGGCTCCCAATCTCGAAGTGCCCAGTTACGGTGGTCCTCAGCAAATTCGCGTCTCCGAATGCGATGCGCACGTGTCAAAACAGGGCCGGTTGCTGGGCGTCTAGCATTCATGGTGTCATTGTGGAGTTCTATTACGGATGGCTTGGATGGATACATGTTGTCCGGTGGTCAGTTGGAAGTCTATCTGGAGCCGCGTTGCACTACAATGACGGTTTCTTAAGGCCATTAACCGTATATAGTGGTCATTGGCATCGGTTGTGCATCGTGAACGACCTTGACTAGGACGTCTGGTGTACTGTCCCGTCTCCTGATACCGCACACAAATGTACAACCACGCTCTGGGAGACGTCTAGTGTTCTAGCCACATTGCGCTGCGAGTGTCTATCCTGTATCATTTGCACCGCCCTGGCGACTTCAGGTGGATTTAAGTGACGCCTAACACAATCGCATGTGCAAACAAGCACATAAATTCCCAATAAAAGCCAAAAAAGAATTCATACTGATCACTATAAGAAAGATGGCAATTGACTCCAATCACAATTTGCACTAGAGTCCTGACTAGCAAACCACTTGATTTACCCGTGCGTATTCATAAGAGACATGTATTGGCGCATAGTAATGGACAATATATATGTCGATGCCAAAATGATTACTGTAGTCATTATAAAAAGTGATCCTTTAATTGTTTTATATTGTATATATATATATATATATATATATATATATATATATAGTTTGTTAAATGTTTATTAGTTAAAATACTTAGTCTGTGGCAAATATTTCAGGGGAAATTATACAATAAATTATAATAGAAAATTACATTCTGTAGAAACTACCATATGAGTACATAGTAGTAATTCTTATCACATAAATTCCCATTCATCCAGAAAACTCGGCCATTGGTTTGATGAAGACAGACAATCTGCTACTCAAACCGCTACGACAACTTAATTATATACCAGTTGCAGTTTACAATGATTTTTAAACAGTAAAATAAAACGCTGATCCAAACCACCAACACAGTTTTATTTAAAAAAATCAAATACAGAACAGATGGCATCTAATTTCTTCATCTTTGTTTTCATTTATTCATGGAACACATCAGCCTTCTTTGTTGGCAATATTTAATTGATTTTCAGACAGCGGACAAAAACATTCTTAGTCATTCTTATTTTTAGATTTTACAGCTAGAAAATGGATGAAAAGAACAAAGAGTCCAGCTACAGTGCTGTTGATCATGCGACATGTAATGTTCAAGATCAGGGGAACACCTTTCACCTTGACACATGAGAATAACTACTGGCTACTGTAAACACAGGGTTATACACTTGCTTCAATTGGCATTGTTATGTTAGGTTAGCCCAAAATGGGGAGTCAATTATAATAATATTCAGCATATCCAGAAGATATGTTATCGGAAATCATGTGGAAAGAAAGTAGGAGTGGATATCACTAATCATCTATCCAATATATATTATAATAGTACTTTACTGGCCAGACAAGTAGTTAACTAAGTATGCAAGTTGTGCAAGGTTTTGCATGCATCCGACACATTCCAGTCGCCCTGCTGTTCTAACTGCCTTGTATCCACATGCAAGATAATATTACCACTGTTGTACATGTAATTGACCGACTTTATTGCATGCATCACCTCGTATTATATTACTTTACATTCAATGTATTATATTTCAATGTTCAAAAATAACTATGAACAGTTACGCTTCACCACTTTCTATAATTATATTATTCAGGGTTCAATCTAGGTCAGAATTTTTGGGAGAAGTGAGAAAGCGCGTGATCGCTTCCTTAAATGGTGTTCTTTAATATACTTCTGCAAAATAGGGTTAAAATGCACAGTACAACCATTAAATACAACATTTAAACAGATGGAGTGCTTTATAATGGGCCAGTGTATCTTACTAGACAAAATTTTGTTTGAAAATCGTAAAAACCAAAAAATAATTAAGGGAGAAGTGGGGCCCCCAGAGAGCGACAACTTCTCCCACATCGCCCTCTAGAATGATCCCTGATTATATCATCATATATCATCACGAGTCATCTGTCTGTCTGTCTGTCTGTCTGTCTGTCTGTCTGTCTGTCTGTCTGTCTGTCTGTCTGTCTGTCTGTCTGTCTGTCTGTCTGTCTGTCTGTCTGTCTGTCTGTCTGTCTGTCTGTCTGTCTGTGTTGTCTGTCTGTCTGTCTGTCTGTAATGAATGTTATTATACAACAAAATAATATGCAAAATTGTGAATGCCTGGGGAAGCGGATAAAAAGAAAACGTACAGTAATGTGTACTGTAAAACCAAGCTCAGCAGACACTTCTCGTAACAAGCCAAACTGTATATTAACCCATTCAACCCCAAGTAACTGACATGGACTGGTGCGTGATATTTTCAGACCAATAAATTAATAAGAAAATTACCTTTGGACCAGTTCATTTATCAAAATGGGTAATTTTATCTAAAAATAGTAATAATTATTACTGGCAAAAAAGTGCAGATCCTGATGAGACGGCTCGTCACGAGCCGGCTCATCTGGATCTACACTTTTCATAAGCCTATTTAGAGGCCTGTGGGGTTGAAAGGGTTAAACATCACATTACTTAAAATTTCTACTTTGCCGTTGTTCCTAGTTTTAGCCTCTCCTAAGCAACAAGTTCTCATAAGCACCCACTTTTTGTTACTCCAGTCACTTGCTGTTTATGACGAGTTTGAAAGTACACAAAGTGACACCATACCCTAACAAGTTTACTGTAGAAAGATGATGCACAACAAACATTAAAGCACGATTCCCCTATGAAGTCTTTACTTGTTCATTGAAAGTCCTTTTCTGTGGAGAATAATAGAGAACACATGCTGGTGTAATCCCCAAACAAAATATTCTTCAAGTACAAATGCTGCATCAAGAATAAGTTATTTTGACATTATGCGCATGGCATGCAACTTGAATTGCATGCAGTTTTCCATGACAACCAGACACAGTATAGGAGGAAAGAAGCATAAAAATAATGCCAAAGTAAAATGCTGAGAATGAGATGTTGAAACATAGGTACAGTAATTATCATAAAATGCCGTATTAATAACAGCCCTGCAAGCCTCCACATGCATGCTTAATGTCACACAGCCCTGCAAGCCTCCACATGCATGCTTAATGTCACACAGCCCTGCAAGCCTCCACATGCATGCTTAATGTCACACAGCCCTGCAAGCCTCCACATGCATGCTTAATGTCACACAGCCCTGCAAGCCTCCACATGCATGCTTAATGTCACACAGCCCTGCAAGCCTCCACATGCATGCTTAATGTCACACAGCCCTGCAAGCCTCCACATGCATGCTTAATGTCACACAGCCCTGCAAGCCTCCACATGCATGCTTAATGTCACACAGCCCTGCAAGCCTCCACATGCATGCTTAATGTCACACAGCCCTGCAAGCCTCCACATGCATGCTTAATGTCACACAGCCCTGCAAGCCTCCACATGCATGCTTAATGTCACACAGCCCTGCAAGCCTCCACATGCATGCTTAATGTCACACAGCCCTGCAAGCCTCCACATGCATGCTTAATGTCACACAGCCCTGCAAGCCTCCACATGCATGCTTAATGTCACACACATGTATGTAAACAAATGAATGAGCCCATGCTAATTACATGCATCTCCTCCAAATTCTGTCGGCAATCTCAAGGTCATACATCCCGACCTTAAAGCAGCTCAAGGTCATGCACCCATACATTCAAGGTCATGCACTGTGACCAGTTCACATCTCAAGGTCATGCACACTGACCATTCATCATCACAAGCACCCCGTCAGACTACTGTTACTATTCAGAGTTATTTATTTCATAAGGATCGCAAATGCTACATGTAGGTCTCTGTGACTTATGCCCAAACATGAGCCATCTAATGCAGCACGATGAACGTATATGCACTTATTGAATAGTATGTGTCAACAAAATGTGTTGGAGGTTATAAAGCCTTTCTCAGATCTGAAACTCTAACTCAAGTGATTTGATTGGTTGATTCACCCTCAGCTGAATCAATCATAAGCTTGAGTCCGAGGTTGAGAACCGACCCAGGAGTCATATGGGTATCAAGAGGGTAAAACTAACGTTTCCCTCAGTGGGGGAGCAGGAAGGTGGGAACAGCCTCCCCAACAATGGGGTGGGGGACTCTGGTGGAGGAATATATGTGTGGGAACCTGCTGTAAACACTGCACGGTAATGCAATGCTAACTGACGTGTTGTATATATGACAAGCATTGTACACCTGGGTATATTCTGTGTCATCCATTGATACAACAAGCATTGTACACCTGGGTATATTCTGTGTCATCCATTGATACAACAAGCATTGTACACCTGGGTATATTCTGTGTCATCCATTGATACAACTAGCATTGTACACCTGGGTATATTCTGTGTCATCCATTGATACAACAAGCATTGTGTCATCCATTGATACAACAAGAATTGTACACTTGGGTATATTCTGTGTCATCCATTGATACAACAAGCATTGTACACCTGGGTATATTCTGTGTCATCCATTGATACAACAAACATTGTGTCATCCATTGATACAACAAGAATTGTACACTTGGGTATATTCTGTGTCATCCATTGATACAACAAGCATTGTACACCTGGGTATATTCTGTGCGTCATCCATTGATACAACAAACATTGTGTCATCCATTGATACAACAAGAATTGTACACTTGGGTATATTCTGTGTCATCCATTGATACAACAAGCATTGTACACCTGGGTATATTCTGTGTCATCCATTGATACAACAAGCATTGTACACCTGGGTATATTCTGTGTCATCCATTGATACAACTAGCATTGTACACCTGGGTATATTCTGTGTCATCCATTGATACAACAAGCATTGTACACCTGGGTATATTCTGTGTCATCCATTGATACAACAAGCATTGTACACCTGGGTATATTCTGTGTCATCCATTGATACAACAAGCATTGTACACCTGGGTATATTCTGTGTCATCCATTGATACAACAAGCATTGTACACCTGGGTATATTCTGTGTCATCCATTGATACCACAAAGGAATAAGGTGCGACATTTTGTGACTAGTATTAGGGCAGGTACATGGTGTATTAGTGTAGGTACATGGTGTATTAGTGTAGGTACATGGTGTATTAGTGTAGGTACATGGTGTATTAGTGTAGGTACATGGTGTATTAGTGTAGGTACATGGTGTATGTTGTATTAGTGTAGGTACATGGTGTATTAGTGTAGGTACATGGTGTATTAGTGTAGGTACATGGTGTATGTTGTATTAGTGTAGGTACATGGTGTATTAGTGTAGGTACATGGTGTATGGTGTATTAGTGTAGGTACATGGTGTATGGTGTATTAGTGTAGGTACATGGTGTATTAGTGTAGGTACATGGTGTATTAGTGTAGGTACATAGTGTATGGTGTATTAGTGTAGGTACATGGTGTATGGTGTATTAGTGTAGGTACATGGTGTATTAGTGTAGGTACATGGTGTATTAGTGTAGGTACATGGTGTATGGTGTATTAGTGTAGGTACATGGTGTATGGTGTATTAGTGTAGGTACATGGTGTATGGTGTATTAGTGTAGGTACATGGTGTATTAGTGTAGGTACATGGTGTATGGTGTATTAGTGTAGGTGTATGGTGTATTAGTGTAAGTACATAGTGTATGGTGTATTAGTGTAGGTACATGGTGTATTAGTGTAGGTACATAGTGTATGGTGTAGGTACATGGTGTATTAGTGTAGGTACATGGTGTATTAGTGTAGGTACATGGTGTATTAGTGTAGGTACATGGTGTATTAGTGTAGGTACATGGTGTATTAGTGTAGGTACATGGTGTATTAGTGTAGGTACATGGTGTATTAGTGTAGGTACATGGTGTATTAGTGTAGGTACATGGTGGATTAGTGTAGGTACATGGTGTATTAGTGTAGGTACATGGTGTATTAGTGTAGGTACATGGTGTATTAGTGTAGGACACCCCATTCACAAGGTGCATTAATTACACCCATTCACCAAATGTGTACACCCCATTCACCAAATGTGTACACCCCATTCACCAAATGTGTACACCCCATTCACCAAATGTATGCCCCCCCCCATCGTATTCATCAAGTCCCATGTCCACAATCATTCAGTGTACTAAGCAACAATGGTACACAAGTTCAGTTTATCTCTCCAGATCACTGACAGGAGTTTATATTTGATACTTTCTGAAGCTGACATAGATTGCTCTCCAGCCAGTCTGGTCTGATGGGAGAATTTTCCAATGTGCCTGCATTCTAACAACTGAAACATTTTTCAGTTATTAGGCAGCCTAGGAAACATTTTGTGGTAGACATCTGGCAGCCTTTTGTGTCACTGAACCGTAAACACAGCTGCCTAAAGAATTAAATATAAGTCTGATGCTAGGCGAGAGAAACATACACAAGGATTTCATGTACAATTTGCAAATGATTAATGCCGATGTATAAAACATTTTGCCAAAACCACAAAATATTCATTAGAGATTCAAAGCAATAGTAATGCCCGCTGTAAACATGTGACGGGTGTATGCATATAGTGATGCCCGCTGTAAACATGTGACGGGTGTATGCATATAGTGATGCCTGCTGTAAACATGTGATGGGTGTATGCATATAGTAATGCCCGCTGTAAACATGTGACGGGTGTATGCATATAGTGATGCCCGCTGTAAACATGTGACGGGTGTATGCATATAGTAATGCCCGCTGTAAACATGTGACGGGTGTATGCATATAGTGATGCCCGCTGTAAACATGTGACGGGTGTATGCATATAGTGATGCCCGCTGTAAACATGTGACGGGTGTATGCATATAGTGATGCCCGCTGTAAACATGTGACGGGTGTATGCATATAGTAATGCCCGCTGTAAACATGTGACGGGTGTATGCATATAGTGATGCCCGCTGTAAACATGTGACGGGTGTATGCATATAGTGATGCCCGCTGTAAACATGTGACGGGTGTATGCATATAGTAATGCCCGCTGTAAACATGTGACGGGTGTATGCATATAGTGATGCCTGCTGTAAACATGTGACGGGTGTATGCATATAGTGATGCCCGCTGTAAACATGTGACGGGTGTATGCATATAGTGATGCCTGCTGTAAACATGTGACGGGTGTATGCATATAGTGATGCCCGCTGTAAACATGTGACGGATGTATGCATATAGTGATGCCCGCTGTAAACATGTGACGGGTGTATGCATATAGTGATGCCCGCTGTAAACATGTGACGGGTGTATGCATATAGTAATGCCCGCTGTAAACATGTGACGGGTGTATGCATATAGTGATGCCCGCTGTAAACATGTGATGGGTGTATGCATATAGTGATGCCCGCTGTAAACATGTGACGGGTGTATGCATATAGTGATGCCCGCTGTAAACATGTGACGGGTGTATGCATATAGTGATGCCTGCTGTAAACATGTGATGGGTGTATGCATATAGTGATGCCCGCTGTAAACATGTGACGTGTGTATGCATATAGTAATGCCCGCTGTAAACATGTGACGTGTGTATGCATATAGTAATGCCCGCTGTAAACATGTGACGTGTGTATGCATATAGTAATGCCCGCTGTAAACATGTGACGGGTGTATGCATATAGTGATGCCCGCTGTAAACATGTGACGGGTGTATGCATATAGTGATGCCTGCTGTAAACATGTGACGGGTGTATGCATATAGTGATGCCCGCTGTAAACATGTGATGGGTGTATGCATATAGTGATGCCCGCTGTAAACATGTGACGGGTGTATGCATATAGTGATGCCCGCTGTAAACATGTGACGGGTGTATGCATATAGTAATGCCCGCTGTAAACATGTGACGGGTGTATGCATATAGTGATGCCTGCTGTAAACATGTGACGGGTGTATGCATATAGTGATGCCTGCTGTAAACATGTGACGGGTGTATGCATATAGTGATGCCTGCTGTAAACATGTGATGGGTGTATGCATATAGTGATGCCCGCTGTAAACATGTGACGGGTGTATGCATATAGTGATGCCTGCTGTAAACATGTGACGGGTGTATGCATATAGTAATGCCCGCTGTAAACATGTGATGGGTGTATGCATATAGTGATGCCCGCTGTAAACATGTGACGGGTGTATGCATATAGTGATGCCTGCTGTAAACATGTGACGGGTGTATGCATATAGTGATGCCCGCTGTAAACATGTGACGGGTGTATGCATATAGTGATGCCCGCTGTAAACATGTGACGGGTGTATGCATATAGTGATGCCCGCTGTAAACATGTGACGGGTGTATGCATATAGTGATGCCGGCTGTAAACATGTTACGGGTGTATGCATATAGTGATGCCCGCTGTAAACATGTGACGGGTGTATGCATATAGTGATGCCCGCTGTAAACATGTGATGGGTGTATGCATATAGTGATGCCCACTGTAAACATGTGACGGGTGTATGCATATAGTGATGCCCGCTGTAAACATGTTACGGGTGTATGCATATAGTGATGCCTGCTGTAAACATGTGACGTGTGTATGCATATAGTGATGTCCGTTGTAAACATGTGACGGGTGTATGCATATAGTGATGCCCGCTGTAAACATGTGACGGGTGTATGTATATAATGTTGCTCATGATGTACAGCAGAGGCGACTATTCAATACATATGTCCACATGATCTGCCACCAAACATTATTACACTAATTGGTATTAAAGGTCAAGTAGTACTTCCCATGTTTTCATGCATGCGCAAAACTGTTAATTATACAAACATTTCTAGTCTGCATGTATGTCGTGCATTCTCAAAATATATCAACATATCAACCATAACATGTATAACAAAAACATATAAATAGTTCAAATATGTGTAGCAGATTAGCCTGAGAACACGCATCGATATATTTTGCCTGGTCAATCAAATAAATATATTTTAACACCAAAACTATTAATTGGGCCGTATTGAGCTTCTGATTATATCAACGCCTGGGGTAACTGGACGGATTGTTCGTGTAATTATTGACTAGCATTAATCCTATTAATAGGCCTATTAGTACGTGACTTAATTAATGACATATTTGAATCGAAAGCGAGGCACTGCAATGTTGATAAAACTTTATAATTGGTCGCCATTGTTTACGAGTCAACGGAACGATATATAATTTTAAAAAGTACAATGTGCGTCTGATTTGACATTATTACTAAAGATTTAAGTCGTCCTTCAATTATGCCGAATCGATCCATTACCACTTAAACTTAAGTTAAAATCCGCCATCTCGTCATTATAGCACAGAAACGAGAAATTAAATGTTTGCGATGTAAATGAGGCTACGGGAGCAATCGTGTATATTCGGAAATAATCGTGCCTGTTCGGCGATTTCCGATAGAATTCCGTTTCTATATTTAGCGATAGTATCTTGTAGAGAAGAGTTGTCTTTCTTCAAATCTACACCCTCATTTATGAGGGTGTAAGTAGATGGCGCTACGATCGGAAATCAAGTTTCCCCAGGCTGTCATTTTGCCAGAAGTTAAAAAGTGAAAAATCAACAGACTGGAACCCAGGCTAGTAGCAGATGACAATTCATTAAACCGACATTACATTGCAAAAAGCAAATAAAATGCATTTTTTCTCGTATAAATGCATACCTACTACACATTCTTCTGAATACATTCGAACACTAACATTGAATCAATAAACAGTGGTATACAAACTTCTTTTAAAAGTGAAAGTAGGATTTCATATAACGGTCATCTGTGCTCCTGAATTGACATTTATTTGTCAATGGAGTCAATACTAAACGCGTGATACTATCGCTTAGAGATAATTTAACTAAGATTAGTCTACAAATAAATATGCATAGGCACACATGTGTGATATCACGGTAAATATGGTATACCTCGTGCTATTCAGGATAAACGCCTTGTATTACGCATGAATGTCGACCCTATTTACATTATTTTTTTCAACAAACCGCATATACGAAATATTAAAAATACTCCAATACACCAATACAAATATTTGGGGGGAAATTATATAATAGCAAATTACATTCTGCAGACATTTGCGTTTTCACCGATGTAGTGTCACTTTAATGTGTTTTTCTGATTTGTAACTGTAACCCTGGAATGTACTGTGCAACACGCAATTCTAATGAACTTTCATGACATAATTATTTGAATTATTTTCACCACAAGCAGAGTTATGGAAGATCAACATTGAAAGATACATGACTGATAAAATGGGGTCAAATGCAACAATATAAATGTTGAGATGTATTGCTTTGAAAAATATCACAAAATGAACAAAATTATCAGTAACAAAAATATGTCTAGTTGGCCTTGGCGTGCTTGCCACATGTTTATTGAACTTCATAAATATTAATGTTTCATGCAGGAGGTAAAATATGTTACCATAGCAATAATTATTATCAATGCAGTAAAAACTTGAAAATTACGACACTGTTTTCATAAAGTGGATGGTTATAAAAAAGTAATATATGCTAGAAAAAATTGCAGCAATATACATATATATATGTATGTAATGCTGCACTTGCACTATACATATATATATGTATGTAATGCTGCACTTGCACTATATATATATATATATATATGTATGTAATGCTGCACTTGCACTATACATATATATATGTATGTAATGCTGCACTTGCACTATACATATATATATGTATGTAATGCTGCACTTGCACTATATATATGTATATGTATGTAATGCTGCACTTGCACTATATATATATATATATATGTATGTAATGCTGCACTTGCACTATACATATATATATATGTGTATGTAATGCTGCACTTGCACTATACATATATATATATGTATGTAATGCTGCACTTGCACTATACATATATATATGTATGTAATGCTGCACTTGCACTATATATATATATATATATATATGTATGTAATGCTGCACTTGCACTATACATATGTAGGTGGTCGTGGAATCTATGATCTCATTGCGACGAGCGTAGGTGGTCGTGGAATCTATAATCTCATTGTGACGAGCGTAGGTGGTCGTGGAATCTGATCTCATTGCGACAAGCGTAGGTGGTCGTGGAATCTATGATCTCATTGCGACAAGCGTAGGTGGTCGTGGAATCTATGATCTCATTGTGACGAGCGTAGGTGGTCGTGGAATCTATGATCTCATTGCGACGAGCGTAGGTGGTCGTGGAATCGTGATAAAATATTATACTGTCCAAATATGCAATCTTCAGAGCATAGGTGGTGTGGCGTTGGTGACAATGGAAACACGATTCCTTCAAGTTTCACTGCCACCACGTTTCTCTCATGCTCTACGTCTCCCTACAAGATTCGTCAATATACATACAATACATCAAGTAGGACGAGTAATTTAATCACGCGGCATGTTCTACTATGAATATCCCAATCGGTTCACACCCTATTGCAAGTTCCTGTGCTGTTCCAACGATGTGGCTCCACGTTCTGCAAGTTCCTGTGCTGTTCCAACGATGTGGTTCCACGTTCTGCAAGTTCCAGGGTTGATAAAAATCATGATTTTTTTTAAAAAATCAGATTTTTTTGATTTTTTCATAATACTGTGGAGCTCGTGGAAATAAAGTGATTGAAATTCAAACTAATAAAACATGATTTATTTAGACATACTTAATATAATGACACATTCAAACTACATCCCACACTTGAACTTGTTTAACAGCCTGTAAACAAACACACAAGTTTGGCAGCTTTTTCCGTGCCAAGTCGATTTCTAACCTTGAACCTTGGAATGAACAAACCCAAAAGTAGAAAAAATACGCTCAATCCCAGCACTTGAGCAAACTGCACCTAGAAGCTGGTCACACATTAAAAGAGTATTACTGTCAACAGCGGAGGACTGTGAATGCCACCATGCAAGGGGTGTGCACTTCTGCAGGATATTGTCACTCAACATATATGGCTTGAAAGGCCCAGTCTGTGTGCGGAAGTTGACCACAGTTGGCATACACTCACTGCAGTATTCCATAGCAACGTCTATCTGCTCACTGGTCAGTGCTTTGCCACGATAGATGGGGTGGATAAGATATGCCAGATAGTGAGCTGGAGTAAGTGCCTGTTGCATGCGTTCCTTTACACTCTTCATCACATTGGGAGGACACTCAGGACAGTTACTCATATCTTGTTCAATTTGTCGCCAGTGAGAAACAGCATCACTGATGGTACTGGTGTTTCTCTGAACTCTGTCCAAAGAACAGGCAATAGGTTTCATGCGACTAAGATAATCCTCAGAACTACGCTTTATATCAATGTTCTCCACTTTCTCTGCTACAACACGATCTATTGAGTCCATGTGTTCCTCACACACTCGATCTATTGAGTCCCTGTGTTCCTCACACACTCGATCTATTGAGTCCCTGTGTTCCTCACACACTCGATCTATTGAGTCCCTGTGTTCCTCACACACTCGATCTATTGAGTCCCTGTGTTCCTCACACACTCGATCTATTGAGTCCCTGTGTTCCTCACACACACGATCTATTGAGTCCCTGTGTTCCTCACACACACGATCTATTGAGTCCCTGTGTTCCTCACACACTATTGAGTCCCTGTGTTCCTCACACACTATTGAGTCCCTGTGTTCCTCACACACACGATCTATTGAGTCCCTGTGTTCCTCACACACTATTGAGTCCCTGTGTTCCTCACACACTATTGAGTCCCTGTGTTCCTCACACACTATTGAGTCCCTGTGTTCCTCACACACTATTGAGTCCCTGTGTTCCTCACACACACGATCTATTGAGTCCCTGTGTTCCTCACACACTATTGAGTCCCTGTGTTCCTCACACACTATTGAGTCCCTGTGTTCCTCACACACTATTGAGTCCCTGTGTTCCTCACACACTATTGAGTCCCTGTGTTCCTCACACACTATTGAGTCCCTGTGTTCCTCACACACTATTGAGTCCCTGTGTTCCTCACACACTCGATCTATTGAGTCCCTGTGTTCCTCACACACTATTGAGTCCCTGTGTTCCTCACACACTATTGAGTCCCTGTGTTCCTCACACACACGATCTATTGAGTCCCTGTGTTCCTCACACACTATTGAGTCCCTGTGTTCCTCACACACACGATCTATTGAGTCCCTGTGTTCCTCACACACTATTGAGTCCCTGTGTTCCTCACACACTATTGAGTCCCTGTGTTCCTCACACACTCGATCTATTGAGTCCCTGTGTTCCTCACACACTATTGAGTCCCTGTGTTCCTCACACACTATTGAGTCCCTGTGTTCCTCACACACTATTGAGTCCCTGTGTTCCTCACACACTATTGAGTCCCTGTGTTCCTCACACACTCGATCTATTGAGTCCCTGTGTTCCTCACACACTATTGAGTCCCTGTGTTCCTCACACACACGATCTATTGAGTCCCTGTGTTCCTCACACACTATTGAGTCCCTGTGTTCCTCACACACTATTGAGTCCCTGTGTTCCTCACACACTCGATCTATTGAGTCCCTGTGTTCCTCACACACTATTGAGTCCCTGTGTTCCTCACACACTATTGAGTCCCTGTGTTCCTCACACACACGATCTATTGAGTCCCTGTGTTCCTCACACACTATTGAGTCCCTGTGTTCCTCACACACTATTGAGTCCCTGTGTTCCTCACAAACACGATCTATTGAGTCCCTGTGTTCCTCACACACTATTGAGTCCCTGTGTTCCTCACACACTATTGAGTCCCTGTGTTCCTCACACACTATTGAGTCCCTGTGTTCCTCACACACTATTGAGTCCCTGTGTTCCTCACACACTCGATCTATTGAGTCCCTGTGTTCCTCACACACACGATCTATTGAGTCCCTGTGTTCCTCACACACTCGATCTATTGAGTCCCTGTGTTCCTCACACACACGATCTATTGAGTCCCTGTGTTCCTCACACACTCGATCTATTGAGTCCCTGTGTTCCTCACACACTCGATCTATTGAGTCCCTGTGTTCCTCACACACTATTGAGTCCCTGTGTTCCTCACACACTATTGAGTCCCTGTGTTCCTCACACACACGATCTATTGAGTCCCTGTGTTCCTCACACACTCGATCTATTGAGTCCCTGTGTTCCTCACACACTATTGAGTCCCTGTGTTCCTCACACACACGATCTATTGAGTCCCTGTGTTCCTCACACACTCGATCTATTGAGTCCCTGTGTTCCTCACACACTATTGAGTCCCTGTGTTCCTCACACACTATTGAGTCCCTGTGTTCCTCACACACACGATCTATTGAGTCCCTGTGTTCCTCACACACTCGATCTATTGAGTCCCTGTGTTCCTCACACACTCGATCTATTGAGTCCCTGTGTTCCTCACACACACGATCTATTGAGTCCCTGTGTTCCTCACACACTCGATCTATTGAGTCCCTGTGTTCCTCACACAATCGATCTATTGAGTCCCTGTGTTCCTCACACACTATTGAGTCCCTGTGTTCCTCACACACTCGATCTATTGAGTCCCTGTGTTCCTCACACACTATTGAGTCCCTGTGTTCCTCACACACACGATCTATTGAGTCCCTGTGTTCCTCACACACTATTGAGTCCCTGTGTTCCTCACACACTATTGAGTCCCTGTGTTCCTCACACACTATTGAGTCCCTGTGTTCCTCACACACTCGATCTATTGAGTCCCTGTGTTCCTCACACACTATTGAGTCCCTGTGTTCCTCACACACTATTGAGTCCCTGTGTTCCTCACACACTCGATCTATTGAGTCCCTGTGTTCCTCACACACTCGATCTATTGAGTCCCTGTGTTCCTCACACACTCGCAGCAAGACAGACCAGTTGTCCAGGTATGACTGGAGACAGTCAACTTAATTGACAGAATGTAGCAGGACTACCATATAGGTCATTGTCTAGACATGATTGACATGTGCCAACACAGAATCAGACAAATATATTGATTTTCTCCTTGGTGCTAGTAACCCTATATATTTTTAAAAATCTAATTAAAACAGTTTAGAAAGATATTGGAATTGGTATTTGAGTGGGAAATCAAACAATATATTATTATGACATTATGAACATGAAAATTATTATCAAATGATTTAAATCGAACAACCCTGGTTCCAACGATGTGGCTCCACGTTCTGCAAGTTCCTGTGCTGTTCCAACGATGTGGCTCCACGTTCTGCAAGTTTCAATGGGTTTTCAACACTACAAGATAACATCTCGGCTTTGACAAGCTATCAGAAGATCAAAGATGCCACTGCTCTCCCGACTTTTCCGAGCAACTATATAATTCAGCATCTTCATCATCTCTTGAATACATGGTTCCTCTTTGGAATCTCTGGAGAGAATGAGAGGGTGACCCTTCTTTTTTTTACCCCAATCGTGCTCAAATTGTGGTAGTAGATCATAACAGACAGAACTTTATGAAAGCGACAGATATAAACAAAATGTGATAGCATATCGTTGTGGTCCTTTGAGACCTTGGGGAACGTGATGAATATCACTGCATATTTCGCCTAGAATCGGGTTGGCTTCTGATAGTGTAGACAAAGAAATGTCCAGCAGGAAAATCAACTTGACTGGTGAAAAATCGCAATTTGGTACATTTAAATTCCACGTTGCCTCTTCACTCTCCCTCGTAGCGATGGATTCCATCAGGAATGAGGTCTCGAGAGTGATTAATATAGGAATGAGGTCTCGAGAGTGATTAATATAAGTTGAAAGAAAGTGGTTCGCAATCGAGCTAAAATAAATTTGTATAAACTAATTTGGCGTGCAATGTACGATTCCCAAGTACACACCTGGTTATAAAACTATCCATGAACAGTTTTATTATTATTATACATTGTTTTCTCCAGTACGCAACATTGCATTTAATAGTACAGTGAATAATAGTTGGGCACGCTCGACTATAAAGATGATATATGTGCACACTGATAATAATCTGGAATCTGTAGTAAAATCAATTTCACGGAATTCCACATCTAATTTTAGACACGCACTTGTTGTAAGAAGCTATATAGTGGTTACTTATTTGGCAACCTCTTGTTTTATGTTTCAAAGGCGCATCTAGTTTTGCATCCGATAGTTTATAGGTCATGTATGATGATAGAGCTGCTTAACCGTCACATAATTATATGAATGGGCTTCAATCTTCTAATGCATGTAGCTGATAAGCTAATGAAGATAAATGCAAGACATGTACCTGTAAGCAAGAACAGTTAAGACCTGTAACCCATTACTCCACATAACAGCCATGCAACACCGTTATCGCTTTCCACATATAACCGCCATTATCTCTATCCCATAGATATACACGGTGCCTAGTGACAAAACAACTATGGCGGACAGAATGAACTGCAGAGGTCGAGATTCAACACAAATTGACATTTAACCTTTCGTGATGAATCATAGCACATATCCTGAGCCATTAAATAATGAATTATCATTTAAATAAAACATAAGTGTAAACAGCTACATGCATGTGGGTTTGATGAACAAAAATATCATTTTCAATGGTGGCACTACAATAGCTTAGATTAATTAACCGATTCAACACCAAGTAACTGACATGGACTGGTCCATGATATTTTTAGACCAATAAATTAATAACAAAATTACATTTGGATCAGTTCATTTATCAAAATGGGTAATTGTTTTTCTAAAAATAGTTATATTACTTGAAAAAAGTGCAGATCCTGATGAGACGGCTCGTCACGAGCCGGCTCATCTGGATCTACACTTTTTTGTAAGCCAATTTAGAGGTCTGTGGTGTTGAAAGGGTTAATAACCAAAAATATGTGTCTCCATCTGAAGGTTTATTTAGCAAAGATGTACGAGCGTACAAATGTAAGTTATATTTGGACAGATTTGTTTAACATCATTTAGTCATTTGTTGGATCGGTCCGAAATTTATATACTGGAACCACCAAACGTGCAGACACCCAGGGATACTATTAACTCATGAGAGTTTCATCGAGATATATATCTGGAAACGTGCATTCTGCTGAAGCAATTAGAATGACGTACATGACATTTGACACACGCATTCATGATCCTGGCTATTAATTACAGAATTTCTGGTCGCTATAATGCTATTTTCGGAAAATATCTGAATGGGTACAATGTAGAAACCTTGTGGCATATACACATCTGAGAGAGTTATCATGTGATTGTAGAACAACAGTACATACTATATATTCTGCACGGTACGAGATAATCTTGGATCCTTATGATTTTGGACAGCCACAGAAAGCGGAACATTAACACCAACCAATGATCCGGGTACCTAGCAAAACTCAATTCCAGTCACAAATTGATATCGCAAACTGATTCCCATTGTCATATGGTCTGAGGGAAATTGCACAGACAAATAATCAATTTGTCTTTGGTCTGTTATATTCCGTTCAATTTTTAGCATGTGATGAATGAAAAATGATCAAACTTGCAGAGCACATGAAGGTTGCAGTTTGCGTATGGTGGTTGACTAATCATATAAGGACATGTGACAGTGTACGATGGGTTAGTATATAAGGACATGCGACAGTGTACGATGGGTTAGTATATAAGGACATGTGACAGTGTACGATGGGTTAGTATATAATCCTATAAGGACATGTGACAGTGTACGATGGGTTAGTATATAATGATATAAGGACATGTGACAGTGTACGATGGGTTAGTATATAATCCTATAAGGACATGTGACAGTGTACGATGGGTTAGTATATAAGGACATGTGACAGTGTACGATGGGTTAGTATATAATCCTATAAGGACATGTGACAGTGTACGATGGGTTAGTATATAAGGACATGTGACAGTGTACGATGGGTTAGTATATAATCCTATAAGGACATGTGACAGTGTACGATGGGTTAGTATATAAGGACATGTGACAGTGTACGGTGGGTTAGTATATAATCCTATAAGGACATGTGACAGTGTACGATGGGTTAGTATATAATCCTATAAGGACATGTGACAGTGTACGATGGGTTAGTATATAAGGACATGTGACAGTGTACGATGGGTTAGTATATAATCCTATAAGGACATGTGACAGTGTACGATGGGTTAGTATATAATCCTATAAGGACATGTGACAGTGTACGGTGGGTTAGTATATAAGGACATGTGACAGTGTACGGTGGGTTAGTATATAATCCTATAAGGACATGTGACAGTGTACGATGGGTTACTATATAAGGACATGTGACAGTGTACGATGGGTTAGTATATAATCCTATAAGGACATGTGACAGTGTACGATGGGTTAGTATATAAGGACATGTGACAGTGTACGATGGGTTAGTATATAAGGACATGTGACAGTGTACGATGGGTTAGTATATAATCCTATAAGGACATGTGACAGTGTACGATGGGTTAGTATATAAGGACATGTGACAGTGTACGGTGGGTTAGTATATAATCCTATAAGGACATGTGACAGTGTACGATGGGTTAGTATATAATCCTATAAGGACATGTGACAGTGTACGATGGGTTAGTATATAATCCTATAAGGACATGTGACAGTGTACGATGGGTTAGTATATAAGGACATGTGACAGTGTACGATGGGTTAGTATATAATCCTATAAGGACATGTGACAGTGTACGATGGGTTAGTATATAATCCTATAAGGACATGTGACAGTGTACGATGGGTTAGTATATAAGGACATGTGACAGTGTACGATGGGTTAGTATATAATCCTATAAGGACATGTGACAGTGTACGATGGGTTAGTATATAATCCTATAAGGACATGTGACAGTGTACGATGGGTTAGTATATAAGGACATGTGACAGTGTACGATGGGTTAGTATATAATCCTATAAGGACATGTGACAGTGTACGATGGGTTAGTATATAATCCTATAAGGACATGTGACAGTGTACGATGGGTTAGTATATAAGGACATGTGACAGTGTACGATGGGTTAGTATATAATCCTATAAGGACATGTGACAGTGTACGATGGGTTAGTATATAATCCTATAAGGACATGTGACAGTGTACGATGGGTTAGTATATAAGGACATGTGACAGTGTACAGTGGGTTAGTATATAATCCTATAAGGACATGTGACAGTGTACGATGGGTCACTAATCCTACGGTATCTTTGAACAAAATTTATCTCCCGCCCGAAGCAGTACTTATCTGTGGGGTGGGGTTTCATATAATAAGTCCCAAAACATATTGTCTACGTTCAGACTTGCTCTGTTTTAAGCCTTTTATCAGGAAGTCAAATCTTAAAAATCACCTAATCTCTACATCAACAGTTGTACACAAAAAACATGTGTAATTGGATACAGAAACAGCATTGGGCTGGTAGCATTTACCTCGTTATACCCAGTTTACTTCATAATCACTCAGATTATCTCATTAAACAGACTAGAGCAGATCAACAAAGTACCAACAACAATGGTGGATTGTTTATAATTATAAGCTAAAAACCGTTTATTCTTGCTCAAATTAACACTTTGTTTACCACCCGTGACTCAAGTTCCTAAAATATCAATCAGTCTCTTACAGATTAGAAGTATAAGATTGAACAAGCCAGAGAGGGGGGATTGTTACTGAAATACATGTATACAATCTGGAACAGAACCCCAAATATGGTAAAAGATCTTTGCAACGGAATTTAACTAAATGTTTCACTAAATGATTAATAACTCTCAATGACAGCACTCACACACACTGCGAAACAGACCTGTTTACATAAACTGGTGCAAAATAAAAGCATAGATTACTCCCAGGAGGTTTATATTTTGTACTAAAGGCTACAACAGTTACAGAACACAATTAATAAGATGCAAAGTGTTATATTTCAGGCATACATACCGGTATGACAGTTTGTTGTTTCAATGACTTCCGAGACAAAAGTCATGAAACCATTATACTTGATTTAATCAATTGGAAACGAGGTTTAAAAAGTATGTTTTTGAAGGTTTTATGCCCGATTTCCAATGTTACCAAATAACCATTCGGTCACTGACTAGAAGACCGACAATTTTAGAAGCCACGTTGATACTCTGTAAACAGGCTAAAACTGTTTATATTTTCGCCAAATGAAATTGTTATTACCCAATTTGGATGGACAACAATGGACACAAGGCTCATTCTAGAAGGTGACTTTGGCGAAATAGTCCCTGGTCGTCTCATTTCTCCATTAAAATTCTTTTTAAAAGAATATTATTTTTTTTCAATTTTGTCCCATTATAAAGCACTGCTTCTATTCATATGTTCTATTTATTAATGGTTATATTGTGTTACCTTATTTTGTTGAAATAGACGAAATAAAACCATTTACGGACGTAAGCGCGCGCTTTCTCACTTCTCCCAAAAATTCTGACATAGAATGAGCCTGTTGACACTGTCAAATGATGGGACTACATTGTAACTCGGACAATGGATAGAGTCATGACTCATATGATGGACTGATTGATGTTGGTAGAAATTGACTACTACATTACATGTCGTTTACAACAGGATCAAAATGTTTTAAAATAAAATTGGTAGATTTGGATCAAGTTTGATCAAAAACAGAGCCATTCAGTACAAACTATTAAAACTAAACGGTCGCCAATTTTCAGATTTGATCAAAACGACTTGTCATTCACCATCACTGTCAAGAATCCGCAATGCGTTTGAGCAATTTTGATAATTTCCTGCAAAGACGTTGTTGAAGGGTTTCTGAACTGTCTGTGTGTGTACATCATTGGTACATTGGGAGTGGAACCAGTCATTCAAATTGGGGATAATATTGACATGAAGCCTAAATTGTTATCACAGTAATTAATCACAGTGCTCCAAAATCAATCATGTAGCTCAAAAATAAATAAAAAAATATATACTAAACTGGCACAAGATCATGAACAAGTTGAAAATAAATACGTTTAGGGCTAAATAAATGAAAACTCCAATATAAACTTAAATAACAATTTGACTAGGGACATTTTTTTTACAGATTTACAGTTGACTTGAAAAATATTCCTAAAATTCCTACCCTAGGACACTTGCATAAGTTGATAATGTAATCTTTACATTCCTATAAACATCTAGAATTGTTACTTAACTTACAGCTAGCCAGACATGGTCACAGGGAAATAAGGAATAAAATTCAAAGAATTTGATTTGTGGTAAACTTAGAATAGAATTGTCAGCAGTTCTATGTGAACATGTAAACAATTAGTAGTTAACAGTTTAAGGAGTGGCAGAATTGCTACATTGTATCAGATAAACACTCAATAGTTGTTAAGTAGTAACACTAGGTGACATACTTTAATATGACTGGTTAAAAGTGTGTCATATAGTATACCACGTTTAGGGCTAAATAAATGAAAACTCCAATATAAACTTAAATAACAATTTGACTAGGGACATTTTTTTTACAGATTTACAGTTGACTTGAAAAATATTCCTAAAATTCCTACCCTAGGACACTTGCATAAGTTGATAATGTAATCTTTACATTCCTATAAACATCTAGAATTGTTACTTAACTTACAGCTAGCCAGACATGGTCACAGGGAAATAAGGAATAAAATTCAAAGAATTTGATTTGTGGTAAACTTAGAATAGAATTGTCAGCAGTTCTATGTGAACATGTAAACAATTAGTAGTTAACAGTTTAAGGAGTGGCAGAATTGCTACATTGTATCAGATAAACACTCAATAGTTGTTAAGTAGTAACACTAGGTGACATACTTTAATATGACTGGTTAAAAGTGTGTCATATAGTATACCGTACATGAATGGCACACCTGTGTGCTAAATATTTTACTATAGCTAACTAAGGCATAAATGCCTTCACTTATAGTATGTTATAGATCTATATGTACACAGCATTAATGAGTAGGTCAAGTCGGTGCCACAATTTAAGTAAAGTTATTTCCCCATGATTGAGTACAAGTTAGTTTCAATTTTACAAAAGGTATTATTAACTCTCTAGATTGTCATATCAATGCATTATATATATTTTAACATACCAAAATTTAAATTTTCAACATTTGACCTAGATTACTAAAATTCAAATTAACTGATATATACGTATTTCTACGTGTTATCGGGCACCTGATACATACGTATTTCTACGTGTTATCGGGCACCTGATAAATACGTATATATACGACCATACCAGTCACCTGATAAATACGTGTTTTTACGTGTCTGTTTTAAATCCATAATTTTCGCTACTAATACGACAGAAAAGCGGTCAAAATATGTTTCAGTAAGCAACAAGAATTTATCTATAAATGTCGGAAGTTAAAATGAAAATAAATCTAAAAATAGCAATTACTCAGGGCAAACCTCATTCATTAGCTTGGATAAAAATATCTAGGTATTTGGTAAATTTCATGCGTATGGTCTAAAATTAGAATTTGATTGAAATTAGAACATATCATGCGTATGGTCTAAAATTAGAATTGGATTGAAATTAGAACATTTATCACGTGACATTATGATGCATTAAATGGGTTCGGGGGGGTGCAGGTGTTAGCGGAAAAAAATTGTTTGAAGTTTGTTTTCTATGACCACGGCTATAGATCAAAGTGCATGTAAGTCACAATGTTATACAGGGTGTTTTTTTGCTATATAGTATACATACATGCAGGGCTCGCGCTGCCAATCTCGCCAATGGTACAATATTGCAAAATTGGCTAATAAAAACTCAGTTTAGCGAAAATCTGTAAAATATCCGAAAATCCCCCCCAGTCTATTTGTGGACAATTACTCGGGTCAAGGTCATCATATGTCATATTTCGGGTTTTACGCCTGCATCAGCACCATTTTGGGCTATATCGCCGGCGGGCAGATTACCTAACAACACCTTTCCTGGACAGGCTCCAGCGGTTAACCAGTACTTGGGTGCACCAACCTCCGTAAGAAACTGCCAACTTTTTCATATAAATGAGACACGACCTGAGCGGGGCTCGAACCCGTGACCAGCAGTGATGATAGGTTACAGTGGTATACAAGTCAGCGACCTTAACCACTCGACCACGGAGGCGGACTTCGGGTCAAGGTGAAATCGTGTCGCGCGTGACTAATATCTCGGACTGGAGAATCATACAAGCATGTTGTTTGTTTATTTAACAGGGCATAATGTTTGATTAGTGTGCAAACACGGGACACACTATGAATGCTTATTATATTGAGCAGGTGATAATTAAGAGCAGGGCGGCATTACATTGTTGTCCAAATCCTTTGTAGTACACTAACCATAGTTTATACAAATTTATTTTAGCTCGATTGCGAAACAAGTTATTTCAACTTATATAAATCACTCTCAAGACCTCATTCCTGATGGAATACATCACCACGAGGGACAGAGAAGAGGCAAAGTGGAATTTAAATGCCTTGCCTAAGGGCACAATCATAACGGCTCCAGTGGGGCTCGAACTCCAATCCGTTCGCACCTGAAGCGAACGCGCATCCACTGCGCTATCACGACTTCCACACTAACCATAGTCATGCAACGGTTCACCATTGTTATATATGTATAATTATGTTAGTAATGTTATGAGCCTCATGTATTGTATTGATTGTAATACCTCATTTTATTCATATATGTCATGAAATGAGAGAATAAAAGATATTTGACTTTCAAGACTTGACTTGGTACATGTAGATACACAGGGCTAGCAGTCTGCGAAATTAGCTGGGTGCCCGATGCCCATGTGTAGAAATCGCGACAGACGTGTAAATTTTCCAATCTCACATACCCGTTGGGCAACTGTTGTAACACGAACGTAATAAAACTGGAAAGTAGAAATGTTTTTTCTGAAGTCTTTAACATTGTTTACACCGGAATTGACAGTCGTCTAGAAGCAGACAGGTGTAATTCACGTTTTCAACCGGAGAATACCGGAAAGGAGATTTCTGTTTCTTCGCCCTATATATTTTGTACATGTGTTTATAAATACTACAAGTGCTATGCATGTATCATCAAATTTGTTTTTCATGTCCTGGCTTTCAGTACAAAATCTATAATTCTGGGGTGAAAAGATCAACCTCCAGACCATTTTCACACATTCTACCCGATATCTATGTTATAGCGAAGTAGGAAGCTAAAAGAAAACGTAGTTTCCAGCCGCAATGGTTGAAATACGACGCAGGCCTCGACACTAACGGTGGTCCGTTAGTCCGAGGCTACCTAATTTCACACAGGACCACCAAGGTTCCCTAGCTGGGTATCCCACCGGGCTACCTCAAATTGTCAGGATGATGTTTACAAAATCGCGTAAATCAAAGATTTACAAACTGCAAAACGAAAGCGGAAATCGCCATATGTACGAACTTGTTTCAGAATGTTCTTTCTGTTAAGTTAAATTGATTTGGGTCGATTGTGACCTTAGTCGCTAGTGATGTTACAAGCGCCAGGGTGATTCCGGCGAAATGGTCGCATTGTTTTCTGTGACTTCCCCGACAATAGACACCAGGGAGACATCTATTTCGCCTTATTTCTGGAGGGCATAATTGCTAATTAATGGTAATCAGTGTGTCACTAAATTGCGATTCTCGAAATACACAAGGTGAAATACCGCCCGTGAGGCATAAGTTAATCTCCCCCCCGACATTCGGATAATAAACTTAATACAATGAATATGTAAAGCCAATCAGCAACGCCGATGTAAAACATCTTGACGTAATTCACAGCCTAATTAACATAAATAGCCAGATATTATGCAAATTATCGATGTTGTATGACACAAGAAACCAATTTATAACAATCAGTGTTCAAATACAGGTAGCGTAGATAATTGCCAATTTAGCTATTGTCGAAAATAGGTGTGAAAATTTACTAATAAAACAAGGCGCCAGCCGTGGGACGGCCACAGTCCCCTACTGGCTTTTATCACATGGCATCTGCATGACTTTACAGTAGTGTTATTGGGACATATACATTTTACAAGTGGCCTAGTGTTAACTAGGGTATAACAAGCATAAATTTTGTCGAACTCGCTTTTGTGTGTGTATGGGTGTGTCCAATTATTTGGCACATGTACTTAGCACGATGAGTGAGTATGTTGCACACAAGAACAAGGTCTATAGTTTAAAAAATATCAAGGCCACACGTAAAGGAAAGGCAAGGCTGTGTGGGCTCAACATATTGGGGTAAAGTGCATGAAAAAGTAGAACAAAATTATGTATATCATTTTATGTGATCAACTTCAAATGAACAGTTAATGCATGATGGTCTGAATAGTGTTGGTAAGTTTACGTGCATCTTCTGGATGGTTGGTAAACACAAGGTCCAGTACTGAACCAAGTTCATGGGTGGGTTCATGTACAAGTTGGTGAAGTCCACACTGTTTACCTATATGTTCTATTTGTTGACGATGTGTGAGGCTCAAGTTGAAATCTCCCAAGATGATACAAGTATTCAGGGTGTGTCAGGGAGATCCCAGGTTTTGACGCATGAAAATAGGTAAAGACGCTTGTTTGACTCTTGGTGAAAATGTGTAGTGGGTCAACTTTGACCCGGGGCGATGAGGGGTCAACTTTGACCCGGGGCGATGAGCGGTCAAGCGTCATCGAACATTTTATCAACAGTGTAATTATCCTAATATGCCTGTCAAATGCGATCGGAAAGGACGGAGTCCGTCTAAAAATAAACGCCGTAACTCTGGCTTCGGCCAATGAACGAAGATGTCTGTAATGTTTGCCAACAACCATAAGCCTAGATATATTCTCGTAAAATTGGAGCCAAAGACTTTTCTGCTGATTTAATGAATTTTATTAAAAGGTCATGCTTAAAAATTATCTTATTGTCGACACCAAAATCATGTTCCGGAACAAACTACAAGCTACCCGCATTTTGTTTTGAAATCGGTGACTCCAGCCGTAAATCCAAGTGCGTCCATTTTGAATATACTGATGCCGCATATTATACGACGCCAGTGAATGATAAAACTTCTTTGTAGCCAATAAACAATTTAATTTACGAGTTTATATGATTTATTGCAATTCGTAACTAAATATATTTTATGAAAATCACTTCTTTTCATAGTAATTCCGAGTATTCATGTCGTTATTTTACATTATGAATGAACATTTTCAGATTCGTCCCAGTTTGGGAATAGCTGATCAAAAATCTCTTTCACTAGCCATAATAACTCAGAATTTTAGTTGATTTCGCAAATGATAATAATTATACATATGCATAAAAATGTGCTAAAATTCAAAAATGCATTAGATATTTAAATGAATATGTCCCCTTTATATAAGAAATTCATGTTTTACAATGGCATGGAAACGTACTCGATCCGTTTCGTACCAATTTCATGAAAATAAAATGCAGATCAGCTAAAAAATTGTATTTTGTATAATCGACATTTCTATTGGTTTGTCAAGGCTAATCTGGATGCAGGACCCCAGAAGGCTCATGTTGAAATCAACTACTCTTGATCATGTGGTGACCTTTGCAACTGGGATACAATGTAGAACTATACAAGTTGTATACATATGTATGACTACATTTATGTCAAACCACTTGTGGGGACATAGAAATGCTTTCCTGGGCAGAATTAGTCGACCTGAGTGGTTAACCAGTACTAAGGATTTTGTGTGAGGTATCAAACCCGGACTGTTCTATTCCAAATCCTATGCTCTACATGTACCACAAATTAACTTAAATACTTGTACGGTTGAACCGTTGAAATGAACGTTCTGATTGGATTATTAGAATGTAACTAGATGTTTGTTTTATTTATGAAGTATAATCATAATCCAATCCGAACGCTCGTTTCAACGCGAACTGTGCCGCTCGAGACATTTTCAAAACAAATTGAAAAATTCTACGAAATCTCTTTTTGGCGTACATTTTTGCCGAATAAACCTACACGTTAGTGGAAACTATTGATATTGATAATGTTATTCACTGTTAAAACTCTCCCGTCGAAGATTTTTTTGTTGTTGCTGACAGAACCCGTGTCCTAGTATGGAAATGTGACCTGCTATGGCCAATGTCTGTGGCAATTGTTTGCAAAGTATACATGCATGCAGCTTAAAGTTGTGTTTTATTTGAAGAACAATATAAAGACTCGGGATAGGCGTTATATTTGGACAGATTTGTTCAAAATTGTTTCAGATAGGCCATTTTACTGATCGATGCGAAATCTGACATCCCACAGAGTAGAATCCCTGTATCGTCCGTATACACCATTTCACGCAGCTATCTATTTCCGGTATATTTATTTACACACAAACCGCTGACGTCCTACGCCATTTGGATTTTCTTGTGTAAATATAGCGGCAACTTCCTGTCATACAAAACATGTGGAAAGTCAACATTTGCAAGATAAAACCCTTAAAATATACTTTGGTATTGTAAATTAAAGTATTTTCTTACAACCTGTTTACATGTTTCTAAAAATGTCCTCATCAGAAGGTATGTAATAGCCAAAAAGATATTTTTCATCAGTGGTTGCAAACTTCTGCTGTCAAATTTTGGTCACGTGACTGAAATGTGATTCAAAATGGCAGATATAGCAAAATTCCACCGTGTCTAACCGGTCTAGTTGGTATGTGGTGAGATTTACTCTGCATGTTTTTTGTTTTTCTAAACAAAAGTGGCAATGTTTGCTTATATGGTTTTAAGAGTGTTTACACTATTTAGATTTTTGTCTAGTTTGACTTTTGTTTATTTTATAGACTCCAAGGAGCAACTACAGGTCTTACTCACCGACTTCACTGATATCAGCCTACATAAATGATAAAGAATAAAGATAAGAGACACCAATGCTCCTATTAGAAAGACTGCTAGAGAGTATGGTGTACCAGAGGCCACTTTAAGAGATAGACTTGCCGTGAGGGTGGATCCAGATGTAACCAGGTCTGGTCCAGGTCCTATGTTCACACAGGAGCAAGAGTCTAGACTAGCTACACACTTAGAGTTCATGTCAAATGTGGGGTGGAACGGCCACTGAATCTGGTTGGAGTAACACGCTAGTCTTTAAGAAGTATCTGACAGAACACCTGATCAAATACCTTCCGGAAAGGAGTAAAGAGGTCAGTCCTATTACTCTATGATGGTCATAGACCCCGTGTTTCTATTGAAGTAATAGATTGGACCAAGAGCATACGTTCATGAGAAAGAACTCGGGTGTATCCATCTCTCGTACTAACATATGCCTGCTAGCTTGTTCGGCTTATACTAAGGCTCTAACTCCAGAAAACTTACAAAGTTCATTCAGAAAAGCAGGTGAGAATGATAAGAATGTTGTGGTTAATAAGAAACTTTATTCCTTTAGAAATTGAACAATGTGATGATGAGGTTCTATCTGGTGAGATATCACATGACAAGGTAAATGATACAGAAAATGACTGAACAGTAAAAAAAAAGAAGAGGAATAACAAGTTGAAAATGTTTGTGTTACATTATATAGTTACATAGATTTGTTATAGTTTACCCTTGAAATTTCACTTCATTTTCATTTGTCAACAAACTCCAAATATTACTAATTCATTTGTATAATACACGTCATGTTACTGTAGATCTCTACAAAAACTCTGTAAAAATGGTTAAATTTATGTCTGTGTTTGTATAGAACATGTACATCAACTATTGTAGCAGGTTGTACCCGGTGAAAGCACTATACCGGAAGTAGTAGCAGGTGCGCGAAAACACAGTACTGCAAACTGTTGTAATCTTCCGGAAGGTCATGGTTGTGTTTTGATTTCGCAGCATGTTTGCAACAGTTTATGGGGGGAAATGTTGTTGCAATAAAATAATGGATAAATATATTCTTCTTCTTTTCTTCTTTGTTTAAACAGCACTCCTTCACTTATGAAGATTAGGTGCTGGCGGTATTGCTTTAAATACCAGGTAGGTTTTAATATTGCTATTTTTACATTTTTCTGTGGGTCAGTGTAATGCTAGTGTGCGCGAAAACCCATAACGCTAGGATACTTAAATATATATACTAGTACCCCCAAACGTGCCGAATCCCTGTGGACATGTCAGGCGGTCCTATGGATTTCGGGAGGAAGATAGATAGATATAATTGTATAATAAAATGCTATCAACATCACAAAAACAATTTTGTTCTATAAAAATTGTCATTTTTCAACATACCTTGACGTTTACTATGTTTCATCTCAGAAAAACACTTCTAGTTTTAAAATGTGACTTTAATAGTATCCACTGGTACATTGACAAATTGTGTCCTTTGTCTCCATGAACAGGATGAATACTGCAACTAGCATTACTAGATACTCTGTGAGTCAGAATTGCAACACTCAGATGCGTGAATCATCAAATTTCCACAACCATAAACGCGGTTTTAGCAAACATAACACTCTTAATTTTACAAGAAGTTTGTCAACATAAAACATACGATTTACATGTTCATGTCATTCCATTGTCAATATCTGCATTATACCGTCTTTCATGTAGTCAAATTTTCTTTCTTCTCAGATAAACAAAGGAACCTCGGAAAAATGACATGAATCTAATTTCAACCAATCAGAAAAGGCGTCGGCAATTGGCCCGTGCTTGTTCATGTCTGCAAAATTTGGACAAAAATAACACGTACATTGCATGCATTTTACTCGCCTAACAGCAAGATTGGTGTAAATGACAGAACAAGTACCGTCATATGCATTATACTCATTTGAAGGCACAACAACTGTATGTGTAAAAATACAAATTATGATGACATAAAACATGTATTTTCAAAGAAAACATCGACTTTTGAAAAATAATATAACCTACACTGCCAAATGTTTACAGATCGCCTTCAAACAGCCTGCGATCGTCTGTCTTTGCACGCACTTGCGAAGCTCGAAAGAGACTGGTTTATGTAGAAAAGTTAGTTGAAAATGTCAATACTTACAAATCGAGTAATTATAAGCGAATAATTTTCCTTTGGAAGACATGTGTTAGCGTCCCGCCATTGACAAAGAACAGTTTTGCCTCGTTTTGAGTATGAATACCTAATTGCATTAATTAGGTGCGAAGCGCCATCTACCATGAGCACCTTGTAAGACTAGTTCACAAAGCGCGCCAAATTTGAGTAACTCAATCAAGTCATTTGAGCTCGTTACGCATAGGAAAATATGCAACACGTCTGTACCATTTCAAATACACACTGTACATATGGAATAGACTAATTGAATACTGCTTAAACATGAAAATAGTTCACGAAGTTATCAAAAGCAATTGCTTGTATGCACGTTAATTATAAGCACTGTCATGGTAACCTAATTAGTATGTTCCATTAATGTCAAACCCCTTACGGGGACCTATACATGTTTTCCTGGGCAAGTTTAGCCAAGTGATTTTATTCTTTATTTCAGTCTCGTCAATGTAGAGCATATAACAAACACAAAATATAGTTTACATATTAAAAAGTACATTGCCACTCAATTCAGCGTTACAAGAGACTATGTATATATACATCATTCATCTATAACATATTGCACTACTATGTGATAACTACATGTGTGAGATAAAGCTGAAAAGCAGTCGCTAATTGAAATTTAAAATCTTATTAAGATGTAATGGAATGAAAAATACTGAAAGCAAAAAATAAGCAAAATAAGCACTAAGCAAACTAAAACAGTTTTAAAAGATCAAATAGCAATTCCAATCAGATTGGGATTAGTCTAATTAGCAAATGCTTTTCAGGTGTAATAAAATATGAAGACGACATATAAAACACTCAATAGGCATTATTTACAAAGATAGGAGGTACGTTGTTGTAAAATACTAAAACAGGTTTTGGCAGCTAATCTAATAATGGGTGCATTTGTGAATATGAACTTAAGTTGTTCTTGACTAGACATCTTAACAAAACCTGGTTGTATAAGTTGGGCTCTATCAAATAATATGTTTCTTAAATCATCATAAAGATTACATTCAAGGATAACATGTGACTCATCTGTGTTACAGAATGTACATGTTCTGTATTCTATTGGTGAGTTTTCGTATCTGCCGTTTCAAGCCTTATAGGTGCTATGCCACATCTAAGCTTACTAAATGCAGCCCGATGCGATCTAGACATAATAATTTTACAATAGTTTTCAGTTAAAAATTGTTGTTTAAATGTACAGCTTATTCCTACCTCTCCCTGATGTACTATATGTTCTACTGATCGACTGGCGCCATTCCATATTATATTTACACATAAATACATTTTCAACCTTCGAAACAATAGTATGTTTAGGTATGACATTATCCAGACTACAATATTGATATAAATAAACTTCCATAAGTGTTTTTCGAACATTATAAAACCAATTGCTGCATTTCGTGTTTGCTAAGGAGTTTGCCCAGCCTGCCGTTCCTCGATTGATTCGGTCCAAATTCATATGAGATATACGAGACCAAAGACGGGCAATATATTTTAACTAGCGAATATATGGCGGTAACCAAGCCATTTTACCGGCAACGGCTGCGTTTGGAGTGTATTTGCCAACTCATAGAAAGAACCGCATGGCACGATATTTTGACCGCATTGATGCAAGAGTAATGTTTGTATCCCCAAATTGCTGCACCGTAATCAATAACGGGCCAAGCAATGGAGTCGTATAGTTTGATAAATACATTATATGGAATGCCATCAGCGGATTTACATTTAGCTATAAGAAGACCGAGCGCGCGACTAGCACTCTTGAGCAACCATTTTAGCAGTTATATTAAAATCTAGATGTTCATGCAACACAATACCAATATATAAATAGCTATCAACTATGTGTAGCTCGACAGCTCCATATGTAAACGAAATATTTGATACCGGAGTAGATTCCTGGCGAAAATGAACTATTTTACTTTTGTCACTATTAATACACATATCATTTAAATTGCACCAGTCTATCAAAGCACTTAATAATACTTGGAGGTCATTTGGGGTTTCAGCTAAAAGTACACTTTCATCTACATATAATAATAAACAAATGGTATCATCACCGTAGGTGACACCTACTCCAAGATATTTCAGATACAAAGCTAAGTCATTTATATATAGATTAAATATCAATGGAGAAAGAATACATCCCTGGCGTAAACCGCAACTAACATCAAACCAATCCGTGTTAAATTGAATTACCCTTACACAAGATGACACGGATGAGTAAAGTGATTTAATTACCACGAACAGTTTACCAGTAATGCCAGTATCAACAAGTCTTTTCCATAATTTATCCCGGTTAATCGTAGGCTTTACGAAAATCAATAAAAGCGGAAAATCTGGCAAGTTTACGTTTTTTCCTAGTTTCAATGATACTAGTCAATGAAGACACATGGTCTATGGTATTGCGTTTTTTGTGAAAACCATTTTGCTCATCCGAAATTTTCCCATTCGATTCTGCAATGTACTAAGACGTTCGTTCAAAATGCTACGGTATATTTTATACATTGAAGAAGCTAAAGCAATTCCCCTATAAGACAAGGGATCTCTGGGATCAGATTTAGACGATTTTGGAATTGGATTGATGATACATTTCCTCCATATAGATGGAATTGTACCGTTATTAAACATATGTTAAACAATGCATGCAAAAACAAGACAGAAGTATCATTTTTAGAGCCTCCGAAGGTAGGCCTATATCATCAACTCCATTAGCTTGACCACGCTTAGCTTTATCAATAGCTTTCCTAACCTCTAATACAGTGATTTCATCATTAAAAGGTAGCGGATTATTACCTTGGGCAAAATCTAACACATGCGTTTCTGTGTCATTAGTATATGTATTATTGAATAAGGAATTATAAAATCAGATTTCCATTTATTTAAGACAGTGTCTAAACTTGAAGAGGTTGAACCATCATTAAGAACAACTTCCATTGACATTCTATTACTCTTACTATAGCCTACACCAATCTTGCCAATGGATTTCCAAAATCTATCTTGATTAACATTACATTCATTTAACAAATTACTCTGAAGTGAATACCAATAATGACGCATTGTCCTTTGGACTTATCTGTCAACATACTTTCTTGCATAGACAAAATCAGATTTATATCGTATTTTATCGTTCCTATTAATACAGCTTAACCACATTT
Source organism: Archivesica marissinica (assembly GCA_014843695.1). Taxonomy (NCBI): domain Eukaryota; kingdom Metazoa; phylum Mollusca; class Bivalvia; order Venerida; family Vesicomyidae; genus Archivesica; species Archivesica marissinica. The sequence continues at coordinate 47,638,102 of CM026391.1, forward strand.
TCTCCGCATTACACACTTTTGACCACAATTCTGTTAATTGAGTATTCCACCATAGCTTTCCAGGTCGGTGCTTCTTATTGTGACCACCAGTAACAATCATTTTATAGGGTATGTCATTATACATACTGTTTTTAACAATATTGCACCAATCCTGATATACAGAATCAACATCATTCTGTGTACGTAGGCCTTGTTCTAATTTGTCAATAGCAATATTAACCTGTCTTAGAACCTCGTCACTACCCAAAAAGGAACCATTTATACAATTATCATCAAATTTATCCTATGAACAATGTAGGGGAGGGTGGGGCTACAAGTCACAGGGGTATGTTGTCACAAGCCTATATTTAGCACAATCAGTGGAAGGAAATACATGCTGACGTCATATAATGTGTGTACCCATTTATAGTTATGCTTGGAGGTCAGCCATATTGATTCCAGCAGCTAAACAAAACAATATTCAGAATCTGAATTTCACCTTCCTGTGAAGACGAATTGGACAAGGTAGGTATTTTGATATAACACCAGTATGTATAAGCATTAAGAGAATCTTTTGTTGCTATTAGTAGTGAAACATATTAGTAATAGATACATGAACTTACTGTTTTAAATTTTTGAAACACTTTGACCTGAATTTGGAAATATGAAGCCAACGTTGCCTTGGGGTATGTTGTCACAGTGTGTGACAATTTACCCCAATGATGGGGGGTAAACTGTCCCATTTAAAATTAACCATCTTATTGTTATAATATTGAATTTCTGTCATACATAAGTTATATAATTACTGTATTATTAATGCAACTTATGTATTTACTTCTTTGCAGATGCGTAACTACAAGCGCAAAACGGAACGTGGGCGGTATTCCAAAGATGCGATGGAGGCTGCTGCTGAAGCGGTTGTTGGGGGCATGAGCATCAGAAAATCAGCCATCAACAATGACGTCAACTACAAAACTTTGAGTCGATATATTCCAATCTACAAAGCTAATAACAACAGTCTGAAGGACGTTCACCTGGGTTATACCGCTTATCGCCAAGTGCTGACCAAAATTAGGGAGGATATTCTGGCAGAGTATGTGAAGAAGGCTGCAAAAATATTCCATGGGATTATACTTACTGATCTGCGGAGGCTGGCGTATCGGATGGCAGTGACAAACACAATCACTAACATACCACAGTCCTGGACTAAAGATCAGATGGCAGGGTCTGATTAGGCCAGTGGTTTCCTTAATATAAATAATACAATATCCCTGAGAACACCAGAAGCAACTTCAATCCAGAGAATGGCAAACTTCAACCAGCACAATGTCAAAGCATTCATGGACAATCTTGAAAATGTACTGAGAAGGAACCCTAGCTATGGACCAGATCAAATCTGGAACTTAGATGAAACAGGTGTTACCACTGTTCAGCGGCCATCCAAAATTCTTGCAGAAAAGGGCACTAAACAAGTTGGTTCAGTAGTGAGCCAAGAACGTGGTACGTTAGTAACATTATGTTGTGCTGTTAATGGTATTGGAAATTCAATACCACAATATTTTGTGTTCCCCAGAGTCAATGTTCAAGATAACTGGCTACTCACAGCGCCACCAGGAAGTGATGCAAGTGGCCATCCTAAAGCAACTGGTTGGATGACTGCAGATACCTTTGTGAAATACATGAAACACTTTGTGAAGTATGCAACACCATCAGAGGCCAAACCCATCCTCCTGCTGCTAGACAACCATGTATCTCACATATATCTCTAGAGTGCATAACATTTGCCAAAGAAAACAGCATCACTCTGCTTAGCTTCCCACACAAGTTGCAACCATTTGATAGGACCGTCTATGGACCTTGTAAAACCTTCTATAATCAGGCGGTAGACAATTGGATGCGCGAGAAAGAAAATGTAGGAAAATCGATGACTATACATATCATCCCCAAGCTGGTTTCCTATGCTTTTCCCAAGGCAATGACACCTGAAAACATAAGATCTGGATTCAGGGTAACTGGCATCTATCCGATTGATAGAAACATATTCACCCCAGACGAGTTCATGTCAACATATGCAACAGATCGGCCAATTCAAGAAGTGCAACAACCAGATTCCCCTCTTACTGATGATCATATCCCCATCACAAGTACAACTCTGCATGTGGAGACAATCATGCATTCAACCTCATCATCAGTCACACATAGTCCTACACACAGTGTGGTACAACCAGAAACCCTACGACCATTTGGGCATCTTGGAGCAAGGAAGGAGGGTTCTATTAAAAGAAAGAAGGGGATATCTGAGATATACACTGACACACCTGTTAAAAAGAACGAAGAAGAAAAGAACATTAAAACAATGGGGAAGAAACCAGCAACCAAACGAATGCTACAGTATCAAAAGAAAACTAAAAATACCCCAAATCCAGAATCATCAAGTGAAGATGAAGTATGTCTAGACGAAAAAGCCTTGTGTGATGATAGCAGCGATGAATACTCAGATGATGGAAGTCATGTACAGACATCAATCAGTCTTGACGACATTGGTATTGATGACCACATTCTTGTGAAATTTGAAAGTGAGCGAGCCACACAATATTACGTTGGGAGAGTTTTGGAAGTCACAGAAAAGGAGATAAGATCCACTTTTATGCGGAAAAAATGTCCTGATAAATTTGAAAATGTGCAGTTTTATTTTCCTGAAAACCCCGATACTTGCATTCATCCACTAGAGGATGTTGTCTTCAAGTTGCCAATTCCAGATTGTGGGAAAACGAAACGATCAGCAAAATGTTTTGCCTTTCACTCCTCTCGGTTGTCTGCTTACAATGTGCAGTAGCTTGTAGGTCTGCATAGAATAGCCAACATGACATACCACATACTTTGCATGGTGGAGGTTGTTAAATATTGGCTTAAATATACTTAGACTTAAGAATGTCTTATTATTTCCATTGAAATTAAAGTTTATTGTGGTGCAAATGGTATGTGACAATTTACCCCAAGGATTGTGACAACTAACCCCGAGGCGGGGGCAAAAAGTCTCACTTGATATTGAATACAATATGTTGTAATATTCTGATAAATAATGTAGTTATGTGTAATATGATCTGTTCAATTATTACTTGAAATATAAATGAAAAGTTTAGTTTTTAAACGTTTTTCATGTTAGTAAGTAGGAGCTGTAGTTGGTCCAATTAGTAAATGTTGTGACTTGTAGCCCCACCCTCCCCTACTTCAGGTTTGCTAGTATCAGTATTACTGTTATCAATATGTCAGGTAAGCAAAGAATGGTCCGGTATACTAGTTGATGCCAAGATACTCAAATTATCGGCGTTATTAATCAAATCAGATGTTAACGTCACTGCAAAATTGAATAAGTTGCTCACATTATCGTGAGTTGTGATACAGTAATCAACAACTGATGAACCTTTAATGTACACTGAGGTATAGTCGTTTTGCATACAATTTCTACCATTTAGCATACACATGTTTGAATTAATCAGAAACTCAATTAACAGTTCACCATATGCATTGGTAGTAAAATCTATAATATCACATGCAGGGATATCATCAACACCAACTATAAAATCCTGCATTTCACTGTTAAAATCCCCGGATATAATAATCATACCGTCATCTGGTTAACAGACTGTCATAGAAACAATTCACATCGAAATACCGAGACAAATTCTGTGGTGGGAGGTCACACACATGGAAGCAAAGTAAAATCTTCATACATATTAGTCATTTTTAACCATAGAATACCTTCACAGGAATCATTTAAAACAGTAATATCAAATAATTCACATACCTCCTGTTTTACTGAAAAACCTACACCACCAGAACCCGCTCTGTTCTGTTTAACCCAAACCAACGGTATCCATTAACCTCTAACAAACTATATTAAGAGATGAGTCTCTGTAATAGCTAAAATATCTAAATTGTGTGTTAAAATACAAGTGTCTTAAAATATAATTATTAGAGTTCTGATCCTGGTTCCATCCCCTGACATTCCAATACCCGGAACTAAGCTAAAAGTTACGTATATTCCCGTGTTGGCCTTCTCGTATACCACCACGATTTCTACCATGATCGTAACTTCCATGTCCGGATGAACGACCTGATTGTATATCACCTCCTCTACCATTGCCTCTACCATAACTGTTGCAATTGCCAGAGGAACGATTAGAAGTAGGGTATCTGATAGCATCCAAATTACGTGACTGGTCAGTGTTATTTGTACGCACCACGCGTAAACCTCATGGATAAGTCACTCTGTTTTAGGGCATTAAGAATGGTTCGGAAATTACTGGACAACACGCGATCTGCATGAGACTGGTCGTGGGGAATAAATACCTGCGAATACTGTCCACTTGATTTCAATTTCGGCTTGCTAGTTATCACTTTACGCTTATCTTAAATTTGGCAATCACTACACCAGACTTCGAGCCGTTGATAGATTGCTTTCGCTCGGCGTTAGCACATGTTACACCATTAACCTTCAATCCATCCTTGATCAGTTTATTCACCTTGTTACTCACATTTTCATTTTCAGTGACAGGTAGATCTCGTACTACCACGTTTAGAGTAATATCGTTCATTGGAACGGTACGCGCACTCGGAGCCGGTGCCAATGTTTCAATTGTCTTGTTGATGACATCAATTTCGTCGGACATTTCAGCCTTCATAGTATCTTTAAATGTCTCTAAGCGGTCATCCATATCTCTCCTAACACGACTCATTTCTGCACTAACTCGCTTATCCAATAGATGGGCAACTTTGTTCGATATCTTTTGCTCGAGGCCAGATTCAAGTGTATCAATCCGTTCGCTCAGAGAGGAAAACAACATATGCATATCAGCAGACAATTTCGCAATTAACTACTGAACTGAAACATTAGAGTCCACATGCACGTCTGCAAGGTTATGCCAATACTCGTATGTGCAGGAAGTAAAACAGGGGGATTCTTCTCAGTATATATAATGAACGTCGCTTTTTTTCTGTAACCCGGGGCTTCTTTGTGGAAGCGTCACAACAGGGATCACATGCATTCCGTTTGTGACTCTTGGCGATGATGGGTGATTCAACAGGTGTAATACGCTGAGTCGACATAATGGACTCTACATAGACCTCCGCATCACTAATTGCAAGTCATTGTTGTTCCTTCAATCTATTAGCCATATTGCACACTCAGAGCTAATGTGTCCTAAAGTACACTCGTGCTAGATCAAGCGTGACGAATCGCCAATCATAAATTCACTATACGCTGATCAACCAGGTAGACACACCGGTAATCGGTAGAGTACAATATGCGCGTCTATGTATACTAACACAGGTAAACGAACAGTGCAAAACCGAGTGTTTAAAAACTTTAAATTCACAAAATTTAAACATATTCACCTCAAACTCATCCAAACGAATGTCACAACATTTGCAAACAAGTCCATATAAAAATAAACAATCGCACAGAAGCCGTTTAAATATCACAAAATGCCACACTGATTTTAAAAACAAACCGTCATGTATTGACAGGGAGTGGTTAATCAATAGGTTCAATTAGTTCCACTTATCGGTTTGACTTATTTTCAACTACACATTTTGAAACATTTATAATTGCAAAATCCCCTAAAGAAGAACCTCATCCAAATAAAAAAAAGTTACTCGATGTTCCTACACGTCAATTATTTGGACCATATCGGCATATTTATGCTGTAGTTTGCTATGATGTATTATATTGTATATGCACTTTAATATTGGCAATAAAATATGTTTAAACTATATCGGGTGTCATGGTTCGATTGATACAGACACCGTATCTAATTGATCAACATACTCCCTAAAACTGTGATTTCACTGAACACAATTTGGAAAACAATTCCAAAAATATAATTTCCCAGGAGAATGATACATTGTGAAAATATATGCAACAGAAACATATTTGCACGAAATGTTATTATTGTCATATATAAATAGTAATGTATTATATAAATACATTAATCTATTTAATATACGACACCATTGATTTTCCATGTACTATATATGTTTGTCTTATGCATATCGTCTACTATCATTTTCGCTCCTAAAAATATCAATTCTATTTTTGCGCGGGAAAGACTAATTAGCGGGACTGATTGCACATGTGGCCAGTTGTGTACTTTTAAAAGGCCGAATCTTTTGATGCGCGGAAAATCTTATTAATAGTAGGTAACGTAACAGATATTACGGCGTCTATAAGTATTCTCGACCATCGTTGATCTGTATATAAGAAACGAACTTTACTAATTAAATCAGACACACTTAGGTGACATCCCGGATACGGATAGTTGCGTGATCTCAAAATTAAGATATAGAATACTGTTACTATGATAGATTATTATAGACATTAAGAGAAAATTAACTTATGAAAGTTAAATTGCGTATTTAAAAATAAATACGAGTTATAACATTATTCAGCCGAGATAAGGAACATATTTAGTTCCGGTGAATATAATCTACTATTGTGTGACGAAAGTTACTGAAGCGGAAACATTGAAACGATTGTAAGAAGAGAGGAGTTACGGAGTAAAGAGATTAACTGAGAGCTGATTGGGACAATTAACAATAAATGACTTATTTCTGACTTATTTAAAATAATAATTAAATTAAGCAGAACTATATGCATGAGATATGCACCAGAAAATAAGAAATACGGAAGAACGATATTATATATAGAAGAAAGACAAACCACTGTGTTGTGTTATAATTGTGAGACAAAAAATACCATATACCCTTAGATACTCCAGTGGATCTATGATAGGTTAGACCCTGGCAGGAGCTCTACTGAGATAGTGAGAGATAAATTGAAGTGTGGGTATAGTACGGAGGCAGAACCCCAAAATGATAAAAATCAAATCATTTTGTGGAAGAGAGATACATCGATACCATATAGCTTGTATATAGGGTGGTACACCTGTCCAGGGTGGCTTCTTAGCACATATGGCTGCTTAATATAGGACAAATGTATAATATTTAAAACAATACATTTTGGAATCTGGAAACTGGCTGCTTAATACAGGTTGGCTGCCTAATATAGGTGACCACTAACACAGATTTAACTGTACTTAACTTTCGACCATTAAAACAACGAAACCGTATATTATGTGCTCAAACTATTTCTATTTGTCAATTGTTTTAACATATAATTTATACTGCAGCAAAGTGACACAATTTGCTATCACATATAGAAAACATTGATGTTTTGATGTTTTGATGTTTAACAGTAGTACTTGTATTATTTATGATATTGTATAGAAAGAGTTGCTATGGTAACTTCCACTTACAATGTCCTATTCCTTACCCACATGTATATCAAATTATGAAGCTGTGAAGAATTAACGTTACAATTCTACGCATTTCTCCTCATTAAATAGCTATCGAAAAAACGTGCTTTACGAATGTGAAGAGACATACAGTCAAACATGTGTTAGTGGATACCTCTATTAAGCAGCCAACCTGTATTTAGCAGCCAGTTTCCAGATTCACAATATGTTGTTTTACTATACATTTGCCATCTATTAAGCAGCCACCTGTGCTAAGCAGCCACTTTCTGTGATTCCCTTAGCTGGCTGCTTAAGGCATGTTTGACCCTATTGCAAAATAACAAGACAGTAAGATTATATGAGCACAAAACAGGCCACACATCATTATTTATCTAATACTTACATGCACAGTATCAGCAGGGTCGTGTTTGGGCGTAAGCACGTGGACAATTAAAGAATTAAAACTGTGAACATGCAATAAAAATAGGCATATTGTATTTCGATCTCAAAATCAACTTTAAAAACCAGTTTCAGTTTTGGATTTTCCAAATGTTATCTGGAACAATAATATTAACACATTAAACAGCCACTTAGCATGTGTGCCTATTATGCGCTCACGTGATTTCCCTTTTCCTTTTTGTTATGACGTTTTGTCAAGTAACTCCCCTTTTTTAGTGGTTAATGTAAATATGGCATCCTCAAGTACCGTGTTTGATCCCCGATACAAAGAAGTTTTTCATTGATACCGTTTCTAATAACTGTGACAACGTCATGATGAGCCTGTTTACCTGCAAATGGGACACCGTCACAAGTTGAATTTCCAAGCAGAAAATTGTCATCTGTTGATAAGATTATCCGTTAGGAAAATATTAAATTGATGACGTATACAACAGGCATTCGGCGTTTCAATAGTGTAGATTAATAACCGAAAACATGATGTTACCCGACTCGTAAATGCACTGGGCGATCTGAGTGTGAATTACGATGATACCAAGGTTGGGCCATTCAAGCTTACATTTACCCAATTTGGGTTCATAATAGGTCTGGTGGCTGTTGAATCTGCATTAGCCCTTTTGGTCCCACTATCAATGATCTTAAAGAAGCCAACTCGGTCTCCTGTCTGGTGGCGGAATAGAGACATGCTCCAGACATCTGGGATGCACTATACCAGAGGGCTGTCACTATGGCAGAAGCGATGAACGTGGACCCCTCACGACCACGGGCACCTGATGCAAGAAGACAACAACATCGTCAGAATGATCTGGCTGATACAATTGCTATCAAGCTCAAATTGATAGCCTGTTCATTCCTATTAGATGTACATTTTGTATATACAATAAAGGAGTCAATTTATTTATTGAGACTTCAATTTCATAACTAATAAGTAACCGTTTTCAACCTTACTAAATTTCGAAGAATTTATAAATTTAGAATTTTTGTTCGTTAAATCAAATACTTCATATCTTTACACAGATAATTACTGCCATTCACACTAGATGGTTATTATGCAACATCTATATTACTCGTCTGTGCAATATGATGACAGGAGATTAGTGTCAAGAAGTATAAACATTAATTGTTTGTTCTGTTGCATATTTGGATACATAATAAACGTGCCTGCCAGTCGCCTGCCACAGGGATGTACGCCACGGGCATTCTGGGTCCATGAAGATTCTAAATTCACCCATTGGCTGCCCAACCGGATAGGTGGGTGTTTCAAAATTCACCCATTGGCTGCCCAATCTGGATAGGTGTGCGTTCAAATCCAGCACTAGCTGATATACCCCCGATATTCTGGATGCACTGTAGTCCAGTGGTTAACACGCTGGACTGGTAATCCAGGGATCGCAGGTTCGATCCCCCGTCTGACCCTATATGTTATGTTATATGTTATATTTCGGGTTTTACGCCTGCATCAGCACCATTTTGGGCTATATCGCCGGCGGGCAGTTTACTTAACAACACCTTTCCTGGGCAGGCTCCAGCGGTTAACCAGTACTTGGGAGCACCAACCTCCGTAAGAAACTGCCAACTTTTTCATATAAATGAGACACGGCCTGAGCGGGGCTCGAACCCGTGACCATCAGTGATGATAGGTTACAGTGGTATACAAGTCAGCGACCTTAACCACTCGACCACGGAGGCGGACTCCGTCTGACCCTAATAAAATTAATAGTCTTTCAGATGGGACGTTAAACCGAGGTCTCGTGTCGGTGCTTTACACCGTGCACGTAAAAGAACCAGAGGAGATTCTGGAATGGGTCTCTGTCTGTATCATGCACTATCCTCCAAAATCTAAAATAACTAATCTCTTCAGGAGGCGTCGCTCATATGGGCAAACCGGTAGCGACGATAAATAAACGTAAAAAAAAAAAAAAGCATTACGCTAATCCAGAATCTGAAACAGGTTAAATAAATAAGAATTAAACTTTTCGTAAAATTTAAATTTTTTAATTATAGCCCGACAACGACAAAAATAACCCGGGTCGACAATATACCACTGACAATTACAATTGTAAAATGTTATACACGTCTACAGTCAACCCCGTTTTATTGGTGACCTCCATATATTATATAGTATGTATTGAGCAGCCAGTTTCTAGAATCACATTATGTTGTTTTATTATACATTTGCCCCTCTATTAAGCAGCCACCTGTTCTAAGCAGCCACTTTCTGTGATTCCCTTGGCGGACTTCTCGAGATAGATTTTACAGTATATATATACATGTACATGAATATGTGTGAGCTCATGAGCATATTGCCTTCTGCCCGATTAAAATAAATCTCCCATGTTCTGTCCTACATCCCATCCCATCCATCTATATAAATAATAAAGACCGGACTCGCCCAATGTGTTGCGTCGGTGACGAGTATGAACATAAACATATTACTTTGTGGATATAATGTTAATTAGACAGGTCAGTGTTCCAGTGGTTAACACCTTTGCCTGCGAATCGCAGGTTCGATCCCACGTCTGATCCTCAATAACAATATTAAAATAGTGTTCAGATAGGTCTACAAACCGAGGACTCGTGTATTGGTGCTATACACCGGGCATTTGCAAACAACTAGGGATGCTTCTGGAAATGAGACGTCATCTTTTGTATCTTGCACTATCCTCCAACACAATAAAATGACTAATAAACTTCTGGATGTGTCGCCCAGATTTACCACGGGGGCGAAGATACACGTGCCATTAAAAGAAAACAAATCAATAAATAAGCTTAGTATATTAACTATGAGTGAGGTTGGGTCACTTTTCCATGCCATAGAATAATGACCCCCTTATGTTTACACAGTACTAGTGGGGGGGGGGGGGCACCAAAATACTTTCCGCACATTAAAATAAATCACGGGCAGATATTAAGTCAATTTTCAGCTATCAGGTATATTAAGCTTAATAAATTGCTATAACTTCGCTAATTCATTATTTTTATTGTTTTGTATGCAGAACGCAAGTGTCTTTCGGTATACGGTAGAGTAGGATTAGTCTACCTTGAAAAAGAAATCACCGAAATATTCTCAGAACGTTAAAATAAAAATCACTATACAGGGCAGATATTAAGTCAACAGGCCTACACAAGTATATGGTATATAAATCTTAACAAATAGCTATAACCATGCTAATTTATTATTTTTATTGTTTTGTATGCAGAACTTGCGTGTCTTTCGGTATAGGACTGACGGCGATATTGTGTATATACAGAAATGCAGAACTTAAATGTATTTCGGTATTCGGTAGAGTAGGATTAGTCTCCCATTGAAAATGAAATCTCAGAAATACTCTCAGAACATTAAAATGAATCACTATAAATAGTGAAGCAGATAACAGAGTGTGCGTGTGTGTGTGTGTGCTTGCTTGCTTGTTTGTGTGTATGTGTCTGTATGTGTGTCTGTGCGTGTATGTATGTGTATGTATGTGTGTGTATGTGTCTGTCTGTGTCTGTCTGTCTGTGTCTGTCTGTCTGTGTGTGTGTCTGTCTGTGTGTGTCTGTCTGTGTGTCTGTCTATGTGTCTGTCTATGTGTCTGTCTATGTGTCTGTGTGTGTGTCTGTCTGTGTGTGTGTGTCTGTCTGTGTGTGTGTCTGTGTGTGTGTGTCTGTCTGTGTGTGTGTATGTCTGTTTGTGTGTGTGTGTGTCTGTGTGTGTGTCTGTGTGTGTGTGTCTGTCTGTGTGTGTGTGTGTCTGTGTGTCTGTGTGTGTGTCTGTGGTGTCTGTGTGTGTGTCTGTCTGTGTATGTGTCTGTGTGTGTATGTCTGTGTGTGTGTGTATGTCTGTGTGTGGTGTCTGTCTGTCTGTTGGTGTGTCTGTCTGTATGTGTGTATGTCTGTGTGTCTGTCTGTGTGTGTATGTCTGTATGTGTGTGTCTCTGTGTGTGTGTGTGTGTGTGTGTGTGTGTGTGTGTGTGTGTGTGTGTGTGTGTGTGTGTGTGTGTGTGTGTGTGTGTGTGTGTGTGTGTGTGGTGTGTGGTGTGTGTGGTGTGTGTGGTGTGTGTGGTGTGTGTGTGGTCTGTGTGTCTGTGTGTCTGTGTGTCTGTCTGTCTGTCTGTCTGTCTGTGTGTGTCTGTCTGTGTATATGTGTGTCACTGTCTGTGTCTGTATGTATGTGTGTGTCTGTGTGTCTGTCTCTGTGTCTGTTTGCGTGTGTGTCTGTTTGCGTGTGTGTCTGTTTTCGTGTGTGTCTGTGTGTCTGTTTGCGTGTGTGTGTGTGTGCGTGTGCGCGCGGTGTGGGTGTGAAACTCTGTAATCCATGATCGTCCTATTGCATCCACTGAAAAGAAATTTTAAAAAATACATTTTGTCGGGTAGTTTTGGTCATAATCTCGACATAGGGTTTAACACACCCGCAAGAATTGAAAGGTTGTCCGATTAGCGCAGTGGTTAGCGCACTCACTTCTCACCAATGCAACACGGGTTAGATCCTCGGACCGGGAAGTATGTGAGATGGTACGGTGGTCGCCAGATCGGACAGGTGGGTTTTCTCTGGGTACTATCATCAAACATAAGAAACAATTAGATACAAGACAACACATACTACAAAATTCATGTATTTATTTCTCTCGTTCCATTCTTATAATGTGCAAAAAATAATCTAAGGATACATGCGCTATCTCTGAGAAAATAAATTATTTCATAATTATTGTAGAATGTGTCAAAATTACTGTTGTTTAACATGGTTGAAATATATAATGATACACAGGGAATAGCGGGGGGGGGGGGGGGGGGGTATCCTTCACAAAACTGCCAAGGGAAGTGGTGAACTGACCTATGATAACCCTGACTGTAACTTTAGGCAGATCTGGCAAAATCATGGTTCTACTTTATACAGATCTGACATAATCTTGGAAAAACATCACTTTAATTATACTGCTATTGTCGGGATGGCATTGTACTTAGGACTTGGGATAAATAGCATAAAATAATAATTGTGGACTGACGTCGCATACAAAAATAACATAACATAATGTTTATTGGCATTAAATAGCATAAGCACATTTATAGCCACAAATGATGATGTTTGACAAATAGTGAAATATATGATACAGTTTTCTGAGAAGTTTGAATATATCAGTTAACAATTAGTAGATGAAAAAGTCCAATCAGTGACACATGAAATATAATTACAGCATTTGTTCGTGTATTTATGTATTACCTAGATGTTTTCTTAATCGAAAAAGATATATTTCGCGAGATTGTTAATATTCTTTATGGATTTATTTGACATTAGGGTTTCGAATTGGCAATCTACAATAATATGGTTTCATAAAATCTTTACGTAATTGTCTCTATTTCGGACATACATGTAAAAAGTGATATTCGTTTTCAATGACATTCATCGAACAGTTGACGTATTTTCGATCATTCCTTGGAATAGTTGTGTTTCTATCATAAGATCATGCGACGAGAGCCGAAATTTCGATAATGCTGTTCTATATTTATTTTTATGGATACAAGACATATACTTATACTTTTTCTAATCTGAATTCGTGTTTATAAATATTGTACGATGATAGTCTACTAGTATTATTAATATTCGCATACCAGCTTTGTTTGTATATATCCTGCATACATTGTTTAATGCTGTCTAAGTTTATGTTGCTAGTTAATTGGTTGTACCATAAATGCCCCATTCCTATTTCATCCAGTATGTGTTTTATTTGGTATGCCCACAAACAAACATCACAAGTCTCAATAAGAATTGATCAAAGTCTTCCCAACATTAGACTGAAATAATGAAGAAAAAACATACCCCTGCTCTAGAGTGTATGCTGGCAAACATATCCCATCTACAGTTACCATTAGTTAAGAACCCCTCCCTCCACGCTTCCATTTCAAAAAATTCTAAATACAATATTCTAAAAATACACAAAACATTTTGTGACTATAATAAAATACTTGGATATAATAAGCATGAGAATCAATGAAGGATGTAGTATTTGAGATCAGCTAAGCACCATAATACGGTTACAAGCACTGTAATACAACGGGGCGTGTACATCGGCATATATTACACATGTGCATACAATAGGGCGTGCATGGGAACATATATCACACATGTGCATACAATAGGGCGTGCATGGGAACATATATCACACATGTCCATACAATAGGGCGTGCATGGGAACATATATCACACATGTGCATACAATAGGGCGTGCATGGGAACATATATCACACATGTCCATACAAAGAGGTATGTATCAGGACATATCACACATGTCATTACAGCGGAGGAAAGGTAGAGACATGTCAGGCTGTATAGGAGGTAACATTAACCAGGGAGAGGAAAGGTAGAGACATGTCAGGCTGTATAGGAGGTAACATTAACCAGAGAGAGGAAAGGTACAGACATGTCAGGCTGTATAGGAGGTAACATTAACCAAGGTGAGGAAAGGTAGAGACATGTCAGGCTGTATAGGAGGTAACATTAACCAGGGAGAGGAAAGGTAGAGACATGTCAGGCTGTATAGGAGGTAACATTAACCAGGGAGAGGAAAGGTACAGACATGTCAGGCTGTATAGGAGGTAACCAGGGAGAGGAAAGGTACAGACATGTCAGGCTGTATAGGAGGTAACATTAACCAGGGAGAGGAAAGGTAGAGACATGTCAGGCTGTATAGGAGGTAACATTAACCAGGGAGAGGAAAGGTAGAGACATGTCAGGCTGTATAGGAGGTAACATTAACCAGGGAGAGGAAAGGTAGAGACATGTCAGGCTGTATAGGAGGTAACATTAACCAGGGAGAGGAAAGGTAGAGACATGTCAGGCTGTATAGGAGGTAACATTAACCAGGGAGAGGAAAGGTACAGACATGTCAGGCTGTATAGGAGGTAACATTAACCAGTAACCAAGAGAGGAAAGGTACAGACATGTCAGGCTGTATAGGAGGTAACCAGGGAGAGGAAAGGTACAGACATGTCAGGCTGTATAGGAGGTAACCAGGGAGAGGAAAGGTACAGACATGTCAGGCTGTATAGGAGGTAACATTAACCAGGGAGAGGAAAGGTACAGACATGTCAGGCTGTATAGGAGGTAACATTAACCAGGGAGAGGAAAGGTAGTGACAGAAATAGATGAAGTAAGTGATAGAACACGACACAGTACAAGCAAAACATATTAATAAATGAAAACATATATTGCTATACACACAACTCTCAACAGTAAATACACAAAAACCATTACAGGGTAAGGCACAGCTTCCTATAATATATAGCTATTATACCAGAGCTATCGCCAAAACCCTTCACAACTCTCCAAGAATGTTGGACTTCTAATGGCAATTTAAAATATGACAAATTGTCTGAATCTTGGAGGTGGCCGTATTAAAGTTTGAATCACATTTCATTAGAAAAGAAAGTATCATTTAAATTCCGTCATTTTCTTTTGATGTTGCCTAGGAATTAAAATTAAACAAATTTGACTAAATCTTCAAAACGACAATAAATTTCTATGTGTTTTATTATCCAATTTTAATAATTATTTCAACACTGTGAATGGTTTTACTTATCTAAAGGGTGTACCAATTCTTAAGATTGCCTTTCCCGTTCATGTAGCTACATTTTCTTCTCACTACACTAAAAATATATATGTCTTCTGTTCTCCTATGTTTTCACATCGGCAATAATATTTCAATGTTCATCTTACATAAATAAGTCAGTTATAACACTCATTTGCCGATACATACACTGAATAGAAATTCCCTGTATTACACTAGACTTGTTTCAGCCTGTATCCGACTGGTTCCTGACATATGTTACACCAGTCTATATATATCTGGTTTCCTGTCTGTATCTGACTGGTTCCTTAATATCAGTCTATATCTGTCTGGTTTCCTGTCTGTATCTGACTGGTTCCTTACACTTCATACCAGTATACATATGGCTGGTTTCCTGACACTAATATTTGAATATGCTGTCCTTATACTTCATACACCAGTCTGTAAACAATTCCGTGTACCTAGGGGTTTGCGGACAGGGAGCTGGGTCTGCAATGAGAAAATAAAGGTTTATGCATATGTTCTACTCTCAAAAGAGTTTCTGTGTACATTTACCAGTAATTCAGTTATTAGAAATAACACCAAGAGACGTATATGTATTTAAAAGAATGACTAAGCAATGCTTTTGTGCATGATAAAAACCATGCCATACTAAGATGTGCTGTTCATTTATAAATGCACACTTTATTTTTAAAATTTACTGCAGATTTACTAAGATTTGAGTTTGGGAGTATTTGTTCTCACGATCTGGAACAGTAAGTAAAATCCAGTGCAAGACAATCACACAACTGTCTAAGGCATTTAGAGTGAAACAGTGTGAAAGAATTCCAAAACAAAGGTTATTAGTTTAGATAAAAAAAACAGTGAACAGGTTAGTGAACTTTTGAATACATATAAAAAAACTTGAAAGAAATACTGTGTTATTAACCTGTTAACCTGAGAGTGGGTTTATGCAATATTAAACAATAAAATTCAATAACATCCAATAGCATCATACTTCAACAAGGACACACAGTGACACATGCTGAGCAGCATGTTAACATGAAGTACAACAAGTACACACAGTGACATATGCTGAGCAGCGTGTTAACATGAAGTAAAATATTAGACATTTACTAAAAATTCTACTTTCTGCATTGAAATTTAAACCAATAATTTATTAAATAATAAATAAAATTTTATATAAGTTGTGATAGCGTTGGGTGCAAAGTCTGGGCCTTTCTCACCACAGCTGTAGCCATTACGATTGTGCCCATAGATGAGGTACTTAAGTTCCACATTGCCTTTTCTCCCCCTCACGGCGATGGATTCTATCAGGAATGAGGTCCTGAGAGCGATTAATCTAACGTTGTAAATCATATGCTGTTCCCGTTATTAAGAAATTAATTTCTTAGCGAATTTTGTTAACCTTTGCTTCTTCCCTTTCAGACACACAAATATTTTAGTTACCATTAATCAATAGGAACCAGCATTAGTTCAAGAAGTATGATGCAATGGCTACATACTATTTTTAGTTCAAGAGGTATGATGCAATGGCTACATACTATTTTTAGTTCAAGAGGTATGATGCAATGGCTACATACTATTTTTAGTTCAAGAGGTATGATGCAATGGCTACATACTATTTTTAGTTCAACAGGTATGATGCAATGGCTACATACTATTTTTAGTTCAAGAGGTATGATGCAATGGCTACATACTATTTTTAGTTCAGAGGTATGATGCAATGGCTACATACTATTTTTAGTTCAAGAGGTATGATGCAATGGCTACATACTATTTTTAGTTCAAGAGGTATGATGCAATGGCTACATACTATTTTTAGTTCAAGAGGTATGATGCAATGGCTACATACAGTATTTAGTTCAAGAAGTAATTTGAAATGGTGAGGTTATGCTAAACTGCTAAAACGTTGCGGCGTTTTACACGACAGTTAACTTAGTGTCGGGTTAACAACAACATGTGACGATCTTTCCCATCAGATACATTACACCCTGCATCTTATTGCAAGTATAACTAATGTGAACAGTGATGACATGTAGAACTGTTTGTGTATAATACAGTGAGCACATGCTTAACTCAACTAGAGGGATAACTGGAAGGAGATAAACATACCATTTACTTGTATTGTGTCTCCTGTGAGTCTACAGGGAGAACAAGTAAGACAGGAGTGGGGCAGAATCATATACACTGATCAATGGCAGAATCATATACACTGATCAATGGCAGGATCATATACACTGATCAATGGCAGGATCATATACACTGATCAATGGTAGAATCATATACACTGATCAATGGCAGGATCATATACACTGATCAATGGTAGACTCATATACACTGATCAATGGCAGGATCATATACACTGATCAATGGCAGGATCATATACACTGATCAATGGTAGACTCATATACATTGATCAATGGCAGGATCATATACACTGATCAATGGCAGGATCATATACACTGATCAATTGTAGACTCATATACATTGATCAATGGCAGGATCATATACACTGATCAATGGCAGGATCATATACACTGATCAATGGCAGGATCATATACACTGATCAATGGCAGGATCATATACACTGATCAATGGCAGGATCATATACACTGATCAATGGCAGGATCATATACACTGATCAATGGCAGGATCATATACACTGATCAATGGCAGGATCATATACACTGATCAATGGCAGGATCATATACACTGATCAATGGTAGACTCATATACATTGATCAATGGCAGGATCATATACACTGATCAATGGTAGACTCATATACATTGATCAATGGCAGGATCATATACACTGATCAATGGTAGACTCATATACATTGATCAATGGCAGGATCATATACATTGATCAATGGCAGGATCATATACACTGATCAATGGCAGGATCATATACACTGATCAATGGTAGACTCATATACATTGATCAATGGCAGGATCATATACACTGATCAATGGCAGGATCATATACACTGATCAATGGCAGGATCATATACACTGATCAATGGCAGGATCATATACACTGATCAATGGCAGGATCATATACACTGATCAATGGCAGGATCATATACATTGATCAATTGGAGAATCATATACACTGATCAATTGGAGAATCATATACACTGATCAATGGCAGGATCATATACATTGATCAATTGGAGAATCATATACACTGATCAATTGGAGAATCATATACACTGATCAATTGGAGAATCATATACACTGATCAATTGGAGAATCATATACACTGATCAATTGGAGAATCATATACACTGATCAATTGGAGAATCATATACACTGATCACTTGGAGAATCATATACACTGATCAATGGCAGGATCATATACACTGATCAATGGCAGGATCATATACACTGATCAATGGTAGAATCATGCAGACTAACACGTAACATGTACAAATATCTAATTCAACTGCATAACTAATATGTACAATGTACATGTATATACATTTGCATTTATGAATTCAGTGATCAAAACATATTGTCATCATCATTATCATCATCATCAATTTGATGCTGTCGGTTTCTCTGTGATTTCCTTATACTTGGATTTCTAATTCTCGTTATTAAGCTACGGAGTATCTTCTTTGGTGTATTACCCGCCTGCTGCTTCCTCTGTCCATCAATAGCAAAGTCTGAATCATCATGTTGCTGAAATGCTGAGCCCGGTTCCATTAGAGGCATATGGTGGATTCTCACTGGTGTTATTGGAGGAAGTCGGGCTTTTTTGGGCGTTCCTCTGTATTCCGAGACAGATGAGGAAGTGTGGTGCTTCACTGAGGTTACATTTCTCTTAGGAAGCCGTGGAGTGTTTGTCCTCAATTTGGGACGAATGAGTTGCCGGGAATAGTCGGGTGAGTGATGAAGATGGCTGATGTTATCATCTACGCGCGCTGAGTAGTTAGATATACTTGATGCATTCAATGGGTTTGTCGGAGCAGTGTGATTGGTTAACGAGATATTGAAATGCTGGTTACGTTTTGGTCTGGATGCAACGGGACATCTTGTTTCCAGTTGCAGTATAGGATCTGGTGTGAATGCCATGGGACCTCTTGTTTCAAGTTGCAAAGCTGGTGAACACATAGGATCTGGTGTGAATGCCATGGGACCTCTTGTTTCAAGTTGCAGAGCTTGTGGACCCATAGGATCTGGTGCGAATGCCATTGGACCTCTTGTTTCAAATTGCAGAGCTTGTGGACCCATAGGATCTGGTGTGAATGCCATGGGACCTCTTGTCTGAAGTGGTAGAGTTTGTGGACGTGATCGATTGAAGCTTGAGACTACTTCTTGAATCTCATCATAAATGTGCTCCTCTCTCGCAATGGACAACCTTGGTGGAGAACATCTCCCTATCTCGGGTATACCTGATCTTACTAAGTTGGATATTTCCAGGTTGCTAGAATATGTCTGGGTTGCCATTGAACTCGCAGACCGTGGACATGACTTGGTCACCATTGATGGTGTGCCTGTTGCCGGAGAGTATCTTGTGCATGGTATGGCATCTATTGAAACGGCGGCCATTGGTGCGTACCTGGGACATAGTTTGTTATTCGTTGGAGAGAGTATGGTAAATGGCTGCATGTCTCCTAAAATAGCTGTTGCTGGTGAAAATCTCGGACATGGCTGGACAGGATTTACCAAGGGTGTACCAGTATACACGAGTGTACGCCTCGTATGGCTGGGAGCAAATGGAATTTTTGGAGGTATTCGTTGTGATTTTTGTGTACCCCTCTGTTGTGAAAGATCTGTTTCAGATTTTGCTTTAGGTACAGGGAGATTACAAGCTATGTTTAAACTGCTCATTCTGGTCATACTTCTAGCCTTAGTCTGTATACTCCTAGGTGCATTCTCTTCTTCACACATACTTCTAGCCTTAGTCTGTATACTCCTAGGTGCATTCTCTTCTTCACACATACTTCTAGCCTTAGTCTGTATACTCCTAGGTGCATTCTCTTCTTCACACAAATTTACACAATTATTTATTTCGTCATCAATATTACGCACATATGATGAACATGCATCTGTTCCATGTCCAACAGCATTATTTCTGTGCTGAGTTCTTGAATATTCAGTATTAGCAACTTCAAAGGCACTGCGTAGATTGCAACATGGTGTATTCTGTGAAGTGAATGTGCTCGGAGTAGAACGTTTCTCAAACTTGGATATAAGATTACTGACCTGCGACACGGATGGAGGCTGCTTCTGGATGAAAGCCTGCTGACGTGTGAGACGATTGGAGCGGCCCATGGAAAGTGGACTGAATCCAACATTAAAGGCAACACTGTCACGTTTTGTTGACTGAAAAAATTGGCAAATAGAAATAAAATTATAATTGAACGTCATTGACAGATTTTTAATCCGGAAGACAATTCTAAAAGCTGCTAAAATAAATTTGGTCCAAATTATTTCTAACAATATCAACAATCATTCATGAATAAAACCTTGTCAACATGCTTGATCCCCAGTTCCCTATCGTCCCCAGTTCCCTATCGTCCCCAGTTCCCTATCAAGTACTTACAATGTGGATACAGGATTTCCAATGGAGAAAATAAAATTATTTATTTTCGCCAATTTCTTTTTTCTCTCTCGCCAATTACAGAAATGGCGACAACCAGCAGGAGCCCTGGACCACACACATAACCATAACTGCATAACATTGCCGAGGGCTAACTGGTCATTTCTAACATACATGATATTCATTTAGCTGAATGCGCCATATCTACTGGAGATGACGGAAAATATAAGTCGGCACTGGTGCAAACTCTGTTACATGAACCGACACAAGACCTCGGTTTAAAGACTCATCCAAGAAGACTATGATATGAATCATTTTAGTATGGTATAGTGGGGAATTGAACCTGCAATCCCTGCATTAAAGTCAAGCATGTTAACCACTGATCCGCCACAAGGGGAAACTGTGTCGAAAGGTTGTGGGGGTAGTTGTAACTGATATTGACAATAACCATTTGGTTTTGAAAACTTAAGTAGCCTCGCTTAAGTTGATTAATATTATTGCAACCACGCCAGATTCTGCACATGGTGGAATGTTGCCATCTGCATATTTCCTCAGTATAGTAAATATTTATGCTAAATCCCTCAAGCAATTTAAAAGATATGAACATATAGTACAGGACATTTGACCTCCAAACGTGACCATGACCCAACAAGGCAGAAATATGCACTCGGCACATTGTGTCGATATGATGAATCTATAGTCTACACCAGTTTATATCAACATTTGCTAAGTGGCTGGAATGATATGGAGTAGACTGACAATCGTGCATGTGCACTTCTTTTCATTAAGGCAAACATTTGTGTATTTATTTCAGAGTTCTTCAGTGTAAGGGAATTCTGTATATATACTGAGTCAAAAAAGAAACGATACCTGGTCTATATGTGTCTATAATTTCAACATTTATTAAGAAAATTCTTTGAAAATTCATAAGATGATAGTCCAACATGTTTGAAAGAGGAGCACATAAAGCATAATGAGCCTCCGAAACTGTCTGCTGCGTGATGACGTAATTCATCGGACAGGGGTCTAATGGAGTTTTCACACAGACGTCAATACCGAGTATGGGCACCATTTGCGTCTCTCACTGCAATGCACCGCCGTCGCATCGAACGGAAGAGTGTCTGAATCTCTTGCTGGTCAATATTTGTCCACTCCTGACGCAAAACATCCCTCAGTTGGTTTAACGTTACCGGCTGACGTCGTCTGACGCGGCAGTCTAACGTATCCCACAAATGTTCTATGGGTGACAAGTCTGGTGACAAAGCAGGCCACGGCAGGGTTTCAATATTGTTCTGCTCCAATAATGTGGTGGAAATCCGAGCAGTATGACACCTGGCTTTGTCCTGTTGGAACAGTGTGACGTTTCTGTTGGCGTTAAAGAACGGCACAACAACTGGCGCAAGGATCTCATTACAGTACCGCTGGGCGTTTAGGTTCCCGTCCACCACTAACAGTTCAGTGCGACTGCCGAAGGTGATACCGCCCCACGCCATAACGCTTCCACCCCCGAACAGATCGACCTGACGTACACATGCGTCGGCGTAACGTTCACCGCGTCTGCGATATACCCGCTCTCTGCCATCCGCTCGACGCAAACAGAACCGCGATTCATCGCTAAACATCACCGAATTCCACTGTAACCGAGTCCAGCGAGCACGTTCCGTCGTGTCAGGATGGGTCCAACGTATGGCCGATAGGCACGAATGCCACGTTCACCGAGCCGGTTCCTGACTGTTTGTGCACTGATGCGATTGTTGGTCATCCCAGGAGTAACGGCAGCTGTGTGCGTAGCAGGTAGGAACCGGTCACGTAAATGTGACGTTCGAATGCGACGGTCCTGTTCACGCGTCGTCACACGTGGTCGACCAGATCTTGGACGGTCGTCCACCGATCCATGTGTTCGATAACGTCGAAGTAGACGTGTTATCGTGATCTGCGTAACCCCCGAGTCGATTTGCGACGTCACGCCCACGTAAACCGCCGTCAATCATGCCAATGGCACGCATTCTCTGATTGCGGTTTAGCCTAGGCATTTTGTTAGAGATAACAATGGGTATGTAAGGTGTTTTTCCTCGATGATAATGCAATACCAGTACAATAAACCGGTTTTCCGATTTGTACATGTGCAGGAAGTTGTCTTTGTTGACGAGCACGTGCAAATCGGAAATTCGGCGTTCCAGGATTATCGGGTGTTTATTTACCTGTGTTTATGGTTGGCTGACGTTGCAATAAGATACCCGGTACTGATACGTAATAATATATTAAACCTTTCTATGGTTTTATCCGTTTTACGTCATTTTTAGTTTGGTATCGTTTCTTTTTTGACTCAGTATATATATGTGGACAAGCCAAGCAACATCATTCTAACATACCCCATCTCAAACCGTGATCCTGGGGTGCAAGAGTACAGCGTAGTCTAATAAATATTGAGCGAATATTAGAATATTATGAATAAAGGGTACAATAATAAAACAGACCATCCTTCCTTGTGACTAGAGCTTCATAACTCACTTAGCTGCATTCTGCACCATCTCAGTAATATGCGCCGTAACTCTGGCTTTGCCCAATTAACAAAAAAGTCTAGATATAATCCCGTAAAGTTGCGAGCCAAATTCTACTTTTTGTTGTTGCCAATTTAACTAATATTTATTAAAAGGCCACACACTTGGTGGGGGGGGGGGGAAATGCATGGGGGGGGGGGAAGAAATGTAAGGGGGATATGCATGGGGGGGAGGAAATGTAAGGGGGATATGCATGGGGGGGAGGAAATGTAAGGGGGATATGCATGGGGGGGAGGAAATGTAAGGGGGATATGCATGGGGGGGGAGGAAATGTAAGGGGGATATGCATGGGGGGGAGGAAATGTAAGGGGGATATGCATGGGGGGGAGGAAATGTAAGGGGGATATGCATGGGGGGGAGGAAATGTAAGGGGGATATGCATGGGGGGGAGGAAATGTAAGGGGGATATGCATGGGGGGGGAGGAAATGTAAGGGGGATATGCATGGGGGGGGAGGAAATGTAAGGGGGATATGCATGGGGGGGAGGAAATGTAAGGGGATATGCATGGGGGGGGAGGAAATGTAAGGGGATATGCATGGGGGGGGAGGAAATGTAAGGGGATATGCATGGGGGGGAGGAAATGTAAGGGGATATGCATGGGGGGGGGAAATGTAAGGGGGATATGCATGGGGGGGGGGAAATGTAAGGGGGATATGCATGGGGGGGGAGGAAATGTAAGGGGGATATGCATGGGGGGGAGGAAATGTAAGGGGATATGCATGGGGGGAGCATGGGGGGGGGAGGAAATGTAAGGGGGATATGCATGGGGGGGGAGGAAATGTAAGGGGATATGCATGGGGGGGGGGGAGGAAATGTAAGGGGGATATGCATGGGGGGGAGGAAATGTAAGGGGGATATGCATGGGGGGGGGGAGGAAATGTAAGGGGGATATGCATGGGGGGGAAATGGGGGGCATGTGTAAGGGGGATATGCATGGGGGGGAGGGGGGGGGGGATGTAAGGGGGATATGCATGGGGGGGGGGAGGAATGTAAGGGGGATATGCATGGGGGGGGGAGGAAATGTAAGGGGATATGCATGGGGGGGAGGAAATGTAAGGGGGATATGGGGGGGAGGAAATGTAAGGGGGATATGCATGGGGGGGAGGAAATGTAAGGGGGATATGCATGGGGGGGAGGAAATGTAAGGGGATATGCATGGGGGGGAGGAAATGTAAGGGGGATATGCATGGGGGGGGAGGAAATATGCATGGGGGGAGGAAATGTAAGGGGCATATGCATGGGGGGGAGGAAATGTAAGGGGGATATGCATGGGGGGGAGGAAATGTAAGGGGATATGCATGGGGTGGGGGATATGCATGGGGGGGGAGGAAATGTAAGGGGATATGCATGCATGGGGGGGGAGGGGGATATGCATGGGGGGGAGGAAATGTAAGGGGGATATGCATGGGGGGGGGAGGAAATGTAAGGGGGATATGCATGGGGGGGGGGAGGAAATGTAAGGGGGATATGCATGGGGGGGAGGAAATGTAAGGGGATATGCATGGGGGGGGGGGGAAATGTAAGGGGGATATGTAATTATTGATGCCAGAAATGTGAGCGAGTAAATACATTCCATATAAAACAAAATTCTTTGGGCGAGGGTTGGCGGGTACAAAACTGGTTCATTTTCAGACTGCCGACCTCCCTATCTATTAAATATTACTGCAATAGCTCTAATGCAATACCTTTTTGCCTGATCCGTTAAGTGACCGACTGTCCATAATAGCGCCCCGTTTAGGCGTATTTGCTTTGGGGGTACGTCTTGGGGTTCGTCTACTGCGAGTGATTGGAGAGCGGGGAGATCTAGAATCTGAGCCTTTTCTGGGTGACCTTGATCCTTTCGAACTCCGCCGTGAGGTACCAGGTGTGGGAGGGCCAGGTTTCTGATAAACACAACCAGTCTTGGCCTGAAATAAATGAATACCAACTCTTTCCAAATATTGTCAAAATTTTAATCAGATCTTCACTTGTGTGTTAATCTCACCCGAAGGAGTGGTACATATATACTGTGCAATACATAAACTGTACAATACACACACAGGAAAGACAAATCATCTGTGTGGACAGGTAGCTGCTAAAAGTTAAACACGCATTGATAATGGCTTGATGGGAGATATAAATGGCCTTGTGTGTGTACAGAGACATGGTTTTACTGGGTGCTCTTTCTGAGGTGACTTGCAGCACACGTTAGATTCTATGAGTGTGTCAATATAATCATTGCAACTACCCACCTGCTTGCTGGTTTTACTGTCTGCTGAGTCACTTCCAGAGTCGTTACTATCCCAGCCTTGTTTCCTTTTTCGACCACTACCTGGTTGCTGGTCACAGTTGATCACTGTTTGGTTGTCGATTGTGCTCGCTCTCAGAGCGTCTTCCTGGAACCTGATGGGGTTGTAGCGCTGTGTCTCCACTGGGTAAGACGTTTTAAGATGTGACGGGCACATTGTGTTTCGTCGAGATAGCTCACCGAGTCGTCCCCACTCTAGCTGCATAGGTTCGTCCTCACAGTGGAATATACCTCCAGTACCCTCTGCAATAAATTTGTTTTCTTTGTTTTGGGGGCTTAAAGTCACACCGACAGCTTCGGTCATATGGCGACTCCAGCTATTATTGGTGGAGAAAGACCTGGATGTCCATCCGAACAGCATTGTAGGCACAGATGGACACCCGGATGTCCACCCGAACAGCATTGTAGGCACAGATGGACACCTGGATGTCCATCCAAACAGCATTGTAGGCACAGATGGACACCTGGATGTCCATCCGAACAGCATTGTAGGCACAGATGGACACCCGGATGTCCATCCAAACAGCAGTGTAGGCACAGATGGACACCCGGATGTCCATCCGAACAGCATTGTAGGCACAGATGGACACCCGGATGTCCACCCGAACAGCATT
This sequence comes from Archivesica marissinica, assembly GCA_014843695.1. Classification (NCBI taxonomy): domain Eukaryota; kingdom Metazoa; phylum Mollusca; class Bivalvia; order Venerida; family Vesicomyidae; genus Archivesica; species Archivesica marissinica. Next base: position 47,664,387 of record CM026391.1, read on the forward strand.
GTAGGCACAGATGGACACCTGGATGTCCATCCAAACAGCATTGTAGGCACAGATGGACACCTGGATGTCCATCCGAACAGCATTGTAGGCACAGATGGACACCCGGATGTCCATCCAAACAGCAGTGTAGGCACAGATGGACACCCGGATGTCCATCCAAACAGCAGTGTAGGCACAGATGGACACCCGGATGTCCATCCAACAGCAGTGTAGGCACAGATGGACACCCGGATGTCCATCCAAACAGCAGTGTAGGCACAGATGGACACCCGGATGTCCATCCGAACAGCATTGTAGGCACAGATGGACACCCGGATGTCCATCCAAACAGCAGTGTAGGCACAGATGGACACCCGGATGTCCATCCAAACAGCAGTGTAGGCACAGATGGACACCCGGATGTCCATCCGAACAGCAGTGTAGGCACAGATGGACACCCGGATGTCCATCCAAACAGCAGTGTAGATGGACACCCGGATGTCCATCCGGCACACAGATGGACACCCGGATGTCCATCCAAACAGCAGTGTAGGCACAGATGGACACCCGGATGTCCATCCAAACAGCAGTGTAGGCACAGATGGACACCCGGATGTCCATCCAAACAGCAGTGTAGGCACAGATGGACACCCGGATGTCCATCCAAACAGCAGTGTAGGCACAGATGGACACCCGGATGTCCATCCAAACAACATTGTAGGCACAGATGGACACCCGGATGTCCATCCAAACAGCAGTGTAGGCACAGATGGACACCCGGATGTCCATCCAAACAACATTGTAGGCACAGATGGACACCTGGATGTCCATCCAAACAGCAGTGTAGGCACAGATGGACACCCGGATGTCCATCCAAACAGCACAGATGGACACCCGGATGTCCATCCAAACAGCAGTGTAGGCACAGATGGACACCCGGATGTCCATCCAAACAGCAGTGTAGGCACAGATGGACACCCGGATGTCCATCCAAACAGCAGTGTAGGCACAGATGGACACCTGGATGTCCATCCAAACAGCAGTGTAGGCACAGATGGACACCCGGATGTCCATCCAAACAGCAGTGTAGGCACAGATGGACACCTGGATGTCCATCCAAACAGCATTGTAGGCACAGATGGACACCTGGATGTCCATCCAAACAGCATTGTAGGCACAGATGGACACCCGGATGTCCATCCAAACAGCAGTGTAGGCACAGATGGACACCCGGATGTCCATCCAAACAGCAGTGTAGGCACAGATGGACACCCGGATGTCCATCCAAACAGCAGTGTAGGCACAGATGGACACCCGGATGTCCATCCAAACAGCAGTGTAGGCACAGATGGACACCCGGATGTCCATCCAAACAGCAGTGTAGGCACAGATGGACACCCGGATGTCCATCCAAACAGCATTGTAGGCACAGATGGACACCCGGATGTCCATCCGAAACAGCAGTGTAGGCACAGATGGACACCCGGATGTCCATCCAAACAGCAGTGTAGGCACAGATGGACACCCGGATGTCCATCCAAACAGCATTGTAGGCACAGATGGACACCTGGATGTCCATCCAAACAGCAGTGTAGGCACAGATGGACACCCGGATGTCCATCCAAACAGCAGTGTAGGCACAGATGGACACCCGGATGTCCATCCAAACAGCAGTGTAGGCACAGATTGACACCTGGATGTCCATCCAAACAGCAGTGTAGGCACATATGGACACCCGGATGTCCATCCAAACAGCAGTGTAGGCACAGATGGACACCCGGATGTCCATCCAAACAGCAGTGTAGGCACAGATGGACACCCGGATGTCCATCCGAACAGCAGTGTAGGCACAGATGGACACCCGGATGTCCATCCAAACAGCAGTGTAGGCACAGATGGACACCCGGATGTCCATCCAAACAGCAGTGTAGGCACAGATGGACACCCAGATGTCCATCCAAACAGCAGTGTAGGCACAGATGGACACCCGGATGTCCATCCGAACAGCAGTGTAGGCACAGATGGACACCCGGATGTCCATCCGAACAGCAGTGTAGGCACAGATGGACACCCGGATGTCCATCCAAACAGCAGTGTAGGCACAGATGGACACCCGGATGTCCATCCAAACAGCAGTGTAGGCACAGATGGACACCCGGATGTCCATCCAAACAGCAGTGTAGGCACAGATGGACACCCGGGTAGAACCACCAACCTTCCATAAGCCAGCTGGATAGCTGCCACATGAAAGAAATTGATACCCCCGTGGGATTCGAACCATCAGCGGTGAGGGGCAAGCGATTTGAAGTCAAAGACCGTAACCACTCGGCCACTCTGCAACAAAATAAACTCATTTAAGTACAGTGCATATCACAGTTTTACCAAATCAAGTACAGTGCATACCACAGTTTTACCAAACCAAGTACAGTGCATACCACAGTTTTACCAAATCAAGTACAGTGCATACCACAGTTTTACCAAACCAAGTACAGTGCATACCACAGTTTTACCAAACCAAGTACAGTGCATACCACAGTTTTACCAAACCAAGTACAGTGCATACCACAGTTTTACCAAACCAAGTACAGTGCATACCACAGTTTTACCAAACCAAGTACAGTGCATACCACAGTTTTACCAAATCAAGTACAGTGCATACCACAGTTTTACCAAACCAAGTACAGTGCATACCACAGTTTTACCAAATAAAGTACAGTGCATACCACAGTTTTACCAAATCAAGTACAGTGCATACCACAGTTTTACCACTTTTTTGCCAAACAAAAATACTGTATATTTGCAATACACAAATTGACGAATTAACCTAATGGTTATATTCGTCAATTTGTGTATTGCAAATTTCGCATTTATGTGCATGTTTTAACAATTCGCGATTATTTAGCTTCGAAATGCATTTTACTCGTGCTGCTCTTAACGTGGAAACACCGGTTCTGTATCAGGACATATTATGTAGCCGGTTTGTATAGTGAAAAAACTTGGATACGGTATTTGGGATTATATTTGCATATGGAAACAAAAGCTCCAATGTGTATATGTCATTACTTACAGCATACAATACTGATATGTAATTATATCTTCCACTGGAAAACATGCAACGGAAGTACGCAAATTCAGAGCAAACATCTGCCATTATGACATACACGGATCATCACCTGTATGTTGTGGATAATATCCGATCATCAAATTGACCAGCTGTGAAATAGCACTCACTACACAAAGCTTATCTGTCCTAATTAACGCTCTAAGCGTGAAAAGCCTGCAATGGCAATCGATCTACGTCTTCAGTAATGGAGTCTGTATATTTTAAGATTTCATACTATCGATAAGTGCAGTTTTTAAACGTTATTAATGAAAATATTATGAATACAATTTTCGGTTCTAATTTTGGCAATTGAAGGTGCACGCGAATAAAGCGAAAATTAAATGGCTGCAAAAAACAACACCAGATATGCGGTATGAAATCTAGAGTAAAAATTAACAAATAGAACATCCATGTGATCAATTCATCTACGTGCCATCTACGTGATCAATTCATCTACGTGCCATCTACTTGATCAATTCATCTATGTGATCAATTCATCTAATTGTTATCTATGTGTTCAATTCATCTATGTGTCATCTATGTGATCAATTCATCTAATTGTCATCTACATGATCAATTCATCTATGTGTCATCTATGTGATCAATTCATCTAATTGTCATCTATGTGATCAATTCATCTGTGTCATCTATGTGATCAATTCATCTACGTGTCATCTATGTGATCAATTAATCTGTGTCATCTATGTGATCAATTCATCTACGTGTCATCTATGTGATCAATTCATCTACGTGATCAATTCATCTATGTGTCATCTACATGATCAATTCATCTACGTGTCATCTAAGTGATCAATTCATCTACATGTCATCTAAGTGATCAATTCATCTATGTGTCATCTAAGTGATCAATTCATCTATGTGTCATCTAAGTGATCAATTCATCTACGTGTCATCTAAGTGATCAATTCATATATGTGTCATCTAAGTGATCAATTCATCTATGTGTCATCTACATGATCAATTCATCTACATGTCATCTACATGATCAATTCATCTATGTGTCATCTAAGTGATCAATTCATCTATGTGTCATCTACATGATCAATTCATCTACGTGTCATCTATGTGATCAATTCATCTATGTGTCATCTACATGATCAATTCATCTATGTGTCATATACATGATCAATTCATCTACGTGTCATCTACATGATCAATTCATCTACGTGTCATCTACATGATCAATTCATCTACGTGTCATCTACATGATCAATTCATCTACGTGTCATCTACATGTTCAATTCATCTATGTGTCATCTACATGATCAATTCATCTACGTGTCATCTACATGATCAATTCATCTAATTGTCATCTATGTGATCAATTCATCTAATTGTCATCTACATGATCAATTCATCTATGTGTCATCTACATGTTCAATTCATCTATGTGTCATCTACATGATCAATTCATCTACGTGTCATCTACATGATCAATTCATCTATGTGTCATCTACATGATCAATTCATCTATGTGTCATCTACATGTTCAATTCATCTATGTGTCATCTACGTGATCAAAGTAGTTTATCACAACAACATTAGCAAAGACCTTACGCGAAAGTAGTTTATCACAACAACATTAGCAAAGACCTTACGCGAAAGTAGTTTATCACAACAACATTAGCAAAGACCTTACGCGAAAGTAGTTTATCACAACAACATTAGCAAAGACTTTACGCGAAAGTAGTTTATCACAACAACATTAGCAAAGACCTTACGCGAAAGTAGTTTATCTCAACAACATTAGCAACGGCCCCTCGCAAAAGTAGTTTATCTCGACAACAGTCACCTCCTGACCACAGCCAGTACAATACCTTATTTCCTGCTGGTGACTGTTGTGTACAGGTTGGCATTGTAACCCAAAGAAGAGCATAGTAACCCAAATAAACACATATAACACAAGTAGCTTACTGGGAATGTTAGATCTGGCCGAGTCGAAACTGGAAATACTTCTGTTTAAGCTGACCGCTGACTCCCTCGACCGCAGTCTATAGGCCAGTGATGAAGCTGATCCAATACTGACGGTATCTGCACTCTGCGCACTGAAATCACAACCAATAGCAAATTATGTTATATATTTTACAATAGTGAAATTAATTGTTTGTTTTGGGTTCTAAACAGCGTTGGTCATATGGCGACTCTCCAGTTGTTAACGAAAGACCGCCAGTCCGAGCATTATGTCATGGCATGAATGGGCACCCATGTAGAACCACCAGTCATACACAGGCCAGCTGGATAGCATCCTCAAATGAAAAATTGACAGTCCCAGTGTGATTCAAACATACAGCGGTGATTGGCAAGTGATATTGAAGTCAACGACCGTAACCACTCAGTCATGGAGGCCCCGACAGCAACCACTTGTCCCAACCTAATCCACTCGAACACGGAGGTCCCTATAGCGAAATAAAAAATATGCATTAAGGCTATGTGCAAAGACTTCTATAAAAACAATGGTACGGTTTGTGAATAAACAATTTGAAAATCATACAGAAGTTCATTCCCACGCACACGCTGAAGTTACAGTCTAGAATTGAAATGATCACCGTTATAATGCAAAAGCATGCTTAGGCTTACCCGGCAAATGTATTTTATGAAAATGTACTTGGTTTGAGTGGGTATTTATGACTGCACACATATTGTGTAGAATATACAAGCTGCGTCTGTAATGTTTAAATGAACTGATATCGATAATACACGGCAAACAACAAACAATTTCACTTTTAAATGTGAATGTCCATTTGTTTGTTTGTTGTTTGTTGTTTGTTTATAAATACAGAATATAGAGATAAACCTGGAAACGGTAGAACTGCTCACAGACTTGCCGATCCTCCGACGTGATAGGCTGTTCCGTGTACCGGGCGTCAGTGTATCATCATTCTCCAGGTCAAACAATGAAACGTTTTGAGGCACAGAAGATGGATGATTCTCTGGAAAGATATATAATACAAAGTGACTGTTAACATAGGTTTGATTGCACAATAATATACTGATTAGATACAATTAGGTATAACTGACCTAATCAGGCAGAAAACAGGACACAAATGTTGTAAAATGTTATCAATTTTTTCAACAATACTGATTGATTGACATGATTGCAAGCCAGCCAATCATATTACTGGAGAGCGAGCAGCCAATCATGTCACTGGAGAGCGAGCAGCCAATCATGTCACTGGAGAGCGAGCAGCCAATCATGTCACTGGAGAGAGAGCAGCCAATCATGTCACTGGAGAGCGAGCAGCCAATCATGTCACTGGAGAGTGAGCAGCCAATCATGTCACTGCAGAATGAGCAGCCAATCATGTCACTGCAGAGTGAGCAGCCAATCATATTACTGGAGAGCGAGCAGCCAATCATGTCACTGGAGAGTGAGCAGCCAATCATGTCACTGGAGTGCGAGCAGCCAATCATGTCACTGGAGAGCGAGCAGTCAATCATGTCACTGGAGAGTGAGCAGCCAATCATGTCACTGCAGAGTGAGCAGCCAATCATATTACTGGAGAGCGAGCAGCCAATCATGTCACTGGATAGTGAGCAGCCAATCATGTCACTGGAGAGTGAGCAGCCAATCATGTCACTGGAGAGCGAGCAGTCAATCACGTCACTGGAGAGCGAGCAGCCAATCATGTCACTGGAGAGTGAGCAGCCAATCATGTCACTGGAGAGTGAGCAGCCAATCATGTCACTGGAGAGCGAGCAGTCAATCATGTCACTGGAGAGTGAGCAGCCAATCATGTCACTGGAGAGTGAGCAGTCAATCATGTCACTGGAGAGTGAGCAGCCAATCATATTACTGGAGAGTGAGCAGCCAATCATGTCACTGGAGAGCGAGCAGTCAATCATGTCACTGGAGAGTGAGCAGCCAATCATGTCACTGGAAAGTGAGCAGCCAATCACGTCACTGGAGAGTGAGCAGCCAATCATATTACTGGAGAGTGAGCAGCCAATCATATTACTGGAGAGTGAGCAGCCAATCATATTACTGGAGAGTGAGCAGCCAATCATGTCACTGAAGAGTGAGCAGTCAATCACGTCACTGGAGAGTGAGCAGTCAATCATGTCACTGGAGAGTGAGCAGCCAATCATATTACTGGAGAGTGAGCAGCCAATCATGTCACTGGAGAGCGAGCAGTCAATCATGTCACTGGAGAGTGAGCAGCCAATCATGTCACTGGAAAGTGAGCAGCCAATCACGTCACTGGAGAGTGAGCAGCCAATCATATTACTGGAGAGTGAGCAGCCAATCATATTACTGGAGAGTGAGCAGCCAATCATATTACTGGAGAGTGAGCAGCCAATCATGTCACTGAAGAGTGAGCAGTCAATCACGTCACTGGAGAGTGAGCAGTCAATCATGTCACTGGAGAGTGAGCAGCCAATCATATTACTGGAGAGTGAGCAGCCAATCATGTCACTGGAGAGCGAGCAGTCAATCATGTCACTGGAGAGTGAGCAGCCAATCATGTCACTGGAGAGTGAGCAGCCAATCACGTCACTGGAGAGTGAGCAGTCAATCACGTCACTGGAGAGTGAGCAGCCAATCATATTACTGGAGAGTGAGCAGTCAATCACATCACTGGAGAGTGAGCAGCCAATCATATTACTGGAGAGTGAGCAGTCAATCACGTCACTGGAGAGTGAGCAGCCAATCATATTACTGGAGAGTGAGCAGCCAATCATATCACTAGAGAGTGAGCAGTCAATCATGTCACTGGAGAGTGAGCAGCCAATCATGTCACTGGAGAGTGAGCAGCCAATCACGTCACTGGAGAGTGAGCAGCCAATCATATTACTGGAGAGTGAGCAGCCAATCATATTACTGGAGAGTGAGCAGCCAATCATATTACTGGAGAGTGAGCAGCCAATCATGTCACTGGAGAGTGAGCAGTCAATCACGTCACTGGAGAGTGAGCAGTCAATCATGTCACTGGAGAGTGAGCAGCCAATCATATTACTGGAGAGTGAGCAGCCAATCATATTACTGGAGAGCGAGTAGCCAATCACATCACTTGAGAGTGAGCAGCCAATCATATTACTGGAGAGAGAGCAGCCAATCACCTCACTGGAGAGTGAGCAGCCAATCATGTCACTGGAGAGTGAGCAGCCAATCACGTCACTGGAGAGTGAGCAGCCAATCATATTACTGGAGAGTGAGCAGCCAATCATATTACTGGAGAGTGAGCAGCCAATCATATTACTGGAGAGTGAGCAGCCAATCATGTCACTGGAGAGTGAGCAGTCAATCACGTCACTGGAGAGTGAGCAGCCAATCATATTACTGGAGAGTGAGCAGCCAATCATATTACTGGAGAGCGAGTAGCCAATCACATCACTTGAGAGTGAGCAGCCAATCATATTACTGGAGAGAGAGCAGCCAATCACCTCACTGGAGAGTGAGCAGCCAATCATGTCACTGGAGAGTGAGCAGCCAATCATGTCACTGGAGAGTGAGCAGCCAATCTGCAGCCACGCTGTCAGTCGCCACAAGAGTCAAATGGCGATGATTTTGCGATAGAAATGGCTGCTAAAATATCAATTTGGCGATTTTCAGAAAATTGGACAAAAAAATCGGCATAAATAACGTTTATGCCATATTTTAACCTTTCGTACTCGGCTGGTTTTATTTACCATTGACGCCGGCGCTTTCCAGTTAAAGAAAAATCGATACACAGTCTGTGTTCATTGTATCTTTGACGGGTTACAATTTTTTTGCTCTGGTATACGCTTGGAGAAACAATCGATTCACAGTCAAAACAGCTGTGTACATGTGCTGGAGGCATATTCCCATCATAAATTGCAATCAAAACAAACGTTTACATTAGCGGTATATGATCGTTTGTGTTTTACGTTTATTTATCGTCGCTACCGGTTGCCCATATGAGCGACGCCTCCTGAAGAGATTAGTTATTTTAGATTTTGGAGGATAGTGCATAATACAGACAGAGACCAATTCCAGAATCTCCTCTGGTTCTTTTACGTGCACGGTGTAAAGCACCGACACGAGATCTCGGTTTAACGTCCCATCTGAAAGACTGTTAATTTTATTAGGGTCAGACGGGGGATCGAACCTGCGATCCCTGGATTACCAGTCCAGCGTGTTACCACTGGACTACAGATCCGTCTGTGGTATATGATCACACATTTACAGTTTTGTATAATGGGAATGATTCGATAATTGAGGTCGTTTATGAAAACGGCAGTACTTGATCGGTGAAATGATGACATTGTTTGAAGATTATGTAAACCTGATCGGACGACCGAATGACTGTAACTTGTGTAAATAATTAGGTAATAATTATTGGCGTTGTTTTTCACAAATAAGATCAAAGGTAGTAGTTGTGAAAAATATGATTTTCGTGTCCTCAACTATATAACAAGTGAATGAAACTTGTCAAAATGGCTACTTTCGGTTTTAAACGTCCGAAATAGACTTAGTGACTGAAACCTAGACAACCTGATGAAAATTTCCATCGACGGCTCAGACAAGTTCAACTTCAAATCGGCATTTGTAATGTGGTCCAAGAAGAACAGACGCATTTTTAACTGAATGTTGTTCGAATTGTTAGACATAGTGGATGTAGTACATGTATAAATATATGTAATTCTGATGTTGTATTTTAAAATTATTATGACCAAGAAAATAATTAAAGTTGTAAAAGTTCATTGGATTGTCTTCAAAAATGAATAGTATGCATGTCTTTTTGAGCTTAAAGATCATTTGAAATGTAATCCTGTGTTGGCTTCCATTATTAATCACTGTCACAGGGCTACATTGTAAAATAAACGTTTAGCCTCAACAGGTATGCATACTTTCATTCTATATTAAATTAATAAAATTAATTACAAAAATTGAAAATAGAATTATTTTATTTTTTGGTATTCGAATACCGAAATAGGATTCGAATATTCGGTCAGGTATTCGGATATTCGGATATTCGAATATTCGGTCCCATCCCTATTATTAATACTTCTTCCACCCCTTTGTTCACACATATAAGTGGCCCCAACTTTTTTCGGCCCAGTGTGGGTCCTGGGTCAGTGGAGAGTGAGTAGCCAATCATATCACTTGAATGTGCAGAAAATCTTATCACCCAAGAGTGAGCAAAGTTTTATAACCAGTTCGGCCATATGGTTTGCCGATGGCGAGTGTAAATAAGCTCAACACGGTCATCAAAGTTTTATAACCTTCAAACAAGGATTAATCATAAAAATTGTACCCATAAAACTAGCATCTTCACAGTTTTCTCTACTGGCCAACATCCTATTGAAGTCTGACGAGTCTCCAAGGAATACGCTGCTTGCTTTCTCCAGTTGCAGTTTATACTCGCGTAATTTCCTGTCGGCAAAGTCATTTTGAGTTTCTAGAGACTGAATCTGTTTAACTGAAACATTAATGTTGATATTTTACTATTCTTGCAACTTCTTACAACGGATATTGATCTAGTTAACAAGAATAAAAGCACATGAATGATCTTTCATGTGGGACCATGCAGTATAAATCACAAACATTCCGCATTTGACTGACTGTATCTTGGGAACAAGCCTAATCCAGCAAAGAAACACTGGTGCTCAATAATGTGGATTCTCCACCCAATATATATAATTTCAAACAGGCACTACCTATCAACGGGGAAAGCCAATAAAAGGTTGAACTCAAAATCATTTACTGAAATAAACATTGTAGAAGGACTATGACTACATTCCCACGATACCCGCAAGGGGGTTGACATCGAAGGAAGATTAAGAGGATATTTGTTTGTTTCAGTGTATGATAGAATGATTATATTTCAACGAGGGAACATTGAAAGCATTATATCACGAGGGAACATTGAAAGCATTATATCACGAGGGAACATTGAAAGCATTATATCACGAGGGAACATTGAAAGCATTATATCACGAGGGAACATTGAAAGCATTATATCACGAGGGACCATTGAAAGCATTATATCACGAGGGAACATTGAAAGCATTATATCACGAGGGAACATTGAAAGCATTATATCACGAGTGAACATTGAAAGCATTATATCACGAGGGAACATTGAAAGCATTATATCACGAGGGAACATTGAAAGCATTATATCACGAGGGAACATTGAAAGCATTATATCACGAGGGAACATTGAAAGCATTATATCACGAGTGAACATTGAAAGCATTATATCACGAGGGAACATTGAAAGCATTATATCACGAGGGAACATTGAAAGCACTATATCACGAGTGGCGCTAGCTAACGTTCTATGCTCATAGATGAAATATTATTCGATAATTCACTTTTAAAATTAAAAGCAAACAAAGGCTGAATTGTTTTTTCATATCGGTGGTACAACCCTGACAGGGTCAGTCCGATGGTCAAGGCTTTCCCCGTATTAATTACGCCAAACGAGTGTCAAAAAACTGACAGCGGAATGGAACAATATCGGCAATAATGGAATTGATTTAATGGACTAATGTATAAAATAGATGTACATACATAGATTTAATGTACTAATGTATAAAATAGATGTACTTACATAGATTTAATGTACTAATGTATAAAATAGATGTACTTACATAGATTTAATGGACTAATGTATAAAATAGATGTACTTACATAGATTTAATGTACTAATGTATAAAATAGATGTACATACATAGATTTAATGTACTAATGTATAAAATAGATGTACTTACATAGATTTAATGTACTAATGTATAAAATAGATGTACTTACATAGATTTAATGTACTAATGTATAAAATAGATGTACATACATAGATTTAATGTACTAATGTATAAAATAGATGTACTTACATAGATTTAATGTACTAATGTATAAAATAGATGTACTAGATGTACTACATAGATTTAATGTACTAATGTATAAATAGATTACTACATAGATTTAATGTACTAATGTATAAAATAGATGTACTTACATAGATTTAATGTACTAATGTATAAAATAGATGTACTTACATAGATTTAATGTACTAATGTATAAAATAGATGTACTTACATAGATTTAATGTACTAATGTATAAAATAGATGTACTTACATAGATTTAATGTACTAATGTATAAAATAGATGTACTTACATAGATTTAATGTACTAATGTATAAAATAGATGTACTTACATAGATTTAATGTACTAATGTATAAAATAGATGTACTTACATAGATTTAATGTACTAATGTATAAAATAGATGTACTTACATAGATTTAATGTACTAATGTATAAAATAGATGTACTTACATAGATTTAATGTACTAATGTATAAAATAGATGTACATACATAGATTTAATGTACTAATGTATAAAATAGATGTACTTACATAGATTTAATGTACTAATGTATAAAATAGATGTACATACATAGATTTAATGTACTAATGTATAAAATAGATATACTTACATAGATTTAATGTACTAATGTATAAAATAGATGTACTTACATAGATTTAATGTACTAATGTATAAAATAGATGTACATACATAGATTTAATGTACTAATGTATAAAATAGATGTACTTACATAGATTTAATGTACTAATGTATAAAATAGATGTACTTACATAGATTTAATGTACTAATGTATAAAATAGATGTACTTACATAGATTTAATGTACTAATGTATAAAATAGATGTACATACATAGATTTAATGTACTAATGTATAAAATAGATACATAGATTTAATGTACTAATGTATAAAATAGATGTACTTACATAGATTTAATGACTAATGTATAAAATAGATGTACTTACATAGATTTAATGTACTAATGTATAAAATAGATGTACTTACATAGATTTAATGTACTAATGTATAAAATAGATGTACATACATAGATTTAATGTACTAATGTATAAAATAGATGTACTTACATAGATTTAATGTACTAATGTATAAAATAGATGTACTTACATAGATTTAATGGACTAATGTATAAAATAGATGTACTTACATAGATTTAATGTACTAATGTATAAAATAGATGTACTTACATAGATTTAATGTACTAATGTATAAAATAGATGTACATACATAGATTTAATGTACTAATGTATAAAATAGATATACTTACATAGATTTAATGGACTAATGTATAAAATAGATGTACTTACATAGATTTAATGTACTAATGTATAAAATAGATGTACTTACATAGATTTAATGGACTAATGTATAAAATAGACTTACATAGTTGTTTATTTTTTGCAACTTCTATGCTGAGTTTATCAGTGAGTGGTGTAACCTCCTTCGTTAGCTTGTCTTCCACACGCTTATAGTAGTCCAGTTGTTTGTTCATTTCATCCATCTGCTCAGCCTGCTTGGATATTATATCCTTCTTCATGTTATAGTGAATGTTGTACTTCCCATTGATCTCTTGTAAGTGGGCACGTTCCGTCTCCGTGCTCTTTAACTTTTCTTCCACCTGCAATGTTCCATACTTCATATTTACCAACCTAGCAGTCCACTACATTTGTCTCAAACTTGAGGCCAGTAGATTGTAGACGTAAGTAATAATTTTTGTCTTTCAGTTATTAATTGGCGAATAAGACATTGTTTGGAGTTCTGACGTGTAGGAAATAATTGCAGCACTCGGAATGCCAAACAAAGTTTTATTCACCAATAAATAACTGAAAGACAAATATTATTTCGATTATAACATGACCACAATATCTAAAAAGCGCAAAAATAGATGGTGTTATTTTTTAGAAAACGTATATTACGTCGCAAAACTACAAAAATGCTAGTAAAATGATGTCACGATTGACACCATGCGCTAAACTATGCTTTACTGCAGATTTAAACACAGTAAATTCCTTGTTTGCATATACAGACAAAATGCCGTGTCATGTTAGAATATATTATAAAATACGCAATTAACTAGACTTCTGAAAATCGGTCAAGTATAGTCTATTATATACAACACTCAATCGACTCAAACTGTGAAAATACTATACAGTAGATTGTACTATATACCAGGGCGTAAGCTAGATCCATGCATGTTTGCTAGGACCTGGATCTAGAATGGGTATGCATGCCATGGACTAGGTATGCATGGAAATGAATCTAGAACAGGTGTCAGGACCTGGAATATGTAGACTTGTATCTGGAATAGGTATGCCAGGACTTGTAATATGCATGCAAGGAACTGGACCTGGAATAGGTAGCCAGGACTTGTAATATGCATGCAAGGAACTGGACCTGGAATATGTAGCCAGGACTTGTAATAGGTATGCCAGGACCTGGAATATGTAGCAAGGACTTGTAATAGGCATGCAAGGAACTGGAATATGTAGCCAGGACTTGTAACAGGTATGCAAGGAACTGGACCTGGAATATGTAGCCAGGACTTGTAATAGGTATGCCAGGACCTGGACCTGGAATATGTAGCCAGGACTTGTAATAGGTATGCAAGGAACTGGACCTGGAATAGGTAGCCAGGACTTGTAATAGGTATGCAAGGAACTGGACCTGGAATAGGTAGCCAGGACTTGTAATAGGTATGCCAGGACCTGGAATATGTAGCCAGGACTTGTAATAGGTATGCCAGGACCTGGACCTGGAATATGTAGCCAGGACTTGTAATAGGTATGCCAGGACCTGGAATATGTAACCAGGACTTGTAATAGGTATGCAAGGAACTGGAATATGTAGCCAGGACTTGTAATAGGTATGCCAGGACCTGGAATATGTAGCCAGGACTTGTAATATGCATGCAAGGAACTGGAATATGTAGCCAGGACTTGTAATAGGCATGCAAGGAACAAAACCAACAAAACTGGAATATGTAGCCAGGACTTGTAATAGGTATGCCAGGACCTGGAATATGTAGCCAGGACTTGTAATAGGCATGCAAGGAACTGTAATATGTAGCCAGGACTTGTAATAGGTATGCCAGGACCTGGAATAGGTAGCCAGGACTTGTAATAGGTATGCCAGGACCTGGAATAGGTAGCCAGGACTTGTAATAGGTATGCCAGGACTTGTAATAGGTATGCCAGGACCTGGAATAGGTAGCCAGGACTTGTAATAGGTATGCCAGGACCTGGAATAGGTAGCCAGGACTTGTAATAGGTATGCCAGGACTTGTAATAGGTATGCCAGGACCTGGAATAGGTAGCCAGGACTTGTAATAGGTATGCCAGGACTTGTAATAGGTATGCCAGGACTTGTAATAGGTATGCCAGGACTTGTAATAGGTATGCCAGGACCTGGAATAGGTAGCCAGGACCTGGAATAGGTATGCCAGGACCTGGAATAGGTAGCCAGGACTTGTAATAGGTATGCCAGGACTTGTAATAGGTATGCCAGGACCTGGAATAGGTAGCTAGGACTTGTAATAGGTATGCCAGGACTTGTAATAGGTATGCCAGGACTTGTAATAGGTATGCCAGGACCTGGAATAGGTAGCCAGGACCTGGAATAGGTAGCCAGGACCACAGGGATTCGGCATGTTTGGGGGTACTAGTATATATAGTACTGATTGGATTATTAGAATGTAACAAGATGGGTTTTTTTATATGAAGAATAATCATAATCCAATCAGAACGCTCGTTTCAACGCGAATTGCGCCGCTTTAGAAATTTTCAAAACAAATTGAAAATGCTACGAAATCTCTTTTTGACGTACATTTTTGCCGAATAAACATACAGGTTAGTGGAAACACATTTTATTGATAATGTTAGTCACAGTTAAAACTCTCCCGTCGAAGATTTTTTGTTGTTGCTGACAGAACCCGTGTCCTAGTATGGAAATGTGACCTGCTATGGCCAATGTCTGTGGCAATTGTTTGCAAAGTATACATGCATGCAGCTTAAAGTTGTGTTTTATTTGAAGAACAATATAAAGACTCGGGATAGGCGTTATATTTGGACAGCTTTGTACAAAATTGTTTCAGATAGGGCCATTTTACTGATCGATGCGAAATCTGACATCCCACAGAGTAGAATCCCTGTACTTAAATATATATACTAGTACCCCCAAACGTGCCGAATCCCTGTGGTCAGGACTTGTAATAGGCACACAAGGAACTGGACCGGGAATATGGTATGTGGCTCTCATGCATAAAATACTGATGTTAGTCTTCTTAGTCCCTTTGAATACTATCTACTAACTCCATATAGCGTGCAACTATCCAAGTATGTCTTACATAAGTATATCTATATCAATTATTGCAAGAGTAAGTTTTGCTCACCTCGGAATGAGTGGCAGCCTCAATTTCATGTGCTGCCTTTTCTTCTCTCAATTTGCGTGTGACTTGGTCAAACTGGAAACATGAAAGAAGAATACATGCATATAAAAACATTTCTGGATAAATAACACATAATTTCTCACTTACAAGAACACTCAAAGTACTACTAGTTTACACTATGAGCAACAGTATTTAATAAGCACATTTACATTATATAATTAACATCGGAAAGAAATAATGTAGTGACGATTTCTCTTTTATCTTGTTGTACTTTAATGTTAGTCTTGTAGCGTGTCACATTACCTGATGTGCACCAGCGCGTCACAATGCTTGATGTGCACCAGCGCGTCACAATGCTTGATGTGCACCAGCGCGTCACAATGCTTTATGTGCACCAGCGCGTCACAATGCCTGATGTGCACCAGTGCGTCACAATGCTTGATGTGCACCAGCGTGTCACATTACCTGATGTGCACCAGCGCGTCACAATGCCTGATGTGCACCAGCGCGTCACAATGCCTGATGTGCACCAGCGCGTCACAATACCTGATGTGCACCAGCGCGTCACAATGCCTGATGTGCACCAGCGCGTCACAATGCCTGATGTGCACCAGCGCGTCACAATGCTTGATGTGCACCAGCGCGTCACAATGCCTGATGTGCACCAGCGTGTCACATTACCTGATGTGCACCAGCGCGTCACAATGCCTGATGTGCACCAGCGCGTCACAATGCCTGATGTGCACCAGCGCGTCACAATGCCTGATGTGCACCAGCGCGTCACAATGCCTGATGTGCACCAGCGCGTCACAATGCCTGATGTGCACCAGCGCGTCACAATGCTTGATGTGCACCAGCGCGTCACAATGCCTGATGTGCACCAGCGCGTCACAATGCCTGATGTGCACCAGCGCGTCACAATGCCTGATGTGCACCAGCGCGTCACAATGCCTGATGTGCACCAGCGCGTCACAATGCCTGATGTGCACCAGCGCGTCACAATGCCTGATGTGCACCAGCGCGTCACAATGCCTGATGTGCACCAGCGCGTCACAATGCTTGATGTGCACCAGCGCGTCACAATGCTTGAGTGCACCACGCGTCACAATGCTTGATGTGCACCAGCGCGTCACATTACCTGATGTGCACCAGCGCGTCACAATGCCTGATGTGCACCAGCGCGTCACAATGCTTGATGTACACCAGCGCGTCACATTACCTGATGTGCACCAGCGCGTCACAATGCTTGATGTGCACCAGCGCGCACAACCACACCACCTCACAATGCTTGATGTGCACCAGCGCGTCACAATGCTTGATGTGCACCAGCGCGTCACATTACCTGATGTGCACCAGCGCGTCACAATGCCTGATGTGCACCAGCACGTCACAATGCCTGATGTGCACCAGCGCGTCACAATGCTTGATGTGCACCAGCGCGTCACAATGCCTGATGTGCACCAGCGCGTCACAATGCTTGATGTGCACCAGCGCGTCACAATGTTGATGTGCACCAGCGCGTCACAATGCCTGATGTGCACCAGCGCGTCACATTACCTGATGTGCACCAGCGCGTCACAATGCTTGATGTGCACCAGCGCGTCACAATGCTTGATGTGCACCAGCGCGTCACATTACCTGATGTGCACCAGCGCGTCACAATGCTTGATGTGCACCAGCGCGTCACAATGCCTGATGTGCACCAGCGCGTCACAATGCTTGATGTGCACCAGCGCGTCACAATGCCTGATGTGCACCAGCGCGTCACAATGCTTGATGTGCACCAGCGCGTCACAATGCTTGATGTGCACCAGCGCGTCACAATGCCTGATGTGCACCAGCGCGTCACAATGCTTGATGTGCACCAGCACGTCAAATGCTTGATGTGCACCAGCGCGTCACAATGCTTGATGTGCACCAGCGCGTCACAATGCTTGATGTGCACCAGCGCGTCACATTACCTGATGTGCACCAGCGCGTCACAATGCCTGATGTGCACCAGCGCGTCACAATGTTTGATGTGCACCAGCGCGTCACATTACCTGATGTGCACCAGCGCGTCACATTACCTGATGTGCACCAGCGCGTCACAATGCTTGATGTGCACCAGCGCGTCACAATGCTTGATGTGCACCAGCGCGTCACAATACCTGATGTGCACCAGCGCGTCACAATGCTTGATGTGCACCAGCGCGTCACAATGCTGATGTGCACCAGCGCGTCACAATGCTTGATGTGCACCAGCGCGTCACATACCTGATGTGCACCAGCGCGTCACAATGCCTGATGTGCACCAGCGCGTCACAATGCTTGATGTGCACCAGCGCGTCACATTACCTGATGTGCACCAGCGCGTCACAATGCCTGATGTGCACCAGCGCGTCACAATGCCTGATGTGCACCAGCGCGTCACAATGCCTGATGTGCACCAGCGCGTCACAATGCTTGATGTGCACCAGCGCGTCACATTACCTGATGTGCACCAGCGCGTCACAATGCTTGATGTGCACCAGCGCGTCACAATGCCTGATGTGCACCAGCGCGTCACAATGCCTGATGTGCACCAGCGCGTCACAATGCCTGATGTGCACCAGCGCGTCACAATGCCTGATGTGCACCAGCGCGTCACAATGCCTGATGTGCACCAGCGCGTCACAATGCCTGATGTGCACCAGCGCGTCACAATGCCTGATGTGCACCAGCGCGTCACAATGCTTGATGTGCACCAGCGCGTCACAATGCCTGATGTGCACCAGCGCGTCACATTACCTGATGTGCACCAGCGCGTCACAATGCCTGATGTGCACCAGCGCGTCACAATGCCTGATGTGCACCAGCGCGTCACAATGCCTGATGTGCACCAGCGCGTCACAATGCCTGATGTGCACCAGCGCGTCACAATGCTTGATGTGCACCAGCGCGTCACAATGCTTGATGTGCACCAGCGCGTCACAATGCTTGATGTGCACCAGCGCGTCACATTACCTGATGTGCACCAGCGCGTCACAATGCCTGATGTGCACCAGCGCGTCACAATGCTTGATGTACACCAGCGCGTCACATTACCTGATGTGCACCAGCGCGTCACAATGCTTGATGTGCACCAGCGCGTCACATTACCTGATGTGCACCAGCGCGTCACAATGCTTGATGTGCACCAGCGCGTCACAATGCTTGATGTGCACCAGCGCGTCACATTACCTGATGTGCACCAGCGCGTCACAATGCCTGATGTGCACCAGCACGTCACAATGCCTGATGTGCACCAGCGCGTCACAATGCTTGATGTGCACCAGCGCGTCACAATGCCTGATGTGCACCAGCGCGTCACAATGCTTGATGTGCACCAGCGCGTCACAATGCTTGATGTGCACCAGCGCGTCACAATGCTTGATGTGCACCAGCGCGTCACATCCTGATGTGCACCAGCGCGTCACAATGCCTGATGTGCACCAGCGCGTCACAATGCTTGATGTGCACCAGCGCGTCACAATCCTGATGTGCACCAGCGCGTCACAATGCTTGATGTGCACCAGCGCGTCACAATACCTGATGTGCACCAGCGCGTCACAATGCTGATGTGCACCAGCGCGTCACAATGCTTGATGTGCACCAGCGCGTCACAATGCTTGATGTGCACCAGCGCGTCACATTACCTGATGTGCACCAGCGCGTCACAATGCCTGATGTGCACCAGCGCGTCACAATGCTTGATGTGCACCAGCGCGTCACATTACCTGATGTGCACCAGCGCGTCACAATGCTTGATGTGCACCAGCGCGTCACAATGCCTGATGTGCACCAGCGCGTCACAATGCTTGATGTGCACCAGCGCGTCACAATGCTTGATGTGCACCAGCGCGTCACAATGCTTGATGTGCACCAGCGCGTCACATTACCTGATGTGCACCAGCGCGTCACAATGCTTGATGTGCACCAGCGCGTCACATTACCTGATGTGCACCAGCGCGTCACAATGCTTGATGTGCACCAGCGCGTCACATTACCTGATGTGCACCAGCGTGTCACAATGCCTGATGTGCACCAGCGCGTCAATATGCTTGATGTGCACCAGCGCGTCACAATGCTTGATGTGCACCAGCGGGTAACAATGCTTGATGTGCACCAGCGCGTCACAATGCTTGATGTGCACCAGCGTGTCACAATGCTTGATGTGCACCAGCGCGTCACATTACCTGATGTGCACCAGCGCGTCACAATGCTTGATGTGCACCAGCGTGTCACATTACCTGATGTGCACCAGCGCGTCACAATGCTTGATGTGCACCAGCACGTCACAATGCTTGATGTGCACCAGCACGTCACAATGCTTGATGTGCAGCAGCGAATCACACTCCCTGATATGCACCAGCGAATCACATTACCTGATGTGCACCAGCGCATCACAATGCTTGATGTGCACCAGCGCGTCACAATGCTTGATGTGCACCAGCGCGTCACAATGCTTTATGTGCACCAGCGCGTCACAATGCTTGATGTGCACCAGCGCGTCACAATGCTTGATGTGCACCAGCACGTCACAATGCTTGATGTGCACCAGCGCGTCACAATGCTTGATGTGCACCAGCGAATCACACTCCCTGATATGCACCAGCGAATCACACTCCCTGATATGCACCAGCGAATCACACTCCCTGATATGCACCAGCGAATCACACTCCCTGATATGCACCAGCGCGTCACAATGCTTGATGTGCACCAGCGAATCACACTCCCTGATATGCACCAGCGCGTCACAATGCTTGATGTGCACCAGCGCGTCACAATGCTTGATGTGCACCAGCACGTCACAATGCTTGCACCAGCGCATCACAATGCTTGATGTGCACCAGCGCGTCACAATGCTTGATGTGCACCAGCACGTCACAATGCTTGATGTGCACCAGCACGTCACAATGCTTGATGTGCACCAGCACGTCACAATGCTTATATGTGTGCCTGAATGTTGTTGTTTAGTTCCATGCTGCGATCACTAAGTTCACGTACAGGTTTAAATATCTTACCTCTTGTTTGACCTTTGTATTAGAGTCTTGTAGCGCGTCACATTGCCTGATGTGCGCCTGAAGGTTGTTGTTTAGTTCCGTGCTGCGATCACGCTGTCGCTGATTCTCTTCATTAAGATTGCGTTCTTGTTCCAGGAATGCCAGGAGTCGTTGTTCTAACCCTCGGTTTTTCTCCTGTAGCTGTTCGATCTCTGCTCGCATCTTCTCGGCTTCATGCTGGAGTTCCATCTTGGATTTGTTTACTGCTTCCTGTAGTTGGATATATTATACTTCATGGCTAATGTGATGAACATGTGGTTGCTCTAAATACCTGTCAACCAGCAATACGTATTAAAATTAATTTATTGCCAGCTTACGTAATACCCGTCATGAATGATTCATTGAACTTACAGTTTCGGATTAATGCACAATTTCCGCAGGTCAGATCAAAGTAGGGGATTCAAATGTCAGATTTCATGAGGGTAATTTGATAATATCACCTAATTGATAGTCGGCGACATAATTTAATTTAGTGAAAATTTTATGGAAAATAAGTTGATTTATTAATTGCGGAAGTGGACATCGATTTGCTCAACAAAACGTTAACTTGTCCCAGGTGCAGCGCAGTGGACTTGGCTACACCTACATGTATACATAATAATTCTGGGGTGGCAAATCCATGCAATGAAATACTAGATACACAATGAGTGTCCTCTATCAAAGGGATAATGTGACCTGGTCTTAATTTAAATATACATACATAGCATTTCTGACTAGACTGAAGTTGTCTCTCCAGCTCTGCTTTCTCCAACTCCATCATACACTTCTCAGTGTCCACTTGCTCACGTAACTGAATCCTCGTGTCTTCCTGAGTCACTACCAGTTTGTTTATCTGTATATCCAACTGCCGCTTTTCTTCCTCCACTGCCGCGAGCTGAAATAGACGAGAGTTGCTGAAATATGCATACATAATGGAGACAATCACTGTGGCTACGCAAAATGGGGGCCTGATACTGACAAACAAATATATAGAAACACAATATGCAGTTTTGAATTTGAGAGGTTGAAAATGTCTTAGTTTTGAATTTGTTCATCCGTGATATATATCGCGAAAATAATCCGGCAGTAGATTTGGTTTAAATCGATTATCTGCGTATATTTTCCAATAGATTGTTTTATAAACTTCCGAGATTTGTGAAAACTTGAGAAAACTCATTGTCAGTGCCGTGATTAGTATACATAATATAGCCTTGATAGAAAAATATTGTTTAAACTCCGGAACATAAACTTTTTCTGATATTACGATGCTATTTGTACATGTATGCACTTTCCCACAGCAGACGAATATAACAAGGTAATCAATTTTGTTGTTTATTATCCATTATTCACATATTTATCACACAACTTGCACATAACAATAAAGTTGCTAATTGTATTGACTTTCAAAATTTTGATAAAATTAACATATTTTCGGATATGACTATATTCGGACACAGAAATATTCACAAGATCCATGAATTCACGATCAACCTAGATTGCAAAAATTAGCTGTAGTTCTACAGTATTACTGACCTGTAATTAATACAATGTATGCTTACAAAATACAGGAGGTAACTTTACTGATCTAGTGGAGACATCCTGCAGTGCTAAAAACTATGTAATATAGGAATTATGGAATCTTATGGTTACATCTTTTCCACATGGCAAACAGTTTCTAAAACACTCACCTGTTGTTGCTGACTGGACAATTCCCCGGTCAATGTATCGTTTCTCTCCTGTGTGTATTCTAGCTGCCGACACAGCTCCTCTCTCTCTCCCTTCTCGTGACTCATACTCTCCCTGAACCCTGACAGTTCATCTTGGCACCTTGTCAGTTCAAACTCCATGCTTTTCACACACTGCTGGCACGACGACAATTCTTCGTCTAATTTGTTCATGTTTACAGCCCTTGATTCAAGCTTCTGATTAAGTTCTGTCTGTATGCTGTCTGACTCAGATAACATTTTCTCATACACTGTAACTTTACTTGACAATATCATAAGTTCACTCTGCACTTTGTTATTTTGCTCTCTCTCTGCAGCACATTGTTGTTCTGTCAGGTTCTTCTCCCTTGTGATGGCATTAAGCTGAGCTTGCCATTCCTCGGTTGTCTTCTTCATGTCTTTCTCTTTAGATTCTATCAGTGTTTCATACTGACATTTCATCTGCGAGAGTCGCTCTTTCAGTACTGACACTTCCCCTCCCAGCTTCTCCTCCATGTCACACAACATCTGCTGGTAGTTCATTCCTTGTTCTTTCATCTCTGATTGAAGTTGGGACACCTTTTTCTCAAAGTAACCATTTGCTTTTTCTATCATATTCATTTTCTGTTCATAATCCTCTTTCTGATTGCCTATATAGAGATCCTTGTCTGCACCGATTTTCTCCATTTCATTAACATATTTCGTGTGTGCCTCTTTCAACAACTTTATGTCCATCTCTTTCTCTTCCCTTAATTTCACAAGCTTCTCCTCCATGTCACGCACTATCTGTTGGTAGTTCAATTGTTCTTCTTTCATCTCTTCCATCAATTTCTGTAATCGTTCACTTCTGTCATCCAATTCACTGGACATCTTTCTTTCATAGTCACTGTTTGAATTTTTTAATGTATTCATTTCCTGCTCCCACGCCAGTTTCTCATTTCCAATATAGAGATCTTTCTCCTCAGACACTTTCTCCATTTGTGCAACATGAATCTCATGTGCTTCTCTCTGCAGCTTTAGTTCTACAGACATTTCTTCCTGTAATTTCTCTAACTGTTTATTCAGATTATTCAATTCACTTTGAACATGGTGTTTTTCATTACTTTCATTCAATAGAGCTAAATTTATACTTTCATTTTCGACTGCCTTATCAAGAAGAGCTTTTTCTAAAGCATCCGTTTTCTCCTTATAATCCTCTTTCTGATTGCACAAATAGATATCCTTGTCTGAAGAGGTTTTCTCCATCTTATCCATATATTTTTTGTGAACCTCTTTCAATAACTTCAAATCAACCTCTTTCTCTTCCATTAATGTCTTCTGCTTCTCGTCTATTTCAGACACTATTTGCTGGTGGTTCACTCCCTGTTCATTCATCTCTGACTGAAGCTCAGACACCTTTCTTTCATAGTCACTGTTTTCTCTCTCTAATGTATGCATTTTTTGCTCCCACTCCAGTTTCTGGTTTCCAATATAGAGATCTTTCTCTGATGACACTTTCTCCACATGCTCAATTTCTTTCTCATGTGCTTCTCTGTGTAGCTTTATTTCTACAGACATATCTTCCTGTAGTTTTTCAAACTGTTCTTTCAGATTAATCAATTCACTTTGAACATGTTGCTTTTCATTACTTTCATTCAACAGAGCCAAATTCACACCTTCAATTTTGAATGTTGTATCATGAAGTTCTTTTTCTAAGGCATCCATCTTATCCTCATAATCTTTTTTCTGACTGCCCACATAAAGATCCTTGTCTGAACAGACTTTCTCCATCCGCTCCACATATTCTACATGAGACTCTTTCAACAATTTCAATTCCACCTCTTTCTCTTCCATTAATGTCACCCCCTTATCCTTCATGTCACACATTATCTGCTGGTAGTCCACTTGTTGTTTTTCCAATTCTTCCCTCATTTTCTGTAATTCTTCATTCCTGTTATCCAATTCACTTTGAATATTTTTCATTTCATTACTTACTTTCAATAGAGAAGAAGTCACACTTTCAATATCAACTTCTCTGTCATGGAGAACTTTTTCTAATGATTGGGTTTTCAGTTGATAAGCCTCCATCTGGCTGCTACTGTACAGATCCTTATCCTCAGACATTTTCTCCATCTCTTCCACCTGTTTTTCATGTGCCGCTCGAAGCTCCTGAATACCTGTGTACTCCTCCTCTAACTGTTCACACTGTGACCTCCAGTAACTCTCAACCTCTACCAGTCTATCCTTCAGCTCTGCCACTTCGGATTCGCAATGTGTCTTATACTTTGCACAATGAGATTCTGCCTCATCCTTCTCATCATTGAGTGTCTTCACCTTCCTCTCGGCATCTCCTACTTGTGCATTCAGCTGGTCTTTAAATTGTACAACCTGATCTCTTAGTTCTATTACTTCAGCGTCTTTCTCACCAATAACTGTTTCTAACTTTTCACGAACCTCCTCCCTTTGTTTTATCATATTCTTCATTGAATCATAATCTGTTTCCAAATTAGAATAAGCACAGTTTAAACATTTCTCAACTCCTTTTAAGTAGTCAAGCTGTGTCGACATGGATGAAATTCTTTCTGTGTTAAACAATTCAAGTTTCACTCTTTCACTTTCCATGCAGTTGATTGCTTTTTTCAGTTTTGAGATTTCATTGGAATGTGAATTCCTCATTTCGTCCGTAATGTTCTTCAATTTTGTAATGTTCGACTCTAATTTATCAATTGAATGTTCATGCTGTTGATTAACCTCAAACAAATGAGACTCGTGTTCTGATTTCATATCATCAATGTTTTTATTAAGGCCCGCCTTGTCTTTGCTATAATGATTAAGCTTAGAATCCAGGTCTTCTTTCAAACGATTTATCTGACACTTCATTTCCACAATCTGTTTGTCGAGAACACGCTTTTCCTCCTTGTACTGTCCAAGCAGTGTATCATACCAATCCTGTAAAGATTTAATGCTGCAAGCACTTTGTTCTTGATCAACTGTTACCTGTTCATTTAGAAACTTAATCTGCAATTCATACTCTAATGCCATTCTATTTGCAGTCTCTGCTTCACCAGTTGCACAAGCTACCTGAGATTTAAGTTCATCAATAGTCTTGTTATATTTCTGAATCTCCTCTTTTTGCTCCTTAATGACATTACTGGACATCTGAAGGTCGTCTTTAACATTTTGTCTTTTTCTCTCTACCTCTTCGTTTTTCCTCTTTAAATCGTGCATTTCTTGTTTAAACTGGTTCTCTTGCTCCATTAACTGCCGATCAATTCTGTCATATTTCACCTGTGAAGATTCTGTTTTGTTATTTAATTCCAGCCGTAGTCTACGTATGTCAAGGTCAAGGGTATTTTTCTCCTTTGACATTTCACTCAGTGTACCTGTAATTTCTTCAACCTTACTCTCCATATTTGACTTGTACTCGCTGTATTCAATAGTCAACTTCTTCAAATTTGACTGAATTTGTTCATTGTTTGCATGCTCTTCTGTCAGGTCACAATTTAATTTTTTCACAATGTTAGCACTGATGCTTCTTTCGTTTTCCAGTTTATTAGTCAGTTCGGCAATCTCTTCATTCAAGCTTGCAGCTCTTTCCCTCAGAGCCTTTATTTCATCATTATTGAGAATCGTTTCACATTTCATTTTGTCAACTGATACTTCCAGGATGGACACCACCTGCTTCAGACTTTGTTCACTTCTCTCTACCTCTTTGTTTTTCCTCTTTAAATCATGTATTTCTTGTTTAAGCTGGTTCTCTTGTTCTGTTAGCCGATCAAGTCTGTCATATTTCGCCTGTGAAGTTTCCTTTATGTTATCTAACTCCAGTTGCAGTCTACGTAAGTCAAGGTCAACAGCATTTTTCTCCTTTGACACTTCATTCAGTGTACCTGTAATGTCTTCAACCTTAGTCTCCATATTTGACTTATACTCGCTATACTCAAAGGTCAACTTTTTCAAATTTGACTGAATTTGTTCATTGATTGCGCGCTCTTCTGCCAGATCACTACTGAATTTCTTCACAACATTAGCACTGATGCTTCTTTGGTTTTCCAGATTATTAGTAAGTTCGGCAATCTCTTCATTCAAGTTTGCAGCTCTTTCCTTCAAAGCTTTTATTTCATCACTATTGAGAATTTTTTCCAATTTCATTTTGTCAACTGTAATTTCCAAGATGGACACCATCTGTTTCAGACTTTGTTCACTCTGTTTCAATTGCTGCTCTGTGTTCATGGATTGGGTCTTCACCTCGTCCAGTTGGGCTATGGTCTCTCTACGATCCTCACTCACTCGTTTCTCATCATCTAGTTCCTGCAAAATATATATTTATCCAAATCCGCATTCAAATTATGGTTTGACGGCTAATCAACAAATGTTCAGTCAGTCTTATATTCCACAAATGTTGATGCTGTTGGGATGGGTTGGATGGTACATTAGTAGTTTTCATGTACATCAGAACCATAAAATATAACAAGAGATATGATGGCCATGGATTGCTACTCGAGTTGAAATGCTGGGCAATGTAAACATATGTTGCTTAATAGCGGTAACTGTTAACACAGGTTTGACAATACATTGCAAAATATCAAAGCTCTGGGCAGTGTGGTTTCTGGGAAGATTTTTAAAAGATACTAGTATATATATAAGTCTATATAAACTATGTGGCCCTTATTGTGTGGGTGAATTATAACCCCAAGCTCACTATATGATAGTGTCCACTATGTGATGCCACATGCACAATATCAAAGCTCTGGACAATGTGGTTTCTGAGTAAATGAATTTTAATGACTTTTTACTGTGTAATTCAATGTAAACTATGTAACCCCTACTGTGTGGTCAATTATGATCACAATTTGAGCAAACATAGTAGTGGTTCACTTGGTGATGCTATCCAAATATCAAAGATCTGGGCAGTGTGGTGTTTAAGAAGATGATTTCTAAACAATATTACTTTTACTATGTGAACCAATGTAAATTATGTGACCCTACAGTGGGGTCGAATATGACCACAGGATTTTAATTTGAGCAGACTTATTAGAGGTCCACTATGTAATGCTACATGCCAAATATCAAAGATCTGTGCATTGTGGTTTATGAGAAGACTTATTAAGATTTACTATATAAAGGGCCTGCTCTGGCTCTTATTTTTTTGTAGCCATTTATTAAAGCCAAATCTGTGCTTCCTTTAGCCAATTCCGCCACGCTCCACTTTCCCCAAACAGAGTTTTGATAGTATATTTATTATAATATATTTTAATGTAGCACTTCAATGCTGTATGCCCATAAACTACAACTGAGGTAAGGGTTACATTTGCAGTGATACTTGACAAGTTATGTCAACTTTCATTTTCAGAATCATTCTAAAATGCATTTGACAGGTTACTGCTGTAAAGCTTTGATGAGCTGACGGCATGCCAACAATGACTTATTAACACTCATCACCAATACCAGTGCTCTATACCCAAATAAATATTCTGTTTGGATGGGGTTACTAGGATTACAAAAATGTAGCCGTCAGGTGTAAAATTGGAATATTAAATATAATAAATGCCATGGCATAGGGTAAATAGTATTATGTCTGTGATCACATTCTTGGCTCCGGACAACTTCCGGCTTAGATATATGTACCATCGGTAGTTTGTTATGTTATATTTATTATGTTATGTTATATTTCGGGTTTTACGCCTGCATCATTTCGGGCTATATCGCCGGCGGGCAGTTTACCTAACAATACCTTTCCTGGGCAGGCTCCAGCGGTTAACCAGTACTTGGGTGCACCAACCTCCGTAAGAAACTGCCAACTTTCTCATATAAATGAGACACGGCCTGAGCGGGGCTCGAACCCGTGACCATCAGTGATGATAGGTTACAGTGGTATACAAGTCAGCGACCTTAACCACTCGACCACGGAGGCGGAGATCCGGTAGTTTGTAGAAAATAGTATTGAATTTCTTTGATTTGCACTTTATAATGGCATCTGTTCATAATAATTGTCAGTCGGGCATAGTGCATGTTTTGTAAACAATATTGCATGATAATGGTGATTGTAAGATTGGCTATCTATTTTATATACACTGACTGCATACATGTAGGCACTGAAAGAATTGGTAAATCAATCCGATAAACTTAGTCACGACCACAGAATGTTACCTTGACCCGAGTAATTTTCTGTAAATAGCTTTAGGACTTTACAATTTCCAGGGAATTTATTTATTATTAGTCAATATTCACACATATTTTGGACAATGGATAAATTGGGGATTTTAGCACTACCTGTATTTGAATACCAATTGTTATAAATTGATATATTGTGTGATACAACATCGATAATTTACATAATATCATCCGGCTATTCATATTAATTATGCTGTGAATTATGTAAATATGCTTGATTCGACGTCACTGATTGGCTATGCGCATTAGTGGTATTAAGTTTATTGGATACTTTTTCCATTGGAATAGTTAATTTTGTTAGGAAAAATCAATAGTCCCGACGGAACACCTGATTTTGAAGCTTAGAAATCCCTCCCCAATTGTTGGTGTCCTTGGAATGGCGGGGATCGCGTTTGTGTCGAACCCTCGTTACCCTGTATTCCTGATTAAAATGCTCATAAATAACACAACCATATATAATAAGCATTCATAGTGTCCCGTGTTTGCACACTAATCAAACATGCCCCATTAAATAAACAAACAACACGCCTGTATAATTCTCCAGCTAGTTATCGATTTTTTAATTATATGAGCATGAAAATGTTTGTAAAGCAGTCCGAGATATTAGTCACGCGTGACACGATTTTACCTTGACCCGAGTAATTTTCCACAAATAGACTCTGGGGAATTCCGATTTTCGGATATTTTACAGGTTTTCGCAGTTTTTATCATTTTCGCCAAACTGAGTTTTTATTAGCCACTTTTAGCCAATGGCTACTCTGGCGACTGCCAGCGCGGGCCCTGATATAATTATATAGCAAAAGATTTTCCCACCCACTGGCAACCATGTTTTGTGATGAATCGTTATTACGCAAACTCATAACCAGAGTTTTGTTGGAAAATCATGTTAAATACTCCTCACCTGCTGCGTCAGCATCAGCTCTGTCTGAAGCTTAGAGAACTGTTGCTTCACGTCTCGGACCATTGCTTGGAGGTTCTCCTCTCTATTCTGCAATGTGCCAATCTGAGCCTCGAGGTCTCGACATTTCTCCCCCGAGTCAGCAAGGTCTAATTCAACAGCATCAATACGGCACTGGAACTGTCGATTACTCATATTCAGTTTCTCTTTGTCACTTTCACAGGTCATTAGCTGAGTTTTTGTCACTTTAAACTGATCCTATATGGAGAAGACACTATATAAAACCGCAATATAGAATAAAATTTATTTATGCTTTCCATTTTCCAATGAAATATAGAAAATGTATCAGTGAAATATAGAAATGTATCAGTGAAATATAGAAATGTATCAATAGAAATGTATCAGTGAAATATAGAAATGTATCAGTGAAATATAGAAATGTATCAGTGAAATATAGAAATGTATCAGTGAAATATAGAAATGTATCAGTGAAATATAGAAATGTATCAGTGAAATAAAATGTGTTATTCCGTTGGTTGGCAGTGGCAGAACACATTTTATTCTCACTGGTTATTGCATTCCAGCCATTGCAGTATGAAATATTGTCAATGTGAACATTTTCGGACTAGAGTCGTCAGTGATGTCATTAATGGTGTCATCTAAACACGGCTGTCTAGTGCCATTCATGGTATGGTTGCATCATTTTCTTTCAAAAAAGACTTTTCAGCTTTTCATAATATTGCTTTCAATATTTCATTCAGTAAAATATAATTTGATCATACACGCTCGAAAGAAACAATGTTTTGTTTGTTTTTGCAGTTTAAAGTTGTACGAACAGCATATGGCGACTCACAAGCTATTATTGGTGGAGGAAGAAATAATCCGTTAATGGCAACATGCAAGTATTCCAAATGTTAGTAGCTAACAGGTTTTCGAATCTGAGCTGCAGATATGCATGTTTCCAGCTTCTATGGATACAATTATCTATGTCTTATTTCATATTATTATGACAAAGTTTA
This sequence comes from Archivesica marissinica, assembly GCA_014843695.1. NCBI lineage: Eukaryota > Metazoa > Mollusca > Bivalvia > Venerida > Vesicomyidae > Archivesica > Archivesica marissinica. The sequence goes on from CM026391.1 coordinate 47,695,499, forward strand.
GCACTTCATCATCTTGCATGTGCACAAACCTCATAGGTTGATTTTGTGTGCTGCTCCTGTTGCAACTGTTTCAGTACAGTGTTGTGCTGTAAGGGGTCTATCCAGCTTGACCGCATTTGCTCGTACTCAGTCTGTAACTCCGAGAGCCGCTTCTCTGTAACTACATTCATTGACTCGCCTGTAAACATGGGCACACCTGCACTCATTCCTCCTGCAATGTCAATAAACATAGTGGAGAGAATTTCATTGAGCTGATCCACTAAATGCAATTGTCAATGTAATGTTTTTTTGTTTTCTATAAACTTTATTTATTTTACCATTGCGAAACAAGCTGTAACAACTTATATTAATCACTCTCGTTGGCGCGGATGACAGCGTAGTTGTGGTCATTCGTGTGGGAGGAAACCGGAATACCCGGAGAAAACCCAACTGTCCGATCTGGCGACCAGCGTATCTCACATACCTGGCTTACATTTTTGTTTAGATAATTATCTCGGAAACCTCATCATTGTCACAATCTATAATATATTTTGAATTGTAATACGCAATAGGTTGCAAAATTGATTAGCCCTCAAAATGTTTCGTACTCATAATAACACCTCGTCAATTCTGCCCTTTTTGAGGACAGGCAATAATAAAAATGCCCTTTTTCTACCTGCGCCCTGTCCATTTTTCAGTCTGGGGGAAACACTATTATATTACTTACAGGCGTTTTATTTTCACTTTATTCGCATTGGCAAATGAACAACAAATTACAAACATTCTGAATGGGAAGACAAGAAGTTGGATACAGTATTCATGATATTATTACGCTATGACATATTCAGGGTTCCCGCTGGCGACCGCCATTTTCGCAATTGGCGAAAAAAGAAACGACTTGGCGAAAACAAAAATGATTTGATGAAATATTAAAATCTTAGTTAAAATATATCTAAATTATAACCTCCTAAGTTCTGTCTTCATAATCCATTTTCACACATGGCTAAGCCATAATGTTTTGACAGGATGTTAATTAGACTACGCCCCACTGCGTATCCGTAGTATCGATTGACATCAAATATACGACACAGTAATTGTTGGAGCATTGCCAGAGCATCACAGTTTTACATGTCGGTAATGATCAAAGGTCCCGGTAATGATCAAAGGTCCCGGTAATGAGGTAATGATCAACGGTCCCGGTAATGATCAACGGTCCCGGTAATGATCAACGGTCCCGGTAATGATCAACGGTCCCGGTAATGATCAACGGTCCCGTGTGATATTTGAAACTCGTATGACATTTGAAACTCGTATGACATTTGAAACTCGTATGACATTTGAAACTCATATGACATTTGAAACTCGCCAAGTTTAGGTGGCACAAATAAAAATATGATGACCAATTTGTCATTGAACTTCTTTCGGCAAATAATTAATGATACCACACTGAAACTTTGAATTAATGAGCGCAATTACCTAACAGTTACGTGTGTGTGTGTAGTGCTAACAAATTAAAGTCGGTCACTTAGAAGATTATGTTAATCCAATAGTTATGTGATAATAAGATGATCACCATTCTGCCTAAATTAACGCAATTACAATTAAGTAATAAGATGACCCAGTGACATGTATTTAAATCAAACATTCAATGTACAAAATCACATACGCACACGCAAAATCACTTGTTTTCAAACAATTATCTCCGACATATATCATTACTGAATTAATCAAGAGTTTAGTTTAGTTTGTATTTGTATTTACCATGGGTAGAAAATGTAAATATGAGGTTACATCGTCACAAATGCCAATCAAATGTAGGAAAATATCATGAGTTATTTACAATATCGAACAGTCAAAGTGTAAACAAGTACAGTCGACACCCAGTGAAAACTCTGCCGTTGACATACCCATCACCGAAAACACATGTATCAAACGATAGACACCATCCACAGGCCAAATGGAAGCTTGGTAGGGAATGGCCAATATGATGCCAAAACGAAAGTACAGTTGTAAGGGAAGTAACCGCTACGAAACTAATCATAACAGGTGCACGTCTAAAAATAGATGCGGAATATCCGTGTTTCCACAAAACTTGATTTTGATGCCAGTAAACTCGCTGATAGACGACGATTTTAATGTCTAAATTCATTATTACGGACATTTCCCCGGTTTTGGCCACAGATTGGTGAAGTCAACGCCTATTCAAAACCAGAAAAAATGATGTTTCAGTCACGGCTTTCCTGAATACCCAGTGCTGTGGGAAACACTGTATGAGACCACAACGTTAATTCTGCCACATTGGAGATGGGTTAGTGTGTGTGTTTTTACGTTTATTTATCGTCGCTACCGGTTGCCCATATGAGCGACGCCTCCTGAAGAGATTAGTTATTTTAGATTTTGGAGGATAGTGCATGATACAGATAGAGACCCATTCCAGAATCTCCTCTGGTTCTTTTACGTGCACGGTGTAAAGCACCGACACGAGACCTCGGTTTAACGTCCCATCTGAAAGACTGTTAATTTTATTAGGGTCAGACGGGGGATCGAACCTGCGATCCCTGGATTACCAGTCCAGCGTGTTACCACTGGACTACATATCCGTCTGTAGATGGGTTATCTACCTGTGCCCTGCCCCATTTTTGTTTTGCTCAGGATGGGGGGGGTGGTGGTAGCAGGATCGGGTGGGGGCTAAAAAAAGTGGCAAACATTTTTATTTCTCCAGTGGAAACACTGCATATTCAGCGATATTTAAATTTCCTAAGTGATATATGCAGTATATGCAAATTTGAGTACAAGCTCAAATACAGAACTCTAGGAAATGGAATGATTGTGAAAGAATGATAGATACAATATTAGATGTTTGATATATACCTTGATTGTTTGATATAGATTGTTTGATATATACCTCGATTGTTTGATATATACCTTGAATGTTTGATATATACCTTGATTGTTTGATATATACCTTGATTGTTTGATATATACCTTGATTGTTTGATATATACCTTGATTGTTTGATATATATACCTTGATTGTTTTATATATATACCTTGATTGTTTGATATATACCTTGATTGTTTGATATATACCTTGATTGTTTGATATATACCTTGATTGTTTGATATATACCTTGATTGTTTGATATATACCTTGATTGTTTGATATATATACCTTGATTGTTTTATATATATACCTTGATTGTTTGATATATATACCTTGATTGTTTGATATATACCTTGATTGTTTGATATATATATATACCTTGATTGTTTGATATATACCTTGATTGTTTGATATATACCTTGATTGTTTGATATATACCTTGATTGTTTGATATATATATACCTTGATTGTTTGATATATACCTTGATTGTTTGATATATACCTTGATTGTTTCCACAAACCTTGATTGTTTGATATATACCTTGATTGTTTGATATATACCTTGATTGTTTGATATATACCTTGATTGTTTGATATATACCTTGATTGTTTGATATATACCTTGATTGTTTGATATATACCTTGATTGTTTCATATATACCTTGATTGTTTGATATATATACCATGATTGTTTGATATATATATATACCTTGATTGTTTGATATATACCTTGATTGTTTGATATATACCTTGATTGTTTCATATATACCTTGATTGTTTGATATATACCTTGATTGTTTCATATATACCTTGATTGTTTGATATATATATATACCATGATTGTTTGATATATATATATACCTTGATTGTTTGATATATATATATATACCTTGATTGTTTGATATATACCTTGATTGTTTGATATATACCTTGATTGTTTGATATATACCTTGATTGTTTGATATATACCTTGATTGTTTGATATATACCTTGATTGTTTGATATATACCTTGATTGTTTGATATATACCTTGATTGTTTGATATATACCTTGATTGTTTGATATATACCTTGATTGTTTGATATATACCTTGATTGTTTGATATATACCTTGATTGTTTGATATATACCTTGATTGTTTGATATATACCTTGATTGTTTGATATATACCTTGATTGTTTGATATATACCATGATTGTTTGATATATACCTTGATTGTTTGATATATACCTTGATTGTTTTATATATACCTTGATTGTTTGATATATACCTTGATTGTTTGATATATACCTTGATTGTTTGATATATATACCTTGATTGTTTTATATATATACCTTGATTGTTTGATATATACCTTGATTGTTTTATATATACCTTGATTGTTTGATATATACCTTGATTGTTTCATATATACCTTGATTGTTTGATATATACCTTGATTGTTTCATATATACCTTGATTTTTTGTTTTATATATACCTTGATTGTTTGATATATACCTTGATTGTTTTATATATACCTTGATTGTTTGATATATACCTTGATTGTTTCATATATACCTTGATTTTTTGTTTTATATATACCTTGATTGTTGGATATATACCTTGATTGTTTGATATATACCTTGATTGTTTTATATATACCTTGATTGTTTGATATATAGCTTGATTGTTTCATATATACCTTGATTGTTTCATATATACCTTGATTGTTTCATATATACCTTGATTGTTTCATATATACCTCGATTGTTTCATATATACCTTGATTGTTTCATATATACCTCGATTGTTTCATATATACCTTGATTGTTTGATATATACCTTGATTGTTTGATATATACCTTGATTGTTTCATATATACCCTTGATTGTTTGATATATACCTTGATTGTTTGATATATACCTTGATTGTTTGATATATACCTTGATTGTTTCATATATAGCTTGATTGTTTGATATATACCGTGATTGTTTGATATATAGCTTGATTGTTTTATATATACCTTGATTGTTTGATATATACCGTGATTGTTTGATATATAGCTTGATTGTTTCATATATACCTTGATTGTTTCATATATACCTTGATTGTTTCATATATACCTTGATTGTTTCATATATACCGTGATTGTTTGTTGTTTGATATATACCTTGATTGTTTGATATATACCTTGATTGTTTGATATATACCTTGATTGTTTGATATATACCGTGATTGTTTGTTTCATATATACCCTTGATTGTTTGATATATACCTTGATTGTTTGATATATACCTTGATTGTTTGATATATACCTTGATTGTTTGATATATACCTTGATTGTTTGATATATACCGTGATTGTTTGATATATACCTTGATTGTTTGATATATACCTTGATTGTTTGATATATACCTTGATTGTTTGATATATACCTTGATTGTTTGATATATACCGTGATTGTTTCATATATACCTTGATTGTTTCATATATACCTTGATTGTTTCATATATACCCTTGATTGTTTGATATATACCTTGATTGTTTGATATATACCTTGATTGTTTTATATATACCTTGATTGTTTCATATATACCTTGATTGTTTCATATATACCTTGATTTTTTGTTTATATATACCTTGATTGTTTGATATATACCTTGATTGTTTGATATATACCTTGATTGTTTTATATATACCTTGATTGTTTGATATATAGCTTGATTGTTTCATATATACCTTGATTGTTTCATATATACCTTGATTGTTTCATATATACCTTGATTGTTTCATATATACCTCGATTGTTTCATATATACCTTGATTGTTTCATATATACCTCGATTGTTTCATATATACCCTTGATTGTTTGATATATACCTTGATTGTTTCATATATACCTTGATTGTTTGATATATACCTTGATTGTTTCATATATACCTTGATTGTTTGATATATACCTTGATTGTTTGATATATACCTTGATTGTTTCATATATACCTTGATTGTTTCATATATACCTTGATTGTTTGATATATACCTTGATTGTTTGATATATACCGTGATTGTTTGTTGTTTGATATATACCTTGATTGTTTGATATATACCTTGATTGTTTGATATATACCTTGATTGTTTGATATATACCTTGATTGTTTCATATATACCCTTGATTGTTTGATATATACCTTGATTGTTTGATATATACCTTGATTGTTTGATATATACCTTGATTGTTTCATATATACCCTTGATTGTTTGATATATACCTTGATTGTTTGATATATACCTTGATTGTTTGATATATACCTTGATTGTTTCATATATACCTTGATTGTTTGATATATACCTTGATTGTTTCATATATACCTTGATTGTTTCATATATACCTTGATTGTTTCATATATACCTTGATTGTTTCATATATACCCTTGATTGTTTGATATATACCTTGATTGTTTGATATATACCTTGATTGTCACTGAACATTTCTTCCAGCTCCTCTTTCTCTCGTTTCACTGTATTGTATTTCTCGAGACATGCATGCCTCATATTATGTGATTCCTCTAATTGCGCATGCAGTTGTTCTGTCTCGCGGCTCCGGTGCTCAAGGGAAGCCTCCAGCTCTGTGATCTTCAGCTGCTGTTTGTGGGACTGAACACGGTATTTCTCGCTGGACTGCTTTAACAAATCCATCATCTTTAACTGAAAGAGTAACCATTGTAATGATTAAAATAGCAATAATACACAATCAATATTTTGAAAGTTGTATTTGAGGTCATATCAATAACATCTATAAATGATAGTGGAAGTCGTGATGGCACAGAGTAGCGCTTTCGCTTCAGGTGCAATAGACCAGTTGTTTGCTCCCAGCTGTAGCCATAACGATTGTGCCTGTAGACAAGGAACTTAAATTCCACATGCCCCCTCTGTCACACTCATGGAGATGAATTTCATCAGTCATTAAAGTAATGTTGTAAGAATTTGTTTTGCAATAGAGCAAACAAAAAATGTTTATAAACTTTAATTGTGGAGGACAATTCTATCAAAGATATCAAGCAGAGTTATTTGATTTGGACTATAAATATTTGATGTAGAGAGTAGTTCAAGAATGAGACAACTTATTTTCTGAGTGTAATAAGTGGCATTAGTTTGTTCAAATGTTAGACAACTTATTTTCTGAGTGTAATAAGTGGCATTTGTTTGTTCAAATGTTAGACAACTTATTTTCTGAGTGTAATAAGTGGCATTAGTTTGTTCAAATGTTAGACAAATTATTTTCTGAGTGTAATAAGTGGAATTAGTTTGTTCAAATGTTAGACAACTTATTTACATGTCAGTACAGGTTAATTATACATTGATAGAAGCTTGGTGGGAGGTCAAATGATGGTTATAGCTTGGTGGGAGGTCAAATGATGGTTATAGCTTGGTGGGAGGTCAAATGATGGTTATAGCTTGGTGGGAGGTCAAATGATGGTTATAGTTTGGTGGGTGGTCAAATGATGGTTATAGTTTGGTGGGTGGTCAAATGATGGTTATAGTTTGGTGGGTGGTCAAATGATGGTTATAGTTTGGTGGGTGGTCAAATGATGGTTATAGTTTGGTGGGTGGTCAAATGATGGTTATAGTTTGGTGGGTGGTCAAATGATGGTTATAGCTTGGTGGGTGGTCAAATGATGGTTATAGTTTGGTGGGTGGTCAAATGA